>JAYEVE010000028.1:600000-1123155 GCA_036346375.1 Guadua angustifolia
TTGTAACCTAACACAAGCTATTGTAAGCACTGCTGGTACTCTATCGATACAAATGGTTATCCTAGCTTGAATTGCCACACCAATGGGGCCAACAGAAAGTCAGGGCCCTCCATGGTACACTTTGATTTGGCCTTATCGATGCCTCACAGTCTATCATAAGTCATCTTCATGGGAGACGACTGGGCCCAAAGTAAACTACCGGCCTGTGCTGTACGGGGCATGGTAGCAGATTTGGTGGCATGTTTTGGTGTAGCACGTGGCTCCGGTATTGGTGGTATCTCTAGCGCAATAGGTGGCTCATGTTGTGTGTGTAGCTTTCGTGCTGTAGGACGATTATCGAAGGAGATGTCCCTTTTGCGCCACTTGATGAATGTGCCAACGACATCCCCTAGTGTCACATCTCATCATTTGGAGGTATCTTCAACATGACGGCCTTACAAATTTCATTTACTCCATCGACATTGACCTTCGCATATCCCAGAGCTATTGTGTGACCATGCACAATCGACCCTTGATCGGATGGATACACGTGCCCGCAAGTAGCCTATAGGGGAATGGAGCCATTGGCAAGCCTCACTTAGAGATTACACGGTGTGGCCATCTGCATAAGGGCATACAATTAGCTATCATGTCCAACTTGTCTATCTTTGGAGCATTCGAGATATATATATTACCTAGATATCATCGACAAGAAATTTAACATCATCAATGTCTATATCTCAGGGGTAGATTCATAGCTGCTCCGACGGTTAGAAGAGCTGAATTGCATCTGTACTTCTGAGCCTTGCTTGTTCCGTACGTGCCTCTCTGCAAGCCACCCTTCGCTCCATCCTTTTCTCAAGGCTTCTTAGCTAATCATTGAATTGCGCTCTCTGCCTTTCCTCACCGCTTTCCTTAATGATTGCTGTGAGTCGCTCCTCACGCTCGACTTTGGTTCTCTTCCTACTCCAGTAAATGTCATAGTCTTTTGGGAATCCCATTTTTAGGAATTCCTAATTTCCCAAGGCTTTGGAGAGTAGTATATCTTTCTCCTTGTCTGCATGGAAAGAGCCCTAGGAAGATTTTGTACTCAATACTATTTGCATCCAAGATCCCAACATGTTATTTCACTTATGAAGTTATATATGGACTAATTGCAAACTATGAAGTTCGATATCTTACTAGGCGTTGGAACACTCCCTTGTCTACAGGGTATGCAAAGACACACCACCTGAAGAAATTGGATGTGGCCTCACTCTTACCCAGTATTGAGTGTTGTTGGGACACGAATCTACAAATCCAGACCCTTTGTGTATACTGCACTAGTCCAGGATCATGCTAGTGCACACAGGCTCAACATCAATAAATATCACATTCATACACACAATCAGTAAATATCACAGGGCTGAACAATAAATTGAACTACAGCAAAATGAAGACGTAGATAAACCCCTTAGTACACCACAGGCAACTGACAAGTCTCGCACTGTGGGGAACCATCCCCGGGACTCCACTGATTCACCCGAATATGCGGTACATCTCAAGTGAATCAAGGGAACCTCGGGCGTTCCACGATTATACCCGTGTTGGTCACAGGAAAGTTTGCCAACACGAGCATTCTCATCCAATAGTTGACATCACAACACATACACAATTATCTGAAGTATAAACGTCATTACATTCCAAAAGTAAGACTGTTGTTCATAACGACATATTTAGAGTTATTACACCAAGTAGCAGCGGAAATCATAAGATAAACAACAAAAGGGCCAGCATGGCATGCCCCCAAACCCTCAGGCAACCAACTGGGGCAAGAACGGTGACTAAACGTTAGCATTATCGAAATCTGCCCGGTAAAAGTCCCTGGGCAGTGCCTCATCCTCACCTGCAGCAAGTGGACAATCCGATTGAGTACAAAGAGTGTACTCGCACAATAATATACGTTGCATGCTGATTTCTAGCTACATGTGGTTGCTACATCAAAGGAAGGCAAAATGGTAATTTCGGCATAAAGCAGTATTTGGGGTAAATCGTAAACATATATAGATTGAAAAGAATTGCATTTCGTAAACGTTTGCAAGATCTAATACATAATATAATATCATCATAATCACATTCATATCATGCCTTCAAGCATTCTCCGAAACATGAGTTCCATCGCTCATGTTCAATTACACACACAAGTATTGGAGTACTTGTGTCTCTTTTCCCCACTCCCATCCCATTCTTACGAAATCCTTAATACTCGCCCAGTGACTGACAAATCAAGTGATCGTCCTTAACCATGGGGCGGCTATTGAATAGTTTAAACTCAGTAGAGGTGCGACTTTACGCTACGACACGTCACACTCGTAGTGGTATCCCGTGATCCGGTGTCTTGAGGTCTAAGGGGTTAGTGAGGCTATTGTGGTGATCCTATATAGAACCTAGGTA
This sequence comes from Guadua angustifolia, assembly GCA_036346375.1. Taxonomy (NCBI): domain Eukaryota; kingdom Viridiplantae; phylum Streptophyta; class Magnoliopsida; order Poales; family Poaceae; genus Guadua; species Guadua angustifolia. The sequence continues at coordinate 602,413 of JAYEVE010000028.1, forward strand.
CCCCGGAGACTCTGGACACGTCGGCGCATCACATTTCCGAATAGATCGCGGCGTTGTTGCGCCTAACGTCTTGGGTCTCTATCCACGCACATGTGGAAACCGAAAGGCGGGTGGGGCTACATCGTGTGGCGTCGTGGAGTTGCGCCCACACAATATGTCCCGTGGCACCAAGTTAATCTGGACAAATTGGTGAAGATGCCCTTGTGCCGCGTGAAGTCGGGCACGAGTCTCCCATAGCTCATGGACAACGCAACGATTAGCCCGGTCCAAAGCACGGATCAAGCCCGACAACTGTCGAATAGAAGAGTCTTCTCCCATCTCAATTTCAGTAACACTGTTGACTTCGTCTGTCGGTCCTCACTGCGGGAATGATTTCTAACGATGAAACCATCATCATCATCATCATAATAATTCTCAATCATTGCGACCAATGGAGATGGGAGAAGCCATGCTTAGAACATTGTTGCTTAGCCATGCTTAGAACATTTGAAGCCATGCTTAGAACATTGTTGCTCCGGGTTGGCCCTCTCGGTCTGGTGAATTCTGCCATATCCGGACTATCCGGATGAAATCCCCGGACTATCCGAGTTGAAACCCCAGACTATCCGGATTAAATCCCCGGACTATCCGGGTTGAGCGTTCTGTTTCAAAACGGCTATTTGTCTATTGTCATCTACACTTCAAAGGAATGGACTAGGGTTTCAAAAGGATGGACTAGGGTAGAATCTTACCACTACAAGGTTGTTTTTGCACTTGGTGAAGGTTGGTCTCGGTAGGCGGAATGACAAAAGGTGTCGTAACGCCGGTTCTCGCGGTTCGTCTCCTCCTAGCTCGTGTAGACGACGATGACCTCGCTTGCTTGTGCATGCAACAGCAACTAACCCTCCTCCTCAAGCTTTCATGCGACATGCGCGACCCGATTCAAGGTGTGATGATGGATTCCATGGAGAAGAAAGAAATGAGTTACATTGGCAAAATTTCCAGAACATGGTGAGAAAGAAAATTGGTTGTCACTCACCCAAAACTTGGTGCCTCAAAAATCCATTTGGATGGATTTGAAGCTCTTGACCTTGGCTTCAAGGTGGTATAACATGCACAAGCTCAAACTCAAGATTTGAGTAGATTTGTGGGGGAGAATGGCAAGTTGTTGGAGAAGAGGTGCTTGCTGTTTTTCTGGTTTTGGAGCAGCAAATGAGCTAGTGGGGAGGAGAAACCAATGTGGAGAACCTTATATATGGCTGCCCATTCATGCTTACATGTGGGGCTAGGTCCCACATGTCATAGGGTGAGTGAAAAGGGTGGGTATGAGTGATCGAAGTGAGAAAAGTCATGGAGAGGATGTGCAGCCCACAAGTTCCCATGCAAGGTAGGTCCCATGTGTCATTGATGGGTTAGGTAAGTGGGTAGAGGTGAGTAAAGTGAAAAATGGTTTATTAGGTATGTGCAGCCTACTCTCCTTTCTCTTATGAACATGACCCACATGTTATTGACTAAGGTGAAATAACATGTGTGCAGTTTTGGAAAATGATTGTTAGGATTTTGTTACTCCCTCTTTTTGCAAGATGAATGTCCTAACACTTATATGATTATAATTAAATGAGGATGTAATGACTTTAGGGAAGACGTTAGAATGACAAGCCTCACTTACCGGGTTAACGAAAAATTGGGCTGTTACACGCACCCTAAACCTTCGTCTCTTCATGTTACTTCTCCTCCAGCACTAGTGTAGGCTCCTCAACTGATGATGTTGTGGTTGGCAAGGATGAGTATTTAAAACACTCAACAAGTTGTGCATAAAATGCAATTCTAATATAACTATATGCAAGGCTTATTCTAAAGGAATGGCTAACAATGGCTATTTTGCAGTAAGCAGCATTTATGAACAAGTACAATAAATAGATTGAAAAGATAGTAAGACAAATAACAATAAGTAATAATTTAGTATTTCTCAGGTAATCCAAGTTTCTAATCCTAAGTCAAGATTCAATCACCCATGGTAACCTGCCATCCAACTCAAGTTTTATTTTTGCAAAAGTCTAACCCTTAACTGTAATTCCCGAGTATTGCTCAATACTGCGAGTATGGCTATTCGAATAGATTGTACACTCTGCAAAGGTTATACTCTTTACCCACACGACATGATAATCTCTTTGTGTCTTGCCATTAGCACACTTCCTTTGTTGTGCCAGCAAAGAAATCATGACAAAGCCTTTACAATGCTTTGTCTTATCTCAGTACCACCCGCTAAGGTTTCAATACTGAAGGGATTGGTTACCACAATAGGGCCCCCCTTTTGCGCCATATGGGTTCATTAAAAGGGTGAACCTCTCCACCACTGGTAGTACCAAAGCTATGACATTGCAAATTAATCAGCTAGGTCTATCCCGTTTCAGACATGTGGTTACATGATTGACTCAAGTCGAAGGATTGGAAGGATTGAAAGGTTAAGTCCTTAGGGTGATTGAGGCAAGACTTTCACAAACCCTCTGCCATACGGCCTACCTTGGCATACTGCCCCTTACCACTTGCCCCAATGAAAATCATAACCACCCCAGTTGATTACCAAGCACCACGTGCCATCAACAATTCATCATCGTTGCGTGACACCCATCGCTGCAACAACTCAATCTCATCATGTGACCACACATGACACATAAGTTCATAACATTGTTCCATATTCCATTAGTCAAGATTAATTATCAATGATTCCAGTACATGTGATGATGTGGCATGGCTAAGCAACTAATTCATTCTAACCATCCCATGTTGATTTTATTATTAACCAACTGTAGTGAACCAATTTAGGGTGACAATATATCATGGCATATAAATGACAATGTAGGGTATAGATCAAAAGGTATGATAGCTAAATCCCAATTTAGACTGAAAACAATTGTATATGGGAAATAGTATGCAATATGGTAAAATAATATAACAAGTTTATAAATATGGGTTCAACATGATGAAAGCACAACTTGCCATATAAAACCCCTTATTCTTGTTCTAGACCTTGGTCTTGAGTTGATGAATCTTCCTCGCATACATCGCACAGTTCAACGTCTACACGAATCGAGAGAGAACTAAATAAATAAAAAACAGAGAGAAAATGAATTGAAAAAATCAAATAAAATTCTCCATTAAATAGATCTCAATTTTACAAATTTTTAGAAATTTCAATCACCTTAATCGGAGCTCATATGAGAGAGAACGGGCTCTCGGATGATTAAAAAAATCTAAAAATCAGAAAATTGGAAAAATCCGAATTATCCAGATTATTTTTATATTGAAAAATTGATTTATTTCATCACAATGATGTTAGCACCGAACCGGACTAATTAGAGGCTGACATGTGTTCGGCATTGTGCTGTGGACTTGGTCCACCAAACTGGCCGGTTCACCTTAAGCCAGAGCCACTGTTCTACAGACCGGATGACACATGCCTTATGTTGTGCTGATGTTAGTACTTCACGTGGCTAACTAGCAGTGCGACATGCGACGACACATTGGGGAACCACATGGTGGCGGTCCACCGACACAGTGATCCAATCCGATCCAACGGCTATGGTGATAACGCGACGTGGTGTGATCTAGACCTTACGCGTCAGATCGGACAGCTACCCTTACCCGAACTGCTTCCTGTCAAAGAAGTGACATGGCAAGATCTCTGTCGGGGACAGATAAATTTCTGACAAGTCAACACACGGTCAACAGGGTACCCGGCTCGGGGCAATCCAGCAAAGGCCTTCGACCTCGACCGAGGCGACGCTCGTCCCCGCACGACCTCAAGCTCAGGCAACGGGGCTCTGTCCCCACTCGACCTCGACCTTGGCTCAGGGAAGTGCATTGACTCAGCAGTTACCAAGACCTGCACGATGGCATTAAGGCGGACGTGGGCGGCATTTCCGGAGCAGTTACAACCCACCTTCAATGCGCACGAAGCCACTCCCTCGAGAATCTCTCCCGTCCGTTGCAGGCAGCATTCGGGAGTATATAAGACCACACAAGGCGTATGTACAGGACATCAACTCACTAGCCATACACCAGTAGACACAAGCAAGCGCTCAAGCTCGAGCTGTAATCACCTCATTGTACGCACAATTAGTGAATTCCTCCACCTTCGAAGAAGACTGGACGTAGAGCTGTTACCCTTGTGGGGGCTCGAACCAGTATAATTTCCTGTCTCCTGCTCGCTGACGCCACACAATGACCTTCGTCTACGCCATCGTTGAGCGAAGCGCTTCTTCGGTCCCTCATTCACACTAACCCCCTCTTCACTTTTGCGGTCAGGCGATCCCGATCGTGACAGCTGGCGCCCACCGTGGGGCCCGAGAGTTTCATTCAACCAGATTTCCAAGGTATGGCGTCCTCTGCAGCAGCATATTCCGCAAGCTCGAGGTCGAACCGCCCCCAAGCATAGAAGTTCCACATCCCTGTTCTCCCCCTCTCCGCCATTACGGAACCGTTTCGTTCTCATGGCCGCTAGCCATGATGAGAACATGGAGGAGGGAGAGCGCAGCCCGAAGACCCCTGAAAATGCTCGCCGAATGGCCCAGGTTGCCATCAATCAGGCCATAACCGCCCTGCGGCGAGAGGAGCTTTAGAAGATTGGAACGTCCTCGGGGTGTTCCAGACTCCCTCACTCGAGCGAGCGCCTCCAGGCAATCGCGCAAGTCATGACTGATCCCACGCGCCCGACGTCGGGCTTCTTCGGCCGAGCTCTCGCAGATGAGCTCAACAAGGCAGCTACCGAAGCCGTGCCATCACAGCACCACGGCCTTCCTGCTGGGTCCCGGTCATTGAGGAGCGACGACAGCTCCTCGCGCAGGCGCCAACACCCCCGCCAGTCTCCTGCGCGCCGGCAGTCTCGAGGCCTGTCTCATACGCCGCCTCACCGTCGTTCCCCGAGCGTGACTCCGGACGGGGTGCGGCGACGACCAGCGTACAGCGACTCCCGCTCCAGCAGCGGCCTTTCCCCCGACATCCCCCCAAGGCGTCGGCGGGTCCATGAGCGCCTGCAGTACCTCCCAACGTGATACTGGAAACCCTGGCGTCTCCCACCATCTTCGATCAAGAGCCCTTGTCGCCTTCGCCGGCGTCCCTCATGGGCGGTGATGCATCATTTCTGGCGGCGGTGAGCTCCGGTCGAGCGGTGAAGAAGCGAGGATAAAGCGCCGAGCGAGCTCGTATAAGCTCATGGACGGCAAGCTCTATCGTCGGAATATCTCTGGCATCCTCACAAAATGTGTTACCACGGAGGAGGGTAAGTACCTGCTACATGACATTCATTCAGGTCTCTGTGGGGCACACTCTTCTTTCAGGACTATGGTCGGGAAAGCTTTTCGCATGGGGTTCTATTGGCCAACGGCACTCCAGGACGCGCGCAACATTATCCGCACCTATCGAGCTTGCCAGTTCCATGCTCGAAAGTCGCATCAGCCCGCCTACGCGCTCCAGACCATCCCGCTCGCGTGGCCCTTCTCGACCTGGGGGCTGGACATCCTCAGCCCCTTTCCGCAGGCGATCGGAGGGAAGAAGTTCCTGTTCGTCGCCATCGATACCTTCACCAAATGGATCGAGGCCGAGCCCGTCTCGACCATCACGGCTCGTGTGACAGTCATGTTCTTCCGCCTGTTCATGGTCACCAGGTATGGAGTTCCATGCAGAATCATTACTGACAATGGAACTCAGTTTACTAGTGAGCTGTTTCAGGAATACTACGAAGACATAGGCACCAAAGTATGCTATGCTTCGGTTGCCCATCTGCAGAGCAATGGAGCAATTGAGCGCGCCAACGGACAAATCATTCAGGACGTGAAGAAGCGAGTGTCAGATGAGCTCGAACGACACGGCCAGACCTGGGTGGACGAACTTCCCACCGTCTTATGGTCCATTCGTACCACGACCAACCAGGCAACAGGGTCCACACCCTTCTATCTCGTGTTGATGCGGCCGCAGCCCTCGAGGTCACTGGGCTCTGCCGAGTCGACAGTCGATCAGATCGACTTCGAGCAAGAGCGGTCTCTTGACCTTACCCTGGCGGAAGAAGTAAGATGCCGTGCACTGCTACGATCGGCGCAGTACCTGCAAGCTCGCAGACATGCGTCTAGATCGGTACGACCTAGGGAGCTCCTTGTTGGGGACTTAGCCCTGAGACGGATTCAGGCACCGTCCAACACCAACAAGTTATCCCCACAGTGGGAGGGCCCCTATAGAGTTGTTTCAACAGATCGCACGGGGGCTTACCGGCTAGCGATGCCCGATGGTAGAGAGCTCTCTAGCTCGTGGAATATTGACCAGCTTCGCAAATTCTTTGTGTAACCCTTTTATCTCAAACTTCAATAAAGCTCTTGTTCGTTTGTCATGATTGGTCTTTGTGCACCTTTTTTCTATGTTTTGTGTCGGCTCGAGCTCGCCTCTCTGTACTTGACCTGCGTATGAGCGCACTTGCTCTTGGCCTAGGTGTCGGGGGCTTACCCTTCACCCCCAGTGGTCGAGTTACATGTAAGCCGAAACTCTTCGCAACAATACTCCCCCTGCGCCAGGGTTCGAGCTAAGCTCTTGACTAGGTCCAACGAGCGGCGCGCAAATCGTTGTCATAGCTTGAGCCTCACTCTCAATCCTAAGTTTGTTCTCGTGCAACCATGTCATGCTCCCTGTGGCTTCTTTTCAATCTTACAGGTCTTGGTCTTTGCTGGATTCTTATCTTGCGCCCAAGGTCGGCGTTGCTCGACCTTGAGCCCAACGGGGGCTGGGCGTGGTATATGGCCAGTATGGCTAAGTTTACGATTGGGCAAGATTCCTTAGTCGAGAAATGACAAAGCAAGCTGAGATATTAAATTATTTTAGCCAAAATACACCTACTCCATTGAACCATTTTTCTTAGAAAGTCTTGCAGGAAACCTACCCTATCTACAGGTCCGCCATCTCGCGCGCAAGTTTCTCTTGCTCGAGCTCGGCTACCTTGGCCCTCAAGGTCGACAGCTTGCCCTGAAGTCGGAGGGTTTCGGTGGAGGCTTCGGCGGCACAACGGCGTTCTTCTTGAAGCTGGGCCAAGGCAGTCTTCGCCGCCTTGCTCGCCCGACCCAGCTTCTGCTCGAGCTCTTGAAACTTGGCCTCGAGCTCGGGGGAGGTCCTCGGCGCGGCGGCTACCTGGTCCACGGCAGCCTTGCTCTGTTCTTCAGCCTTGGCTCGCTCGGCCTCGAGCGCTCGTCTTCAACGGCCTTGTACGCTTGATCCCGCTCCGAGTTGATGGCCCGCTCCAGCTCGGCCTTATGAGTGGCCTCGAGCATCTTCACCACCTCGTGAAGGCTGGCGATCTCCTGGGCGTCTATTGCCGCCTTTACCGCGGCCTCCTCCCGCTCGGCTTGCAGGTCCTCCACGAGCTTGGAGTGCGTCGCCAATGCGCCCTCCAGCACGTCGAGCAAGGCCTTCAGCCCGTCAGAGTGCGTTTGGAGTCCTTGCAACCCTTGGGAGCGAAGTCAATGGCACTGTGGGGTCAAAGGATCAAGCCACGGTACGCGCGGAAGAGCGACAAGGAAGAAAGGAAACTCGAGCTAAAGGATCGATGAAAAATCATGTACCCGGGCGAGACGGCGCTCGAGGCAGCAGGGAGTATCTTGGCGGGCTGCTGCCCGATGTTCTGGGCGGTGTAAGCCTTCTTTGCCCTTTGGTCTTGAAGTGCGGTCCTCGGGTGCTCATTGTGGGTGGCCGTGCCACGAGCTTCCTCCTCGAGGGGTCTCAACTCGCCCTTGCGCCCGGTCTCGTTGGCGGCTTTGCCCCCCGTAGCTGGATGGTCTCTGGCCTCCTCTGCTGTGGTGTTCTCGGCCTGGCCCGCAGCTCGGGCCTCCGCGCCTCCCGTGGCAGGAGGGTCTACGGGCTCGGCGGCTTGGAGAGCCACGACTGCCACGGTCGGGGTATCCTCGGCGGTCGTGGCGAGGGCGCCTCCGGCGCCATCTTCTTTGGCGGCCTTGGGCGGGTCGACGTCGTCTTCGGCGTCTGCCTCGCTGGTACCGTAGTCCTCGCTGGTCGCGGGGAGGGGCTCTTCCTCGTTCGGGTCGTCGAGCCCTTGGTCGAACTCGCCGGCTGGGGGCTAGCTCTGGGGGCTCGATGGAATGCGCCCCCGGCTCGAAGGTCGGTGGGGCGCCAGCACGTAATCGCCCTCCTCCTCCTCCTCAGACCCGGACTCGCCCTGGACGATAGTCATTATCAATTCGGGCAGATGTTGAGCTCGGGCGCTCAAGGTCTGCGATTGAGAGCGACTACTAAGTTAAGAAGATAGAGGAAATTCAAAGGTGAAGAGCCCAAATGATGTACTGAGTCGTGACCTCCGCTTCACGGGGTGGCGGGGCCCGGTGCCTCGAGAGGCGGAGTCTCTCCCTCGGGTTCTGGTCCTCGGGGCCGGCGCTGGATCCTGAGCCCCGGAAGAAGTCCTGGCCACCTCCGCCGCGCTCTGTTGCTGCAGGAAGGGTTTTAGGTCAGAGGATGAAGGATCACGAGCGAGGAGCTCGGGGGCTCGACCAAGGATGCTCACCGTCGTGCGGTCGCCCCACTCGACGTGCGCCTTCTTCGGGCTTTTTCCACCCGCTCCGTCTGGGGCTGGTCTCTTGCTCGCCTTCTTGCTCTTGCTCGCCCCGGGCAGGGGCAGCATCTTCCTCGTCGTCTCCAGCAGCTCGAGCTTGTCCTTTGGAAGCACCGAAGGTTCAAAGAGGGATCTGGGCGAACAAGGTCTGGAAGGCTCGGTCCAGGGTGGCCTACCTCGGCTTTACGGTGTAGCACGTTCCTCGGCACAGGCTCGTCAAGGGTGTAGTCGTTCGCGGCCTTCCCGAACATCTCATTCATTCGGGCGGCGATCGAGGACTCCTTCGGCGCTGCTGAAAAGACCAATTCATTAAGAGGAACTAGGGGGGCAAGTCTGAAGCAAATTTTGAGGCAAAGCAGCCTACCGGTCGTCCCTTCGCGGGTCATGTCGTCGCGGCCTTGGATCTCGAAGAAGGGGTGCTCCCTCCTCCGCAAAGGGAACACCCGGCCTCTCAGGAAGTCGTTGGCGATGGCCTGACCGGTAAGGCCTCGCGTGGCGCAAATATGGATGGCCGCGATGGCCTCTTGGTAAATCCTCCAGTCGCCCGCAAAGTCTGCTTCTTCCCGTTGAGGGTACCGTCGAGCGCTAGTCGCCGCCGGCCCCGCTTGAGTAAAACCACCGCTTCGGTCCACGGCCGAGGAGTCATGGCGCATTTGGGGGAATGACCACGGGATTCCCGCTCGCAGCCGGAAGTAGAGGCATTCGACCACGGGGTCCTTCCCGGTGCGGAAGAGCGACGGGGTGGGAAGGATTCCAAGGAACCCCTCGCACAGGTGAGAGAAGATAGAAAGAAAAAGGATGGAGCTGGGAACCAGATTAATCAACTCGATCTCACATACGGCGAGAACGACTGCGAGAAAGTTGCTCTCCAGCGTCCGCAGGCCGAAGAGCGTGTAGTGCTCCGTGCAGATGTGCTCGTCGTCCCGTGGCTACGGCTCGGTCTCTCCGTCCGGCAGCCGCCATGTCCACGGGTCCAACAGCCCCAGGCTCTCGAGCTCCTTCATCCTTGCAGCCGTCAGGGAACTTTTCCCGAGCTTGGCCATGGCGATTGAAGGGATGTTTGGTCGGAGGAAGAAGGAGAGCTCAAACAAGGAGGCAAAAACTACGAGGAAGCGGAGAGTTCGAGGAAGTGGCGATGGTTTCAAGTTTTATAAGCCAGGAGCACTGCAGGCCGGCGGTTGGAGCATCTCAAAAGACGCGCCGATCAGGTGATTCGACAGGAGCAATTTAAGGCTATGCGGCGGAATCGAGGCGTTGCGAACGATTCCGCTGTCCGGCCGTATCCGTACTGGAGTTCTGGAGATCAAGAGGAGCCAGGTGTCATCTCGTCAAGGCCTGGCGTTAGGTTTTCGCCCGACCTCGACCTCAAGCTCGAAGATTCCAGAAATCAAGTCAACACAAGGTCAACAGGGTAGCTATCGGGGGGCTAGCTATCGAGGACTGATAAATTTCTAACAAGTCAACACACGGTCAACAGGGTACCCGGCTCGGGGCAATCCAGCAAAGGCCTTCGACCTCGACCTAGGCGACGCTCGTCCCCGCACGACCTTGAACTTAGGCAACGGGCTCTGTCCCCGCTCGACCTCGACCTTGGCTCAGGGAAGTGCGTTGACTCGGCAGTTACCAAGACCTGCACGATGGCATTAAGGCGGACGTGGGCGGCATTTCCGGAGCAGTTACAACCCACCTTCAATGCGCACGAAGCCACTCCCCCGAGAATCTCTCCCGTCCGTTGCAGGCAGCATTCAGGAGTATATAAGACCACGCAAGGCGTATGTACAGGACATCAACTTACTAGCCATAGACCAGTAGACACAAGCAAGTGCTCAAGCTCGAGCTGTAATCACCTCATTGTACGCACAGTTAGTGAATTCCTCCACCTTCGGAGAAGACTGGACGTAGAGCTGTTACCCTTGTAGGGGCTCGAACCAGTATAATTTCTTGTCTCCTGCTCGCTGACGCCACACACCGACCTTCGTCTACGCCATTGCTGAGTGAAGCGCTTTCTGGGTCCCCCATTCACACCGATCTCCTTTTCACTTTTGCGGTCAGGCGATCCCGATCGTCGACAATCTCGGATGTAGGCTAGGGATCCGATGGCTTAGCACTCTCCCGAAGGTGATGGTTGTGCGGCGGCGCCCGATTCATCGAACTTGGAGAAGACAGCCAATAAGACAACATTCCAGTGGTTGAGCGGTGACAAAACTGCATGGATCCAATCGGCATGGTCTCAGCGAATCCACTGGTGGTCTTGGTGATGGCGGAAGAGATTCCATGGCAACGAGATCATCAACCCTTTGCGGCGGCCTTTGTTTAACTCCGACGAGCTTGTGCTTGCAAACGGCGATGTCTCCGGTTGCGATTTTTTAGGGGAAAAATGCACAGACTCCCAGTAGACCTCGAAGACCCATCCTGTCCATAAATAGCCCAGTAGAACACGCATGCTTCGAAGCCCTAGTCCCACACGACGGCGTAGTGCGAATTCGAGACGGCGGCGGCTCAACGAGGACGATAAAGCATGACCGTCCACGTGGCTTGATGAACGCATGGGATTCACTCGGCTGGATCAAATCTGAAACATCCACAACAACCAATGGGTCGGGATTGAAAAGAGTCCTAATCGGTTATGACTAATAACAGCTATCCAATTAGATCCAACGGCGGACGATCCATCTTCTAGAAAGCAAGCCGAATAGGGTGCACAGTGCTGGGCCGAGCACACACAGTAAATGGGCTTGGCCCAGAACTGTTCATTCAATTTCTAACGCTTGTTGATTTAATTTAGTTCCTAATAATAGATCATTTTATTTAAGACAATAGAAATACCAAGAAAAATCTAAGAAAATTCTCATAAATACTTTTGGACATTTTGAATGTAAATAAAATATTTTTAGCCAAACTTTATTTTAACTTTATCTAGATATAGCTTGTTTTTCTCAAAAGGCCAAAATACTTAATTGAAAATAAATTCAAATAAATTCCAAAAAAATTCAATAAATCCTGAAAATCATAAGATGCACAAATAGCAATAAAAAAATAATAAAGGCAAATTTTTGGGATGTTACAAACCATCCCCCCTTAATAGAATCTCGACCCCAAGATTCAAGACTAACTAGAGAATAATTTCGGGAATTCTGACTTCACATCCTCTTCACGCTCCCAGGTTGCTTTGCTCACTGAATGATTGCTCCATTGAACTCTACAAAAGAGAATTGACTTGCTCTTGGTCTTGTGCTTCGTTACATCCAAAATCTTGATCAGTTGCTCCTTCCAGGTCAGATCCTCCTGCAGTTAACTTGTTGCTAACAGCGTATGCTCTGTTGGCACTCTAAGACATTTCTTAAGCTATGGTACATGAAACACATCATGCACTCCTACCATGACTGTGGCAATTCCAACTGATAAGCAACCTCTCCTCGACGGCTCAAGATCTTGAACAGACCAACATGTCTTGTTGCAAGCTTTCCCTTGGCGTGAGACCTTTTGACTACTTTAAGAGGGGTAACTCTGAGATACACCAAATCATCAGGCTCGATGCTCAAATAACGATGACAATTGCAGCATAGCTCTTTTACCTTGACTGGACTATTTTCAATATCTCTATGATCATAGCAACTTGCTCTTCGGCCTCCTTAAGGATATCAGGCCCAAACACCGAATGTTCTCTCATCTCATTCTAATTCAGTGGGGTACAATAAGCATGACCATATAAAACCACAAATGGTGACATTTGCAAACTAACCTGGTAACTGTTGTTATAGCTAAATTGTGCATTTGACAAACATTTATTCCATGAGATAGCATAAGCTAATGCACAAGCTCTTAACATATCCCCAGAATCTGGTTAACACTTTCCGTCCGACCATCTATCTATGGATGATGTGCTGCACTAAATTTCAAACGAGTTCCCATCGGTTCATGCTTCTTATTCAAAATTCTCAAGGTAAATTGGGTACATCTATCTAACACAATCTTCTTAACTGAGGTAACTTCTAGAATAACCATAGCTGCAGAAAATGATTGTCTTTTCTGCGGACATTGGTTAGCATAATGGCCTTTTCTGCGATAGTTGTAGCACTCAATGGTGCTCTTATTGTGATTCATTACTTGCTAATTCGTAGTACATCCCCTAGTACAACGATCTTCTTCACCATGCAAGAGACATACTGTTGGTGATGGCCACTTACTGGTTTCCTATGGAAAGCTGACAGGATCAATGTGCTGCGTTTTTAGCTCTTCAAGTGATATTACCTATGTAGCTAGTGTCTCACACTGTCTTGGTAACTCTTTAGCAACAACAGCTTGTAGATTCTATTGCTGAAACTGAGTCATAGTGGTCACTATCGGATCTAAGGGACATTAAGCTAGGCAGTGATCTCGACCTTAACAAAGGTAGCATGTGATGTTGCTCATAGGACACTCTCCAGGAGAATGGCTTCCTTCACAGCTTGAGCAATTGATTGTATGGTCGTCAGTGGGATGTCCTAGTTCTCCACAGCAAATGCACGCATGATCTTCTAACTTATTTGGTTGACAGCACTTCATAGAACAATGTCTAGATTCGAACAAGGTGCAGGGGTAGCTTCCCTCTTTGAATTCACAGTGATGATACTATTCCCTGGTGAAGCAAAGAGATCACTAAAAGCAACAACAAATTCGTTCCAAGTGATATTCTACGGGGTTTCATGATTAGAACAATTTTCCTTCCACCATTCAGCAGTAATTCGTTGTAACTGATATAAGCATTCACGACCTTCTCATCACTTTTACATAGAGCAGTGAATAATTTCCTCTTAATAATCTTAATCCAATCATCCACTTCTGAAGGTGAAACATTTCCTTAAAACATTGGTCGATGAGTTCTTATGAATTCTGATAACCTCGAACAGGGACAAAGATCATTAATGGCAACTTGAGATGCCTTGCTGGCATTTGCTTGGTTAGTCATATTCTACATTTGCTTCATCATTTCCTACATCAACTAAGTCTGAGCAGCCAAGAACTCCCTGAAACTCTCCATATCCATCTGTATTGATGGTTGAAGAACTGATCCATCCTTAAAATTTTTACTGAGTTGATCGCCACTTCCACTGGCTCCATTGTTACCACTAATCCGAATCATCTGCTTGATTGCCTCAAAAGGTTAGGAGAGAGGGGAAATAGAATAGGTAAGAAGTAGAGATCCTAATACAAGGGAGTTAGGTTTAACCCAACAACTTAAGCAAGCAATATTAACAACTTTGGTATGAGGGGTGCCTGACCTTCACGGCGTAGAATCAAAGATACTCGCGAAACTTGACGAATCTTGTGCAGCCAACCGTTGCAAGCGCAACAACCTGCAGCATGGATTTCGCCCAACCTCACGTTGTGCACTCAACCAAGTCAAGTGGATTACAATCCTTGCTGCAATCACAAGAACATGCATGAACAACAAAAGGAATGCATAATCTCAGAGATGTTTCAGCCAGTGGCATAAAAATCCAAGAACCTGCATAGATCTAATTTAGTTTCAAAATGGTCTAAAGTCTTTTTTCATAAAGGGGTGCCTTCTACATATAAGAGGGGAGGAGAGGAAGACAAAAGGAGGACTGGACAACCCCAAGTCACAGCACAAAAGCCAAGGACAAATCATAATGGTGGCACAACACCCAACACATAGGAATCTGTTTCTGGCCGCCATATTAATTTGATGATATCTTCGTACTCTAGTTGAATTAAAGGGTGATGCTAGATCCGTTGGAAAGTTAAAGAGACAAGCTTTAAAAGCTATGGTCAAATACTCCAATTGGACTCTATTTGCATCTTCTATGTTGTTTTTAATGAAGACTGGTTATAGGAGCCTGAGTTGCGCAATTTAGCCATTAGTGCGTGGTTGTTAACTTGTCTTTCTCCTCCTGATCTTCTCTCAAGTGTTCACACCTTGCATTATTTTCATACCTGAGAATAGTTAAATTACTCGTATTAGGTAGTAGCTTATTCTCATAGGTAAAATAGTTTTTAGTGAAAGCATCTAGGCCCCTATTTCCTTAAGGTTTTGGTAATTAATGACAATCAAGATTAAAGGACAAACGTTTTTCTATGTGCGTACTGAAAGTAGGTTGGTCCAAAGTTCAAAGAACATAGAAGCATGAAGTGGGTAAAAAAGATTAATAAGCATCAAATGTAAAGGCAACCAAGGTATAAAACATTAAGGTTATTTTTTTTAAGCTTTTTTCCGAACTTGGTGTTGAAGATAGTCGGGTTGCTAGGTGTAGTCACCGTACTATCAAGGGGGATTTGATTAGTAGCTTGAACTCTAAAAGGTGCATCCAAAATGGCTCGCTAATTTTGATATTTCATTTGTGCATAAAAAAATTTGCTTTCAAAGCTCATGCGGCACTACCGGAAAGATGGGGCGGTACTGCCGAGTTTGCAGCAATACTGGCCATATAATGTTGGTAGTTTTTTAGCAGAAAGCACGTTTTTCTGAGTTTCAAAAGCCGACACTACCGGAGGCTAGAGCAGTAGTGCCGCTAAAGCGTCACTACCGCACTAACACCTGTGGTAGCTTTTTAATAGAGGAGATGTCGTTGCCGACCTTAAGGTGCGGCACTACTGGACCCCATAGTGGTAGTGCTGGGCTTGGAGGGAATTTTCGAGGAACGGCTATATGTCAGTGCATTAAATACAAAATTACAGCCATTGGCACCAAGGCCGGCACTACCGGCCCCTAGAGGGCGGTAGTGCCGGACTAGGCTATTTTCTCTAGTTTATTTACTGTAACAGCTAGTTTAGGTTGTGGGGGTTATAAATACCCCCCACCTGTATTGAGGGTTGGTTGGTGACTCTATTGAATTCATTTAGAGCCCAAGCAAGTCTCTTCTCTCTAAAGTGCATTCAATTCATGAATTTTGAGGTTAGAGAGAAAAAATTCATGTGCATTGCATTATTTGAGCCATTTGGAAGCACTCAAGAGTCTCAAGCCAACGTCAAGTCTATTACTCTTGGAGATTGCCGCCTCCTAGACAGCTTGGAAGCAAGTGGTGTCGGTGACCTTCACGAAGAAGCTTGTGTGAAGGCCCGATCGTTGTGAAGGCAAGGAGCTCGCCTACCCGGAGTGGGGAAGAGCTACCACGAGTGATCGAGGAAGGCTCAAGCGGTTGGAGCCAGATTGAAGGGTTTCAAGTCACCTTAACATGGATGAGGGGAGATCGGCAAGTTTCCGATACCACGGGATAAAATTCGTGTCTCTCCTTTCTTGTGATTTACATATATTACTCATGTGCTAAATTCTTGTTCCTAGCAAATTTATTTATATTTGGAACTAGTATCGTTTATTTCTCATTCTTGCCTAGCTAAATATCTTGTGATCAGTAGAAGGAATGTTGCAAAATTGCATTTATTGGCAATCATTACTTGGAAGCTAAACAAAGTGCAATTAAAATTAAAAATTTAGTAACCTCCTATTCACCCCCCTCATGTCGGTTATCCTTAATCCTACACTTAGTAATGTTGATTGATTTGCTTAGCACAAGCGCGTGTTATTGGTCCTTGGAAATGATTTGGAGTCTCATGAACAACACTAGGGGAAGGACGCAGCGATGATGTTATGCTGCCCGTATCATTCTCCCCCTCTTGAACAGGAGTCGTCCTCGACTTTGTGCCTTCTGATCCAAAGAATGGTGACAAATCAGCAACATTGAACGTGGTACTTACATTGTAATCATCACTAGGAAGCTCGATCTTGTATGCGTTGTCGTTGATTTCTCGAGCACTTTGAATGGTCCATCAGCATGTGGCATCAGCTTAGACTTACGTTTCTCCAGAAAATGCTCTTTGCGGAGATGTACCCAAACGAGATCACCTGGTTCAAATAGCATGTTCTTCCTTGACTTGTTTGCCTTTTCAGCAAAGTAGCATGCCTTCTTTTCAATTGCTCCTTTTGTTTTTACATGAATGGACTTGACAAATTCAGCTCGCCTTACTGCCTCCATATTAGCTCGTTCCTAAAGAGGAAGTGGCAGCAAATCAAGTGGTGTGATTGGTTTAAAGCCATAGACTACCTCAAAAGGGCAATATTGAGTTGTTGAGTGAACCGCCCGGTTGTATGCAAATTCAACATGAGGAAGACAATTCTCCCACTCCTTCAAATTTTTCTTGATCATTGTTTGCAGCAACATGGAGAGTGTGCGGTTCACCACCTCGATTTGACCATCAGTTTGTGAGTGACAAGTTGTAGAAAATAACAACTTTATCCCAAGCTTGGCCCACAGTGTCTTTTAAAAATAGCTCATGAACTTGACGTCACGATCTGCAACAATAGTTCTGGGCATCCCATGCAATCTCACAATTTCACTGAAAAACAAGTTAGCTACATGCGACACATCGTCGCTCTTATGGCAAGGAATAAAGTGCACCATTTTAGAGAACCTATCTACAACCACAAATACAGAATCTCTCCCCCTCTTGGTCCTAGGCAATCCTAAAACAAAATTCATGCTAATATCCTCCCAAGGTGTACTAGGAACAGGAAGTGGAGTGTACAAACCATGTGAATTATGTTTTGACTTAGCTTTATGGCATGTCACACATCGTTGCACAAATCGTTCGATGTCTCGTCGCATCATTGTCCAATAGAAGTGATCAGAAAGAATGGCCAAAGTATTTTCTCTCCCAAAATGTCCCATTAATCCGCCGGCATGGGATTCCTACAATAATAGCAAATGTACGGATGAATCTGGAACACATAGCCTGTTATCACGAAATAAGAACCCATCATGAACATGAAACTTTTTCCATCCTTTCCCTTCAATGCATTTAGAATATGGTTCAACAAACTCATTATCTAAAATGTATAACTATTTCAAACTTTCTAAACCAGGGACCTTGATTTCGAGTTGAGTTAAGAGCACAATCTTGCGAGACAAAGCATCAGCTACCACATTCTCTTTACCCTTCTTGTATTTCACATTGTATAGAAAAGATTCAATGAATTCCACCCATTTGGCATGCCTACGGTTCAGTTTTGATTGGCCTTTCAAATATTTCAAAGCTTTGTGATCAAAATTTATAATCAATTCTTTAGGCCAAAGATAATGTTGCCAAGTTTCTAAAAGACGAACCAAAGCATACAACTCCTTATCATAAATAGGATAGTTTAATTGAGCACCACCAAGTTTTTCACTACAATTGCTACTGGTTTGCCCTCTTGCATCAAAACACCACCAATACCTATTCCACTAGCATCACATTCAATTGCAAAAGTTTTATTAAAATCAGGTAAAACAAGCAATAATGGTGCTTCAGTTAAGTGCTTCTTTAATTCACCAAAAGCATTCTCTTGAGCATCTCACCAAACAAAATCACATCCTTTCTTGGTTAATACATTCAAAGGGGCTGCAATTGTGCTAAAATCTTTCACAAATCTATGGTAAAAACCAGCAAGACCGTGAAAGCTTCTAACTTGACTAACATTCGTCAGCGTAGGCCAATTTTTGATTGATTCAACTTTTGATTCATCCACTTCTGCCCCATTTCCAGAAACAACGAAACCCAAGAACATGATTTTATCTTGGCAAAAATGCATTTCTCTATTTTTGTAAACAACTTTTCAGATCTAAGCACTTCCTGCACTTGTCTAATGTGATCAGTGTGTTCTTCTATAGTGTGGCTGTAAATTAAGATGTCATCAAAATACACTACAACAAATTTTCCAATAAAAACACTCAAAACATGGTTCATTAGCCTCACGAATGTACTAGGTGCATTAGTTAATCCAAATAGCATCACTAACCACTCATACAATCCAACTTTTGTTTTAAAGGTTGTTTTCTACTCATCCCCTTCTTTCATCCTTATTTGATAGTACCCACCACACAAATCAATTTTGGAGAAATTGATAGCACCTCTCAATTCATCTAAGATGTCATCCACCCTAGGGATAGGATGGTGGTATCTAATAATGACGTTGTTAATCGCTATACAATCTACACACATGCGCCATGTACCATCTTTCTTCGGGACTAAAATCACAGGGCCAACACAAGGGCTCAGGCTCTCACGTACGTACCCATTGTCAAGAAGTGCTTGCACTTGTCGCTGAATCTCCTTTGTTTCTTCCGAATTGGTACGGTATGATGGTCGATTTGGAAGTGAAGCTCCTGGTACAAGGTCAATTTGATGTTCAATACCTCGAATTAGTGGAAGACTAGTGGGTATCTCCTTTGGAGAGACATCTTCAAAGTCCTGCAAAACACTTACAACAACACTTAGAAGAGAAGTTATGTCATTTGTAGAAAGCAACACATCTTTGTATCGGAGTACAAAGTGGACCAAATGTGGGTTCATATGCACTTTCCTCAATTCAAATTTAGTGGCAAACATCACTAGCTTGTTTCCTTCAACCTTTCTTTTACCACTCTCATTTTGTTTGTGCCTCTCACTTACTAGATTGATTTTCTTATTTGCATTCTTTTTCACTTGTTCCTTAACACTCTCAATGTTTACCTCATTTTTTGCATTGTATCAGCAATAATTTGAGCGGGATTGGTCGAAGAACCATTTCCTTGTTATTCCACTTGAATGAGTGCTGATTAGTGTGTCCATTGTGATGACTTGCATGATCAAATTGCCATGGTCTACCGAGCAGCAAGTGACATACCGTCATAGGTACAACATCACACTCTACGGTATTACAATATTCGCCAATCTTGGCACTTTCACCATGTGTTGAACTTTCACTTCTCCACATTCATTCAACCATTGCACATGATAAGGATGCGGGTGTCGCAGCTGCTACAATCCAAACATTTCACACATTACTTTGCTGGCCAAATTGTGACAACTTCCTCCATCAATAATCACCTTGCACACATGACCATTTATCTTTGCCTTGGTGTGAAAAAGATTGCGGCACTTTTCATTGTCTTCTTTTTGTTGCGCACTCAACACTTTCTTGGTGACAATGAGAGATCGATTGGTCTCAAAATCATAGTAAGTCATTTCATTTTCCTCATCATCTAAATCAGGAATTGGGTCATCCTCTTCTTCGCTTGCAGATTCATATTCTCCTCCCTCCATTATAAGTATGGTGCAATTGTTTGGACAATCCTTGGTGATATGGTTTCTCCCCAAGCACTTGAAGCATTGAATGGCACTTACTCTTCGCTATAGAACTCATGGAAGAAGTAGCACTAGCTGCTGGACCTTGCTTAGCATTTGGAGTAGATGGCTCTTTTCCACTTCGAGCTTCACAAGAACTAGGAGCAACACTTGCACTAGAATTGTTAGCACGAAAGAAATTGAACCGGAAAATAGATTTACCTGTAGTAGGTGTTGAACAAGGAGCAAATGAAGAAGTCCTGGTAATTTTGGTGTCTTGTTGCACTTGTCTCATCAACTAGAAGACCATCTTCAGCTTGTGGTCGTAATTGTCGTACAATGTAAGCAACTATGTTGGTGTGGAGCACATTTAATTGTTGATTCACATCAATTTGAAGATCTTGGATGGAGTTATTCATTTCTTCCCTTACATAGTCATTTCCCATGCGGAATTCTCGTCGCAGTGTGTCTTGCAAGGCACAGTATTCAGTCCATTTGACTGGTGCATCAGGGTCACGTCCTTCATCCGCCACGTTGTCTCCTTGACCTGACATGGTTAGTTGTGCAAACAGAAAGAGAAACACTAAAATGATGTATGGACAATTCTATCAACCTCACTTATCCTTACAACGAAATTCTTACTCACCCTTTGTTAATTGATGGAGGAGCTCGCACTTGAGTAGTGAGACAACACAATGTGAGGTTAAAGCACAGTTGTGATCAAATCACATACGAGCTCATATGTGGAGCTTGGAGGGTATAGTGTATGTCCTACACAATCTGAATTGTTGGTGTTGTTTTGATAAGTAAATATCCAAGCAAGAATGCAATACCTAGTTGTTGAAAATAAGATTTAAATGACGAACATAGCAACACACTTGCAAGGATGATGGAACCAAATGCAATCAAAGGAGTGAGCTAGAACAAGACATGAGTAATAACACAAATCAGCTCAAATTGCACTGGTTATAGAAAGACACTAGCAAGCTGCAAATGATGAACTAGGGCACAAGATTTCACAACAAGAATGAGTTTCTCACAATGGAGCAAATAATTTTTTTTCAGAAAATTTTTTTCTTCTCCTTTTCTTTTCATACAACTAGCAGTCAGCCACAAAGTTTTTCTTTTCTTCTTTCCTTCTTTTCTTTTCATACAACTAACAACCAACCACGAAGCATTTCTTTTCTTCCTCTCTTTTGATCTCTTACAACCATGAGATCAAGATAAATGAGTACAACCCTATGCAATAGATTAGCTAGTCTTGATGGGTGCAAAGTATTCGCAAAGGTTCAAGCCCAAGTTCGACCAATTTATAAGCAGATTTAGTAAAAGTTGTCTATACCAAAGTTGTAGAGAATTTCATAAGCTTTTCAGAAAGCACAAGAATACAAAAATCTAAGTTTGTATGAGGGAATTTTGGCCAAATCACTAAACTAGATAGAATGGATCTAGAGAGTGACACGAAGGAATATGAAGAGTTCAGCAACAAGAACACATGCCAATGGACAAGAACTTACCAAAATGCACAAGAACAACAGATTAGAAACTAGAGTTCAATATTTTTGTGAGGCAATTTTCAAATTTAGGAATGAATGTAAATCTACAACTAGGGATAAAAGATTCTACCGTGACAACCGAAACTCTAATACCAAATGGTATGAGGGGTGCCCGACTTTCATGGTGTAGAATCGAGATACTCGTGAAACCTGACAAATCTTGTGCAACTAACTGTTGCAAGTGCAACAACCTGCAACATGGAGTTCGCCCAACCTCACGTTGTCCACTCAACCAAGTCAAGTGGATTACAATCCTCGCTGCAATCACAAAGAGCTTGCAAGAACAACGGGAAGGAATGCACAATCTCAGAGATGTTTCAGCCAGTGGCATGAAAATCCAAGAACATGCATATATGTGATTTAGTTTCAAAATGGTCTAAAGTCTTTTTTCACAATGGGGTGCCTTCTACATATAAGAGGGGAGGAGAGGAAGACAAAAGGAGGGCTGGACAAGGGCAGGTCATAGCACAAAAGCCAAGGACAAAATATAATGGTGGCATAGCACCCAACACATAGGAATATGTTTCTAGCCGCCATATTGATTTGATGATATCTATGTGCTCTAGTTGAATTAAGGGTTAATCAGATATATGCCACTGCAAGAATGGGTTATTCGAGATTTGCCATCGTTCCTTTCGTATTTCTAGATTTGCCATTACTGAACCGTGTTTATTCTAAATATGCCATTACAGCGACACGTGTCACTTCGGTCAAACTGAGCATAATTTGACGATTTTGCCCTCGCATCAAAGTCTTGTCAAATTTTGTAGAAATCTCTAAAAAGATCTGAAGCTAAGATTTTACCTTGGTGACCCGAGATCCTCATCTACCTCTGGTAAAAATATAAAAATTAAAACTTACATTTAAAACTTTTGGAAATTCAAAATAGAAAAATAAAGTTGAAAATAGCAATGTCAGAATTTTTAAAATTTAAATATAAAAGATAAAATTTTTAAAACTTTATATAAGATTAATAATACTATTTCAGATCTTGATAAAAATTTTCATAAAATATTAATACCATTTTAGCCTTAAATTAAATATAAAATAAAAATAGACGGAGGGCAAAATCGTCAGAGATAAATTTGAGTCATGCGTCGGTTTGACTAGAAGTGACACGGTCGCTCGCAATGGCATATTTAGAATAAACACGGTTTCAGTAATGGCAAATCTAGAAATACGAAAGGAACGATGGCAAATCTCGAATAACCGATTCTCGCAGATGGCATATATCTGATTAACCCTTGAATTAAAGGGTGAGGCCAGATCCGTTGGAAAGCTTAAGAGACAATCTTTCAAAGCTGTGGTCAAACACTGCAATCGGACTCGATTTGCATCTTCTATGTTATTTTTAATGAAGACTGGTTATAGGAGCCTAAGTTGCGCAATTTAGACATTATTGCTTGGTTGTAAACTTGTCTTTCTCCTCCTGATCTTCTCTCAAGTGTTCACACCTCCTCGCATTATTTTCATACCTGATAATAGTTAAATTACTCGCATTAAGTAGTAGCTAATTCTCGCAGGTAAAATAGTTCTTAGTAATGAGCAAATTGACATGTTGATTGATTTGCTTAGCACGAGCGTGTGTTATTGGTCCTTGGAAATGATTTGGAGTCTCAAGAACAACGCTAGGGGAAGGGAGTAGCGATGATGTTATGCTACCTACACTACAGGAAACAGGGAAATTAACGTCGGCCATATTAATTAACGTCGGCCTAAGAATAAGCCGACGTTAATTAATTAATTAACGTCGGTGACGGATGACCGGCGTTAATTAATTAATGCGTCGACTTATTGTTTGGCCGGCGATAATTAAATAATTAACGTCGGCGAAAAGCGTGGCCGGCGATAATTGGGCAGCCGTGGCGCCAATCGACACCTCGCCCATTCTTTTGCTCACGCCCGCGCCATCGCTCACTCGCGCCCAATTTTTCTCGCTCCTCGCCGGTTGCTCTCCGCGCCCTCACGCGCCAGCGACCACGCCCGCGCCGTCCCGACCACGCCGCGCCGCCCCGACCACGCCCGCGCCGCCTTGCCCAGCGCCCCTCGTTGGACCGGCGCGCCCTCGCCGCGCCCAGCCACACCGCCGCTGCCGGCGTCGCTGCCCCGACCTCGCCGCGCCGCCCTGCCGGACCTCCTCTCCACTGGCGGCGGCGTCGTCCCCGGCTAAAGCGGCGTCCTCCTCTCCACCCGGTGGCGACCTCGTCCCCGATGTCCGCCTCTACCCGGCCTCCTCTACCACAAGGCGTCCTCCTTTACCCGGCTAGGCAACGTCCTCTCCCACAAGCTTGAAGGTATGGACCGGTTGCGGCGTCCTCTCCCACATTCTTTGCATCCACAGAATCGCTATACTTCATACACTGTTAGTTTAATAAGGCCCATTGGATGAATGCAAATTGAACCTGAGGTTGTGCATAATTTTGTTGTGAATAATTTTGAACCTGATGATACAAGCTCTCGGCTGTTATGTGTCACAGCCCGAGTCCGGATTTGATTCCCGCGGCCAATTTTAGCGCCAACCGAGTTTTGGCCGCATTTGAGATCAATTTCCGACTTCAGTCAAGGTTCTAAACTGCCACTTAGAAGAATTTTCAAACTTAACAAAAATTAAGAGCTAAACAAATTGGAGACAGCAGCAAATGAACTCAGCACTCTCCGATTTTTTTTCCCCAGCCGAACTCACCCTCCAGCATTTTTTTTTCCAGCCGCACCCCTTCCTTTACTCTCCAAGCAGCCCAAACCGATCAGCATTCAGCACTCCTCTTCTTCCTGGCACTTCCCCCACTCCAAGCACCTCCCTCACTCCTCCCTACAGCCAGCACCAAGCCACGCCCCTCCTCCTGCGGCCTCCCCAAGCTGGGCGCCTCCTGCTGCTCCCTGGGCGCCTCCCTCTCCCTCTCCAAGTGCAGCTCCTCCTCTTCCTCCTCCACTCTATGAGGTAAGGCTCCCTAGGGTTTAGGTTTTGATGGGTTATTTCCTGGTCTTGGGTGCTGCCATGATGTATTGGGGGCTTAGATGAGTGGAGAATCAAGGTTTGAATGGGGAATAACCAATCTAGGGTTTGGAGCAAGTTCTGAATTTTCGAGCAGAATTTTTAGCTACTGTTTCGGGCTGATTTGAGAAAATTCTGAGCATCTCCTGCTAGGTTGGCTGTAGAGAAAGTTGTGGGTAATCAAATTATCTTTCATTTCCAACTGGAATCACCTCATTTCGTTAATCCAGCTGAAAGTTATGTCTATTTTAGTGCTTGCTGCTCTGAAAATGCTGAAGATTTCGGGTAGAAACTTGAGCTGTGAATAAGAATTAGTTAGAGGCCGAATTAGAAATTAATTTTGCCTGTGAAGTTTTAGGAAATCTCTTGTAGATTGTGAAAATATCATCCTTTACTCAATTCTACTAAGTATAGCAATTTATATGTTGAATTTTGTGCATGCTGTCTGAAACTTTGAAAAATATTGAACTCTGAAAACTGCCCTCTGTTGCTGGCTGAACTGGGAGTTACCTGGGCAAAATCTGAGTGATTGGTTGAAGCTAATTTGTAGGTCTATGTCTTATGGTCGTGTAGGCTCTGAGTTTGCTCAATTTGGCTAAGTGATCAAAAAGTTATGGTCATTTGTATACATGCTGTCCTGAAACCGGTGTTTCTGAAAATTCAGACTTGGGACTAAAGTTCAGAGTTTAATTGCAGACCTTAAGTTTGTAATCTGAATGTTATGATGCAAGGTAAAGTTAGATCAACCTCTTGTGGTCTTTTAGAGTCCAAGAAATAAAATTTTAGGTTAAGCATTCAAGAGTTATGCTTGATTAGAGGAATGTGCTTGTATTTTCAGATTTTTTTTCTATAGAATAGAAGTGGAGTTTAGCATTTGTGTTTTCAGTTTTAAATTGAGTTGAATGTTTGCACTTTTGGAGCTAGCTTGGATGATTCATTTGGTGTTTTCATTTCATATGCATTTAGCATTTCATTTCATATGCATTGCATGCATCTCATTCATATGCATTGCATGCATCTCATGCATATTCGTGTAGAAACGAAACCATGAGGGTGGCGTGGCCGTGGTCGAGGGACATCGGTGGGCAAGTTGCGTTGAGGATCCGGCAGAAGCTGCAGCAAGCACCTAAGCATGTTTATCCTTATGTATCGTTATTTTTGAGAATAATGTGATTAATTGAAATGTTAAGTATTGCATTAGGAATTGCCATGTGGGATAGGAATAGATCCTATTTGCTGCACGTACACCTTGTATTCGCTCGAATATCTCCTTTTGAGCTAGACTATGGGTATTAATGAGTCCGTGCTTAGAATGCTTAGATGTCGGGGTTGGGCCAAGTGACGGAGGGTTCTGTCACTTGCGGTTGTTATCATTACACACGTACTACATTATGTCGGACTTGGAATTGGGAAAGGTTTTGGAAAGAAATGAATTGTGGACCGGGAGGGGAGTTGGTTCATTTGGGTACGGAGACTCAAATGTGTAGCCCCGTCTGTGTCAGTTAAGGACCGATCCGTAAGTGGAATAAGATTGAGCACACCCCGGTTGGTCGCATGCCCGATTATGGTACGGTAAGCCGCTCTTTCTCTCATATGGAATCGATGGACCGTAACTTCCTGTGGTTGGACGTGGTTGAGGGCGAGGCTTAGGCCGACTCTCGAGCGCCAAGCCGGGCTTGGGCTGCTCGAGGGGGTGCTAGGTTTTCGGACCACAGGAGGACGCTTCAGCGATTGGGTATGATTGGGAGGGGGTTGACACTAGGCCCTTGTGGTAAGTGTCGTGCGATCAATGCTTCCCTGCAGGGTTAATTAAGCGATTCGAATTGCCGCGCTCTCGGATATGAGCACGCTTGGTCCGAACTTCTTCTGCGTAGTAAACAACTTGAACTTGTGGTTCGCCGTTGGGCTTGAGCTAAATTTTGATATGAGATGACTTGCTTTACATTCTGTTAATTACAATATCATGCTAGAGGTAGGTGCTGTTACAACTGCTAACTATATTGAGAAAAACTTGAGTAGATGACTAAAATTGAAACAAAGTTAAGCATTTCCGCACTTTTAACCTAAGCCTGTTTACCTTGCTACCGTAAATGCATCTCCTTTGGAGTCGGTCATATATGGACCCGGGTAAGTCTTGCAGTACCTTACGTACTCATGCTACCTTTGTGGTTTTCGGTGAGGATCGGTGGGCGGATCTGAGTTCTGCCCTCTTGCCTCTCGGTGACCAGGCGGGACACCGAGTAGAGGCTTAGCGACATCGCTGCGCCGAAAGTGTTGAGCGAGAACACTTCGGAGAAGTTGTATTTTGCTAATGTGTTGCGATTGGATTCATTTTTGTTGTATTGATAGCCTTTTCAATTGTGTTTAAATCGTTGTTTAAGTCTCTGTCGATGTCTCGTGGATGGCTTCTCATTGTGATCGTCTTCTTTGTTGTGGTTGTTGCATTACTTTTGGATATATATATCGCAACTGTGTTTTCTTGTCTGCTGAGTGGATGTCCATAGGTTCTAGGAGGGTCATGCGAAATTTTCCAGATTTTGGAGTCTTGGTCAAATTCTTAGTTCGGTGTGGTTTAGAGTCTTGGAGTTGTTGCTAAGTGTGGTTTGGTGGTTGTCGGGTTTGTCTTTGTGCGGGTGTTTCGCGTGCGTGTTTGGTTGCTTGGTTTCGAGTTCGTTGCCCCTTTATGCAAATTGAATTGATATCGCATTGAAACCGGTATCTTGGGCGATCTGGCGAGTTCGGTCGCATATCGGGGAATCTGGGGACGGTTGTCGAGTTCATCGAATGGGTGGCGTTGTCTCTATTGGGCTTGGGTGTTAGCTGCGGCGCCACCGACGATCCGTTGCTAACCTCCAATTTCGATGTGGACGACGGGACATTCGATAACCCGAGGACAGTCTGGGCGGCTCCTCTCAAGGCTGGTATCAGAGCAAGGTGCATAAAGACGAACCGTAAACTTGACGACCACTTAAGTGATTGTTGGTGGTTTATTGAACCCCTAGTAGCAATTTACGCCGTTACCGCCCTATGTCTATACTTAAGGTTATGTAGATTTAATGGTGAGCGTGGGAGAAACGATCACGTTGGAATCGTGCATTTCATACCATGCATATGAGCATCATGTCATATCACGCATGCATGTGTTTTGCTGTGTCATTGTGCGTTATGACTTGTGTTTTGTATGTGATAGGGTTGTAGAGTTTCCTTGCTTTGTGCTACTCTCTAGAATGAGGACCCGTGGTGCTTCTTCTTCGGGAGGAAATGATGGGGCGGGGCGATCGCAGCCTAGCGACGCTAATCTGCCCCCTCCTCCTAGTTTGATGGATGTTTGGGTGCGCTTGGAGCGGAATCAGGAGAACACCAACCGGATCCTGGAGATGGCTTGAGCTGATCAAAGACTACAGTCTGGAGGTACACTACCACCCGGGGAAGGCGAATGTGGTGGCCGACGCGTTGAGTCGCAAGGCTCAATGCAGCTGTCTTGCTTTACAGCCCCGGAGTGCTTCCCTTTGTGCCGACTTCCGGAGACTCGGTTTGGAGATGGGCGAGCAGGGATTCATAGCTAATATCGAGTTGAGATCCACATTGCTCGATCAGATTCGAGAGGCACAAACGAAGGATGAAGAAGTTGCCCAAATCCGGGATAAATTGAATTTGGGGCAAGCTGCTGAGTTTCGCCTGGATGATCGAGGAACCTTGTGGTTCGGCGACCGCATAGTTGTCCGATGACCGGGGAGTTGAAGCGAAGGATTCTTGATGAGGCGCATAACTCCTTGCTTACCATTCACCCGGGCAGTAACAAGATGTATCAAGACCTGAGACGGCAGTTTTGGTGGGCTCGCATGAAACGCGAGGTCGCTCGCTATGTGTCGGAGTGCGACGTCTCGCAAGCGGGTGAAGGCGAACACCTCAAGCCAGCCGGTACTCTTGACCTCTTCTGTTCGGTTTGGAAGTGGGAGGATGTCACCATGGACTTCATTACCAGCCTGCCGACCACTTCCTCAGGCCATGACTCAATTTGGGTGATCGTCGACCGACTGACGAAGTCCGCGCACTTTCTGGCCGTCCGGACCACTTATTCGACCAAGAGATATGCAGAGCTATATATCTCTCGGATCGTGTGTCTCCACGGAGTACCAAAGCGGATAGTGTCAGATCGAGGCTCTCAGTTTGTCTCTCGATTCTGGAGAAGCCTACATGAAGCTTTGGGCACGAAGTTGCTCCATAGTTCAGCATACCACCCTCAGACTGACGGTCAGACCGAGAGGGTCAATCAGATCCTCGAGGACATGTTGAGGGCTTGTATCTTGTCCTACGGGAAGAAGTGGGAAGAGTGTCTCCCGTACGCCGAGTTCGCGTACAACAACAGCTACCAAACCAGTATCCAGATGTCTCCGTTCGAGGCACTTTATGGTCGCAGTTGTCGAGCGCCGCTGAATTGGTCAGAAAGTGGAGAACGCTCCTTGATTGGGCCTGAGTTAGTTGTGGAGGCGGAAGAAAAGGTCAGGACTATCCAGGAAAATCTGAGGATAGCGCGGTCGCGATAGAAGAGTTACGCTGATCGCCGTAGGAGACCCCTCTCCTTCGACATTGGCGACTTCGTCTATCTGAAGGTTTCTCCTCTCCGTGGCACCCGTCGATTCGGAGTTAAAGGAAAGCTGGCACCTCGCTACGTAGGGCCGTTCAAGATCCTTGGAAAGCGCGGCCAAGTAGCATATCAGCTAGAGCTTCCTCCTTCGCTTGGAATGGTTCACGACGTGTTCCACGTCTCCCAGCTAAAGAAGTGTCTCCGTACTACGTTCGAGTCTCTTGAGGTGGAAGACCTCGGAGTCGCACCTGAACCGGATCTGTCTTATGCGGAGCATCCTATCCGGGTTCTGGAAGAATCGGAGCGCAGAAACTGACGAAGAACTCTCAAGTTCTATAAAGTCTGATGGAGTAATCACACGGAGGACGAAGCAACTTGGGAGCCCGAGGATCGTCTGAAGAACGAGTATCCCGAATTCTTCCAAGACATATGAGTATTACTCGCCGATCCTTCAGCTTTTCCCTCTGTAGTTGTCTTCCTAACTGTACGCTCGTTTCTGAATCTCGGGGCGAGATTCCCCTAAGGGGGGAGGATTTGTCACGGCCCGAGTCCGGATTTGATTCCCGCGGCCAATTTTAGCGCCAACCGAGTTTTGGCCGCATTTGAGATCAATTTCCGACTTCAGTCAAGGTTCTAAACTGCCACTTAGAAGAATTTTCAAACTTAACAAAAATTAAGAGCTAAACAAATTGGAGACAGCAGCAAATGAACTCAGCACTCTTCGATTTTTTTTCCCCAGCCGAACTCACCCTCCAGCATTTTTTTTTCCAGCCGCACCCCTTCCTTTACTCTCCAAGCAGCCCAAACCGATCAGCATTCAGCACTCCTCTTCTTCCTGGCACTTCCCCCACTCCAAGCACCTCCCTCACTCCTCCCTACAGCCAGCACCAAGCCACGCCCCTCCTCCTGCGGCCTCCCCAAGCTGGGCGCCTCCTGCTGCTCCCTGGGCGCCTCCCTCTCCCTCTCCAAGTGCAGCTCCTCCTCTTCCTCCTCCACTCTATGAGGTAAGGCTCCCTAGGGTTTAGGTTTTGATGGGTTATTTCCTGGTCTTGGGTGCTGCCATGATGTATTGGGGGCTTAGATGAGTGGAGAATCAAGGTTTGAATGGGGAATAACCAATCTAGGGTTTGGAGCAAGTTCTGAATTTTCGAGCAGAATTTTTAGCTACTGTTTCGGGCTGATTTGAGAAAATTCTGAGCATCTCTTGCTAGGTTGGCTGTAGAGAAAGTTGTGGGTAATCAAATTATCTTTCATTTCCAACTGGAATCACCTCATTTCGTTAATCCAGCTGAAAGTTATGTCTATTTTAGTGCTTGCTGCTCTGAAAATGCTGAAGATTTCGGGTAGAAACTTGAGCTGTGAATAAGAATTAGTTAGAGGCCGAATTAGAAATTAATTTTGCCTGTGAAGTTTTAGGAAATCTCTTGTAGATTGTGAAAATATTATCCTTTACTCAATTCTACTAAGTATAGCAATTTATATGTTGAATTTTGTGCATGCTGTCTGAAACTTTGAAAAATATTGAACTCTGAAAACTGCCCTCTGTTGCTGGCTGAACTGGGAGTTACCTGGGCAGAATCTGAGTGATTGGTTGAAGCTAATTTGTAGGTCTATGTCTTATGGTCGTGTAGGCTCTGAGTTTGCTCAATTTGGCTAAGTGATCAAAAAGGTATGGTCATTTGTATACATGCTGTCCTGAAACCGGTGTTTCTGAAAATTCAGACTTGGGACTAAAGTTCAGAGTTTAATTGCAGACCTTAAGTTTGTAATCTGAATGTTATGATGCAAGGTAAAGTTAGATCAACCTCTTGTGGTCTTTTAGAGTCCAAGAAATAAAATTTTAGGTTAAGCATTCAAGAGTTATGCTTGATTAGAGGAATGTGCTTGTATTTTCAGATTTTTTTTCTATAGAATAGAAGTGGAGTTTAGCATTTGTGTTTTCAGTTTTAAATTGAGTTGAATGTTTGCACTTTTGGAGCTAGCTTGGATGATTCATTTGGTGTTTTCATTTCATATGCATTTAGCATTTCATTTCATATGCATTGCATGCATCTCATTCATATGCACTTTGCTCGTGTAGAGAAACGAAACCGGAGGGTGGCGTGGCGTGGTCGGGGGACATCGGTGGGCAAGTTGCCGTTGAGGATCCGGCAGAAGCTGCGAGCAAGCACCTAAGCATGTTTATCCTTATGTATCGTTATTTTTGAGAATAATGTGATTAATTGAAATGTTAAGTATTGCATTAGGAATTGCCATGTGGGATAGGAATAGATCCTATTTGCTGCACGTACACCCCTTGTATTAAATCGAATATCTCCTTTTGAGCTAGACTATGGGTATTAATGAGTCCGTGCTTAGAATGCTTAGATGTCGGGGTTGGGCCAAGTGACGGAGGGTTCTGTCACTTGCGGTTGTTATCATTACACACGTACTACATTATGTCGGACTTGGAATTGGGAAAGGTTTTGGAAAGAAATGAATTGTGGACCGGGAGGGGAGTTGGTTCATTTGGGTACGGAGACTCAAATGTGTAGCCCGTGTCGTGTCGATTAAGGACCGATCCGTAAGTGGAATAAGATTGAGCACACCCGGTTGGTCGCATGCCCGATTATGGTGCAGTAAGCCGCTCTTTCTCTCATATGGAATCGATGGACCGTAACTTCACGTGGTTGGGCGTGGTTGAGGCGAGGCTTAGGCCGACTCTCGAGCGCCAAGCCGGGCTTGGGCTGCTCGAGGGTGCTAGGTTTCGGACCCACGGAGGACGCTTCAGCGATTGGGTATGATTGGGAGGGTTGACACTAGGCCCTTGTGGTAAGTGTCGTGCGATCAATGCTTCCTGCAGGTTAATTAAGCGATTGAATTGCGCGCTCTCGGATATGAGCACGCTTGGTCGAACTTCTTCTGCGTAGTAAACAACTTGAACTTGTGGTTCGCCGTTGGGCTTGAGCTAAATTTTGATATGAGATGACTTGCTTTACATTCATTAATTACAATATCATGCTAGAGGTAGGTGCTGTTACAAGCTGCTAACTATATTGAGAAAAACTTGAGTAGATGACTAAAATTGAAACAAAGTTAAGCATTTCCGCACTTTTAACCTAAGCTGTTTACCTTGCTACCGTAAATGCATCTCCTTTGGAGTCGGTCATATATGGACCCGGGTAAGTCTTGCAGTACCTTCGTACTCATGCTACGCTTTGTGGTTTTCGGTGAGGATCGGTGGGCGGATCACGAGTTCTGCCCTCATCGCCTCTCGGTGACCCAAGGCGGGACCGAGTAGAGGCTTAGCGACATCGCACGCCCGAAAGTGTTCAGGGGCAGAACACTTCCGGAGAAGTTGTATTTTGCTAATGTGTTGCGATTGGATTCATTTTTGTTGTATTGATAGCCTTTTCAATTGTGTTTCGTCGTTGTTTAAGTCTCTGTCGATGTCTCGTGGATGGCTTCTCATTGTGATCGTACTGCTGTTGTGGTTGTTGCATTACTTTTGGATATATATATACTGCAACTGTGTTTTCTTGTCTGCTGAGTGGATGTCCATAGGTTCTAGGAGGGTCATGCCGAAATTTTCCAGATTTTGGAGTCTTGGTCAAATTCTTAGTTCTGGTGTGGTTTAGAGTCTTGGAGTTGTTGCTAAGTGTGGTTTGGTGGTTGTCGGGTTTGTCTTTGTGCGGGTGTTTCGCGTGCGTGTTTGGTTGCTTGGTTTCGAGTTCGTTGCCCCTTTATGCAAATTGAATTGATATCGCATTGGAAACCGGTATCTTGGGCGATCTGGCGAGTTCGAATCGCATCGGGGAATCTGGGACGGTTGTCGAGTTCATCGAATGGGGTGGCGTTGTCTCTATTGGGCTTGGGTGTTAGATCTGCGGCGCCACCGGCGATCCGTTGCTAACCTCCAATTCGATGTGGACGACGGGACATTCGATAACCCGAGGACGATCTGGCGGCTCCTCTCATTATGTTTGGAGGCTGGGAAGGTTATCTTCTCGGTTTGTGTTTTGTGTTCATGTCATTATGAGTTTTTGCGCAAATGCCTCGCTGAAGAGGAAAGTTTAGGTTGTAGTGATCAAGCTGGTGAATGTTTGTGATGTGCATTTGGGTGCGGTTATGTTGCTAAAATTCATCTGTGTTTTTGTCTTTCCGGCCGCTAGTGTTGTTGGTGTGGCACAGTGTTCTGCTTTGAGCTAGCTAGGGGTAAGGTTGAGGCTAGTTTTATATGGTTGATCTTTGGTTATTTTGAGTTGTGGTTGTATGGATGATAAACTCCTCTAAGAACCATATTGTTATCTGATTAATATTAATTACATTGCACACATGAAGAGTACTAGAAATAGTGGAGAGAAACTATATGTCCGAACCGTTACAACAAAACACGCTTGCAATATATTTACTAGAATTATTAATCATCTCTTCACATTTGGACTAAGTCGACAGACATCTTGACCTTTGAGAATGCATTTAGACAATGCAAGAACGGCATCCTAGTGTAATTCAATATAGGATATATGCCATAAGATGTCGTAGCATGCTAGTTTGATATTTGTGCTCTTCTTGTTATAGTAGCAAAAAATTGACACACAAGCAAGCAACAACCGATAATTGGAGTAGTATTTTACGAGCAAACTATGCTGTATAAAGAAACCAAAGATGTAAATAGAAAAAATGGATAAGAACTTACATCATCCAACAGCAAAATCAGGCTGTAATAACCAAGGTCAAATGGAATCAGATAACAAGATTCACCAAAAGTTAATTCGATATGTTGTAAAAAATTATTGGACATATACTATAAGTTACCTTAGAACAAAAGGACATATAACAAAACTCAAGATTTTAATATCCTAAAGTCGCTTAAGACAAATGTAATGATGGCGAACATAATTGCAGAACTGAAACACAACCACAAAACATGGATATCATCTTGCGAACTTTGGGTGAACACTGGAATATAATATAAGTCGACAAAAAGGAGTGCAAGCACAAGGAGTAATAAAGAAGGCGACGATGTGGATATTCATTCGCGAGAGCACATGAGCGCAACAATCAGTATTAGTCGATAGCAACAGCCATCACATAAATTGAGCAGACTAGAAATACATTTGCCCCTTCATCGTCCAATAATAATAAACACTGTGTTAAATAAGGAGTGCAGGAAGAAAAAAAAATCAGCACATATTTTGAGTTAACCCACACAAATTAACCCAAGAGTGTGTGCCATGTCATATTTCTAACGAGACTGGACACTAACTTTTAGAGATTTGATCTATTAGCATAATACAGTTCTAAACATCATATTGACCCTCTTAAGTTGTACAAGATTAACAGATAAAAGGTATCATGATATCCACCGTAAAATTGTGTTTGTGGTCCTTGCCTACTCGATTCGTGCCAATTTAGTCCCATGTTCATATGCACGTAATCAATGGTAAGTGTGGTGGCGTGCATGCAGAATTTGTGGCGTTGCTCGAATTAGCTGTTAAGAACCAAACTTGACTACCAAATTCATCCTCGGAGAGGAATTATGAATTACGGGGAAATTTGCTAGCTTTCATGCTGACTTATATCATGCATCATTATGTAGCACTGCCACTAAGGTGGTGATGTATGAATCATGCATATCTAGTTGCCTTCCCTTCTATAGTATATTGATTTGTCACATGTTTATTTTTTTTAAATTTATATATCCATTCTGTGCTTATAAATATATGTTTGAGTAATGGATTATCGTCGGATTTTTGTTTTTGATTTCAAATCACATAGTATCATGAAACCTATGCGTCACCCATTTCGGATCGGCATGTCTCACATGTGTCACATGTGAGATGTGCTGGTCCGGAATTGTCCCTTTTTTGGACAGCCTCGGAGTGGATGACAAAGTGCGGTATTTATGACGACCCTGAGTCTGAATGAAATTTCGGCGTCATAACCCTGTTGTTCTCCCCTGCACCATATCCGGGCGTGCAGGTGGAGAACAGCGGGGTTATGCTGCCGAAATTTCATTCGGACTCTACAGGCTCGTCATAAATCCGCGCTTTGTCAGCCACTCTTGGGTGGGTTTAGGACATATCCTTTCCTATAGATGTAGGGTCGTGATATATAGAAACAAAATGAACCTTATAACTGTTGATTTAACCTATATAGCCTCAAGTATGGGTGACGACCGCCGATGGATGTATGAAGGTTGGGAGAAAAGTGGGGCTCACTCGACTGAGTGGACGGTCAAGGCTACCGCTTTTGTCGACCGTGCCTTCTGTATGTCTAGTACTTTAAGGTGAAGTGCCCATGCAGCAAGTGCCGTAATTTCCACCCCGGGACAAGAAATCAATGTCTCTGCACCTATGTCGGTTCGGTTTCATGCCAAGCTTTGAGTTGTGGGTACATCATGGTGAGTCACGTGCTCAAGGACCTGAAGTTGCGGATGAAGAGGAAGATGATAGGGCGGGCGATGATAGGATGGATGAGATGCTAGAAGCTTTGCGTCCAGAGATTAACGTAGACTCGGAGGATCCGCCAACACGTGAGGTTCGGGAGTTCTTTGAGCTACTTAAAGCTTCAAGAGTCATTGCACGAACACACTAAAGTGACCCAAACTTGCTTTTGTGACGCTGCTCATGGCCATTAAGTCCAAGTATTTCTTTTCCAATAATTGTTACAATGATCTCGTGGAATTGATCTACGATATTCGCCGTGAATCATAAGATGCCTAGAGACATGTACCGATCTAAGAAGTTGTTGTCTA
The DNA here is from genome assembly GCA_036346375.1 of Guadua angustifolia. Taxonomy (NCBI): domain Eukaryota; kingdom Viridiplantae; phylum Streptophyta; class Magnoliopsida; order Poales; family Poaceae; genus Guadua; species Guadua angustifolia. Next base: position 637,945 of record JAYEVE010000028.1, read on the forward strand.
GTCTCGGTATGAAGTATGAGAAGATTGATGTGTGCAAGGATAAGCGCATGCTTTTCTCGAAGGAGCATGAGAAAGAGAAGCATTGCTTAGTGTGTAAAAACCAAGATTTGTCGAGGTGGTGAACGAAGAAGGTGAAAAGGTAACGACGAAGTTGCACACAAGCAACCGGTACATGCCTCTCACACCTAGGTCAAGCGGTTGTTTATCTCAAAACGAAGTGCGGTGCACATGAGGTGGCACAAAGAAGGTGTGCGTGAGAACGACGGAGTAATGGTGCACCCGTCAGATAGTGAGGCATGGAAGGCTCTAGATAGCTTTGACGAGGACTTCGCAAGGGATGCGAGAAATGTTCGCATTGGGTTGGCAACCGATGGTTTCACGCCTTTCAACACAACCGCCGCATCATACTCGTCTTTGGCGATCTTTGCTATTCCATACAACCTTCCACCTTCCCTTTGCATGAAATATGAGTTTATGTTCCTGTGCCTCATCATACCTGGCCCTGAACATCCTGGAAAGCGTCTCAATGTGATGCTCAAACCCTTGATCGAAGAGCTGAAAAAATTATGGACAGGGGTAGAGGCGTATGACTGCTAAGCACTTTTGATATAGAGACTGGTCCAGGTCTCGATTCTTTAGTCGGAGACCATGGAGATATAACGATTCCTGAGAAACGGAAAAGACAACCAATCAAGAAAAAAGTAACAAGTCGTCCCTTAGAAAGAAGGAGACTACATCATCGCGACATTGATGAATTTTGACAAGTAATTTTGTGTGTTTATTATCTTGTTCATTCGTGCATTATTATTGTTGTTGTACTAACTTCATATTTTTCTTTCAACAGGATGCCTCGATCGATCAAGCGGTGGCGAAGGATTCTCGATGGTAGGAGGAAGTCCGAAGAGTTCGCGTGACGAGGAGGCCTTGTTTGAGTAGCGCTTCAAGCGGAAGTAGGCGGTGTGCTTTGTTGAGTCCAAGTGGAGCTGAGTTGCAGAGTCGTAGTGTTCCTTTGCAGAGTGGAGAGGTAACTAAGCTTTTGATGTGTACTTCATGTCTAAACATAAATATGACATAAATATAAGCATCTTGTATTATTTCGCAGGGTGAGACGACGGAGGAAGAAGTGGCTGCTGCCACGGATGTTGATGCAGGAAAATATTCTCTTAATTTATTTGATTATTATCTTCTTTATTCATTCATTATTATTGTTGTTGTAGCTGGGATCGATGAGGATCAGGAGGCCGATGTGGGCCAAGGGATGAGGACCCAATGGGTGGGGATACGACCGAGGGTTCTCTAGGAGCCGCCCGAGGTTTAGGAGGAGCCATAATGTCGCCCCCCTCAGGCGCCAGACGGGAGGAGGACAAGGTTGTGATCACACTGTTGGCGATAGGTTTGTATTTTCTAAACCATGTCTTATTTCATTTCTTTCCTAACTGGAACTATATCATTTATATGTCTTGCGTTCATGGGATGACTCGGGGTTTGACTACAGAGGGCACCATAGGCGGAGTTAACTACGTGCTAGGTAACCTCTGCCGCTTGCACTACCGGGTTGGTCACAATGCCAATGGCGAGCAATTTGTTGCTACTAGTTGGGATCATTACCTGCTTGCTCCTAATGCCGAGCACTTGAATGCTCAGGGGGCAGTTTGGAGTGACTTTTGGGTAAGATTCTTTGTGCTAGTTGGTATTGGTTCAACTGTCGATTCTTTACTATTCTAACTATTCTTTGTGATGAACAATTGCAGAAGCGTTACCGTTTGGCTGACGGTGCAAACATGGAGCATGCTCGTAGAGTTTTCCATGTAAATGCACGTCGGGTGACCAAAGATGCATTGTCTAATGCTCGGATTCAAGCAACAAATCTTTACTTGAGGCAAGTTAAAGGGCAACGAATTAACAGGACTCGCGGGTCTTCAAAAACTTACTTGACCGAGGAAGAGTACGGGCAGGTAAAACAACAAATATTGGAGCTATTTGAGTTTAACGTTTCTTGGTAATGTTGTTTTAATGTATTAATATCTTTGTGCAGGTCATGATTCCATGGTTGGGGGACCGTCCAGAAGCTTACCAGGCTCTTTGCCGGCGTTGGGCTTCACCTGAGTTCATCGCCAAGTCAAAAAAGAGCCGAGACTGCCGAGGCAAAGAATCAAAGCACACGTATGGCGCCGATGGACATATGCGTAAAGCTAAGCGCATAGTAAGTCTGGCCGTAGCAATCTTTTGCAAAATACATGTTACCAAGTATATGTATGCACCTAACTTATGTCTACAGGAGGCTCGAACCGGTGTTCAGCCGAGTGATATTGAAGTGTACGTGGAAGGTCATAAAGGTCGAGACCCGACACACCTGAAATTGTCTTGATGGCAATGACTAATGATCGGCTGGTTAGTGGTCACAATTTTGATCCAATTCAAATTAAGTTGTTTGATTTGCAGTTCCCATTTAAAGTGTCCGATTTGGTTATATAGGAGAAATATGGCGAGGAAATGGTCAAGCGCCATGGTGAAGACTATGATTGGAGGAAGGAACCGCTTGACGGCGTAGCTGTGCATGCTAGTGGAGGCGGCAAGGCCCATGGACGGTGAGATGTCATACCTTCTAAAATTTCATGAAGTCATAATTTCAAGTGCTCAAGCCTTTGTGGTCACGCATTTTGAAGGTACTCCATGTTCACTGGAGTGATCGACTCGGCGGTGGTGCGAGCTGAGAGGGGATCTTCTTCGTCCCAGACCTCGGGGGTTGGTAGTCGTCGCTCCTCAGAGCAGGAGTTGGAGGTTACTAGGCTGCGTGAGGAGCTGCGCCAACGTGATGATTATGCAAGGGCGCAGCAAGAGTACTACGCTTCATACCAGGCACAACAGCAAGCGGCGATTCAAGTAAGTCCGAGTCTTCAATCTATTGCATTTAGAGAATATATTAATTCAAAATACTTATACATTGTATTTGTAGGCAATGTTCCAGGCGATGGGGCAAAACATTGTCTTTCCACCGTTCCAGCCGCCGCCACCGCCACAATGGGGGATGTATCCTCCGGCACCTCCTGCTGACTCGGTATTCTTGCTAAACATTGTGAATCGAGTTGAACTTAGTCAATCTAGCTAATATTAGTTTGTTGTACCTAATCTTGTTCAAACTAGCTACATTTAGTCAATCTAGCTAAACTTAGTCATTTCTAGCGAGATTCAGTGAATCTAGCAAGACTAAGTATCTCTAGAGTTAAGTTTGATGAATTTAGCGATATTTAGTTCATTTTGCTAAACTTGGTGCATTGTAGTTAAACTTTGTAAATGTAGTTAAATTTACTCAATATAGCTACACTTACTAATTTCTAGCTAAACTTTGTCAAAACTTGTAAATCTAGTAAAATTTGATCAATCTAGCTATAATTGTTGCCTTATGTAGGGATCAACGGCACTGGCCCTCGTCTTACAAGACTCACTTTGCAACACTTGCAAAGACTGCAGATCCCATGTTCGTTTCTTACTTGTCTCCTTATGGTACATTCATTCTTATATTATTGTCTAATCTTGCATTTTCTTGTGTAGGGAACCGACGGTGCAACCGCCTTTGTCAACGCGCTTTTTGCTTCCTCGATCAAGCGGCGTAACTCCAATCAACGGATGGCGGCGGCAGGTTGTAGATTGTTTCATAGTTGTGTCACTTTGGATGGATGTGTATAATCGAGTTGAACTTTGGATGTATTTGTAGTTTTGTCACTTTGGTCACTTTGGTCTTTTTGGATGTTATGACAATTTGGACATTATGATGGATCGATAACTTGATTATATGCATGTTACAGTCTTTGGATTGTTTATATTCGTGAATTATATGTGTTGATGTGTGAATTGCTGTCAATGTTGATTATATTATGTATTGAATTGTGTGGCGAAACATGAAAATAGGGGTAAAAGTTGCCCCTGGAATTACTAATTAACGTCGGCCAAGGGATCAGCCGACGTTAATTAGCCCCTAATTAACGTCAGCCAAAGGCGCAGCCGACGTTAATTAGCCGCTAATTAACGTCGGCCAAAGTGCCAGGCCGACGTTAATTAGTAACCCTGGCACCCTGTTTTCGTCCGACAAATCTCCGACAAAACACCGCTAATTAACGTCGGCCAGACCTATGCCGACGTTAATTAATAATAACGTCGGCTAAACGAAGAGTCGACGTTAATTGGCGCGATCACGGCATTAATTAACGTCGGTACGTCGGCCGACGTTAATTAGTAATTAACGTCACGCCGACGTTAATTGCTTAATTAACGCCGATTAACTATCGTGGGATAAAGCGAAGCGTTAATTATTAGCGGCCGACGTTAATTACAATTAACGTCGGCAAATTGCTAATTAACGTCGGCTTTTGGCCGATGTTAATTTGCGGGATTACTGTAGTGCTACATCACCTAATTAGTTGTTGTACAACTGCAGAGAAAATTAATTTCGGTAGCATCTCCGTGGTGTTCTCTGAATACACTCCCTCTTGAGTTGTTGTTGAAGGATCCAGATGGCGATCACAGAGGGGGTGAAAGATTGTAATATAAAACTGCCATGAAGATTTTTCTTCAGACCAGTGCTCCTCAAATTCACCAACCCTCAAAAACCCAAACAAATAGACAACTCTGTGCACCCCTTGCTTGCATAGATGAGAACCATGGAATATATGGGGAATTTTTGAATCATAATTCTGGTTTTTAAGTATCCAAATAAAAAGGAATGAAATCAAACCTTATTTTTAAAAGGAGATCAAGGCAAATCACCAACGTTACTTTCAAAAAAGCAAAAGCAGATTTCCAAAAATTATCCTCAATTAGAGTAGGTAGTTGGTGAATTTCTGATGCTCTAAGATTTTTGGAAATTTTTCTCCCTATGAACTATTAAGTCTTGAAGCAATCCACCAAAGACTGCGTCAAAATGCATTGTAGAAAAATCAGGAAAAATCAAACACCACATACTATCAGGAACTTCGAGAACAAAGTTTGGGGCTCAGTATTCACCTCGTGATGCCCAAACGGTGCAACCAGTGGACACCCCAATTTTTTCATAGATGGATATATGAGTCGCGCACCTTCTCTAATAAGAATCACTCAAAATGAGTTTTCTAGATTTTTCTAAAAATAAAAAAACTGACTGCTGTGTGAAGAGAGATGTAAAACCATATGAGCACCCTCAATATATCCTAGATCAACAGCATTTAGAAGGAGGGGAGGTAAATCCAAATTGCGAGAAAGTAACTTGCGGGAATTTAAATGCTGAATTTAAGACATAAAGTAAATGCATAATGTAAATTCAAACATGAATGAAAATGATTTGCATTTCAGGAACGGGAGGTTTACAAAGCCTCACAATAACGTGGGTAAAGCTCAAAGGAGCATAAAAATCTTTACAACCTTCAAGGGGAGAAGGCTACCCCTTCACCCCTATTTATACTACTCTTGGGCCACCTACTACCCTTGGATGATCCCCTTAACCCTAGAGCACTCATCAAAGGCTAGGATTAACCCACTCAACTAGACATGCAAGGGCTAACGCAAAACCAACACACACAAGGGGTTTTCTTGCACGGTTTTCAAAGCATACTACCTAGACCTGCTAACCTATTAGCTAGATTGTGATCTGACGGTCCTCCTTGATCCACGTGGCATCTAGCTAGCACATCTCCTTTCCTTTTGTGCTTGCCTTGCACGAACTCCGTCTCCGATCATCTTTCAGCGATCCTCGATTGTCTAGACCACCGACGCACCTCGCCTAGTTCCGATCATCCTCCGCCTCTCCATGATCGAGCACTGTCGTCAACTAGTAAAGACAAGGAAAACACCTCACATAGCAAAGTCCAAAAAGATATGCAATTAATTATCACAAATCCGTTAATCATACCAAACTAACTCGGAAGGTTCAGTGCTACCGCCCCCTTGGCCGTAGCACCGCTCTACTGCAATAGGCGAAAAATACTCTCTCTGGAATTCTCACACTGGCCAACTGGACCGGTGCTACTGCCCGATCGGTAGCACTACACTACCAAGGCCGGTAGCACCAAGAAAGGCAACCAAAAACTCAAATTGTTTCAAATTGAAAATTCAATTCAAATCAAATTCATTTACAAAGTAAACCAAGCTCAAATTTAGTCAAATACTCATCACACACAAGTATAGACCTCCACATGGTCTCTCAATCTCCCCCTTAATGAGTATATTGACAAAGACATGAAAAGGCACAAGCAGGCTTATGATCCATAGAAGGTAGCAAAAACATTACCAAGATCATAAGAACCAAGATGCATTATTATTATTTTTAATAACAATGCCTTTTCTACGATTTCTCCTTATTTTGGCAATATACGCATCAAGGTAACATTTTCTCCCTTTATGTATGCATGAGATGCAACCTAGAGGAGCTTTGAAAATTATCCAAGTAAGACAAGATATGACACCAAGCTAGTCAATTTCACATTTTACTAAACTAAGACATTTCCAAGTGCAAATAAGAAAATTTGCTTGCTAGCTTAGTTTTGAAAAAGTCATTTTTAGCAATTTTTGACATGAGCAATACTTAGCATTAATTTCAAGTCTAGAAGCAAAGCCACTCAAAGAATCAAACAGAGGACCTAGAGTTCGACCTACTCAACACTTTGGAAAATCTAGAAGTGCATACAAGGTCCTTCGAGCTTATTTTTCATTTGATGCAAATTTTCCTTTATAGCTTTTGAAAGACATAATGGGGTGCAAATGTTTGACATCATTTGCATTCTTTACCCATATATGTTTTTTATTTATTTGCATTTTTAAAATAATTGACTCAAGCCATATTCGATCATCTCGAGATGGATTCTTAAGAGAATGATTTTGGTCATACACAACACATTCCAAGTTCATTCCAAGTGCATTGTGAAGCTGTCTTGTGAATGTGATGTGTCAAGTCTAATGCGCATAAAAAGAGTCAATTTTGCTTAATTGTCATTTTAGCACTTTGATTGACAAGCAGATGAAGGACTCAAGTATGGATCAATCTAGTTTCTCCCTAGTTGCTATAGGAACTCTAGAGAACTCCAAAATTTCATAAATCATGGCAAATATCACCAGAGACGAAACTCAGCAAGTACAAGCAACATGGTTCATTTAGTTTTTTTAAAGTTTATTTTTCATGTTTTAGTAAGCTTAGTAAGATAAATAAACTTGGACATATCTAAGTTCAAGCTTTTCTTCAAATGATTTAGCATGGTGTATATTATGAAAAATAAATCATTTGCATAATAGACAAAGCCTATAAAATAGAAAATAAAGTTTATATGCAATGCATGAAACAAATTCTAAAACTCCCCCTCAACAAGTGAGTCAATTTTAAGCAAAAATCTGGTTTGAGTTAAATTTTTATCACAATTGAGCACAAGGTCCAAATGAGCTCAAATAAAACCAGAAAAAAAGAATGAATAGAAGAAATCAAGAATCTGCAAATGGGTGACTATGGAGCACAGAAAAGATGGTAGAGAACACTAAGGTTTAGACTCGCTCTCATCTTCCCTAATAACTAACATAGGAAAGCTACTTCTAGATCCCAAACTAAGGAGTGCACACAGACCCTATCTACCCAGGGGGTCCAACACCTACTACTTATAAGACTGTAAGGGAACTCAACCTAGAGAGAAGAGAGAACAACTAAAGCGTGATAGCAACCTATGCACAAGATGAGAGGTCTATGCAAGGTATGCCGGAAGTCTAAGTGAAGTGAACTCACAACATTTGAGAATAAACCCCATAAACACCCAAAATAAAACAAAAAAGGGAAAAACTAGAAGAGAATATATAATATACAAACCAGCTTCCCCTTAAAGAAGACCGTAAGGGCACACAACTGCAAGTTCACTCCTCAAGGCAACAAACCTAGAGCTATCGAAATGTTTGGTAAAGATATTGGCCAACTGGTGGTCACTCTCCACAAACTGAAGCACTATATCTCCTTTCTCTACATAGTCTCTAAGGAAGTGATATCTAACATCAATGTGCTTGGTCCGAGAATGCTGCACTGGGTTCTTAGCAATGCAAACAACTGAAATGTTATCACAGAAAAGTGGAACACTCTCTATTGCTAACCCAAAGTCCCTCAAGGTCGATCTCATCCAGAGCACCTCGCTACAACAACTAGCTACAGGAACATACTCGGCCTCAGCGGTAGACTGTGCAACTCTGGACTGCTTCCTAGATGATCAAGAAACAAGTGAAGTGCCAATAAATTGGCAAGTACCAGAAGTGCTCTTCCTATCTATCCTACAACCAGCAAAGTCAGCACCCGAAAAGTCTCGAAGGGATAGATAAGAAGAGGAAGAATACCAAATAATATAATCAATGGTACCTCGAAGGTACCTAAAGATGCGTTTCACCGCTTGGCGATGAGAGACGTGAGAAGCCTGAAAGCGAGTGCACATACATACGGCAAAGTGTATGTCCGGCTGCGAAGCGGTGAGATACAAGAGGGAGCCGATCATGCTTCGGAACTCCTTCTGATCAACAGGCTCACCATTCTCATCGGGCTCGAGGCGGTAGTGGTGGCCATAGGAGTCATCACAGGCTTCCCATCAGATATATCAAACCACCTTAGGAAGTCCCAAGTATACCCTCCCGAGTCTGCTTGATTTGGAAGCCGAGGAAGGAGCTCAACTCGCCCATCATACTCATCTCAAACTCTATGCTCATCACCTCAAAAAACTAAGACATAAGAGGATGAGAAGTGCCACCAAAGATAATACCATCCGCATAAATCTAGATGAGAAGGAAATGTGAATCCTGGTGTCTGATGAACAGAGTTTTGTCTACTATACCTATTTTGAAACCATGACTGAGAAGATAAAACTTAAGCCTCTCATACCAAGTTCTAAGGGCCTGCTGAAGGCCATACAAAGCTTTGAAAAGTTTGAAGACATAGTTTGGGTACTTCGGGTTCTCAAATCAAAGAGGCTGCTTGATATAAACCACTTCCTCAATAAAACCATTGAGAAATATACTCTTGACATTCATTTGATAGAGCTTGAAGCCCTGGGACGCAGAAAATGCAAGAAGGATCCTAATCACCTCTAGTCTAGCCATAGGGGGCAAAGGTCTCCTCGAAGTTAAGACCTTCAATCTGACTGAAACCCTGTGCAACTAGTCTAGCTTTGTTGTGAATGACAACCCCATCCTCATTCTGCTTGTTTTTGAATACTCACTTGGTCTCAATGACATTATGACCAGATAGAGGCTCTATGAGCAGCTAGACTTTGTTCCTCTCAAAGTTTTCAAGTTCCTTGTGCATAGATTAATCCATAAATCCTTGGATAATGTATGAGAAATATCCTTCAGCTCAAAAGAGGCAACAAAGGCTAAGTGAAGGCAGAAACTAAACAAACCTAATTTTGAGTGAGTGACTCACTCAATTAGATCACTAATGATCTGACCAGGTGAATCAATTTTCTGAATATGGCGGAAAGGACCAGAAGCAGAAGTGGCCTCTACCTCTTGAACAAAAGAGGCAGGAACAGAGCCACTCATTGAAGGAGACTCTGAAGGTAAGGGCTGGTCTCCCTGAGGTGTAGAAATGGAAATATGAGGCACCTCAGATGTAGAGGGGATTGGATCAGGTGGGACACCATCAATGTAACACCTCGGCACCCCGTGCCCCGAATGTTACACCCTCAAGCACCAACACACAACCAAACAACCCAAAATTTCTAAGAAATTTCAGCATGACCTCTGCATAATTAGAGCAAGATAACACAACAACAATATAATAGCAATCATGACATAACCGTTTGAGCATAATAACAAAGAAGAGCAAATACAACATATAACAACCATAGTAATATACTTAGTGAATGGAGCAAAACGAAGTGATAACCACATAATGAATCACATGAACAATTTAAGATAATTGAGCTCAACCCAACATATCACCATGCAACCACAGTTACACGTAAGCAAGCTAGTGTAACACCCCGGTATCTCACGTACCCACTGAATGCCACAACATCATACTATTTTGCCAAGACTAAATCAATTTGCATATAAATTTAAGCAAGACTTCTCCTCTTTTAACCGCTCCAACCAAACAAATCAATCACTAGAGCAATCGACAAATGAACCTTAATAGTAACATACTCATAACCAAATAACCTTTCACATAGCCAGTTTTATTAAACATATTCCAAGGTTGGGAGAGTCTAAATTTAATCAAATGATCTAAATTTAATCCTCGATCCACTTAGTGAAAGTGTCGACGGCCATGAGCAAGAATTTGCAACCTCTTCGACCACAAAGGAAAGGATGATTTACAAGGTGCTTGCTTGGGAGAGTCGAGCTTCTCGCTTCTCTCCACTCCTTACAGATATGCTTGGGTGTCTCTTTTCTTTTTTTACAGTCTCTTCTCAACAGGATCGTCCCCCTAAATGTTACATACAACGGGGTATTTATAGACGATTACAGTCTTACATCATTTATAACTGAATGACATGCCACTACTGTGCCTATACGTGGGTGTAACTGCTGCTCTTACTTTTCGCCAATATGTGACGTGTGCGTAGTGGGCTTAGAACGTGGCCATACGGTCCTTCGAGCCACCGAGTGATTAATGCCATGTCGTCTTCATGGGCCATGCCCGACCTACCGATCATGCCTGAGATCCTCCTTTAGCCTTGGTCGTCCGTCGCACCCCTCCGAGCAGGCACGCTCGGGAAACAGAGGCACATGCTCGGGGACGAGCTTGATCGTGGTTGGGGCAGACCCATAGGTCGATTGGCCCGAAGGTCTTCCTTAGGGACACCATCCAAGGGTAAGCATAGTCAGTCGCCGATCGACCACCGGGATACGATGGTCTTCATGGGAGTTACCCAATCCCCGACAGTTAGCCTCTGAGGCTCAAGCGGAAAATTGCTCGACGGGGCCTTCCCCTTAAGCCTTCAAACTCACAGGATGGATTGGGACCTCGCAACGAAAAACTACTGCGGCACGGGGTTAGAATCTTGCAGCGAAACGCTACTGCAGCATCCGAGCAACCCTTGCTCGCAAGCGAGCATGCTCCGGCGGGGACCGAGCATCTTGCTCTAGGCCCGACCAAAACGGGGCTCGGGAATGGAATTAGAATCTTGCAGCGAAACACTACTGCAGCATTCGAGCAACCCTTGCTTGCAAGCGAGCATGCTCCGGCGGGGGTCGAGCATCTTGATCTAGGCTGGACCAAAACAAGGCTTGGGAATGGAATTAGAATCTTGTAGCGAAATACTACTGCAGCATCCGAGCAACCCTTGCTCACAAGCGAGCATGCTCCAGCGGGGATCGAGCATCTTGCTCTAGGCCCGACCAAAACGGGGCTCGGGAATGGAAGCGAAAGGTCACGACGGTTCCTTCCCCGTGAAGCATCGAGGGTACGGTTCTGACAGTTTTTTGAAAACCGTGTCTTTATTGGATTATTTTGAAAATCGTGCCACTGCACATCGGTTCACGAACGGGCGGGGGCGGTTTTCTGTCCATTCGGCTTCTCCGCCTATATATACCTGGCGGGGACAGTATAGAGACCTTCTTCTTTCGCATCTCGCAGCCAAACTCCAAAATTTTTCAACCTTCAAGCCCTTTCACCCTCGCGCCCTTTTCTTCAACCTTTCCTCATGGCGAAGTTTGGCCCGAGAAAGATTACCAAGGAGAGGCTGCAGGCGCTCGAGGACTTTGGTTACCTTGATGCGGGCACCTGGCGAATCCCTCACGACGAAGGAGCCCCTGTGCCGCAGAATGATGAAATCGTCACCTGTGACCTCTACACCGTCAACGGCTTAGAATGCCCGAGAGTAAGGTCCTCGAATCAGTACTCGCCCACTACGAGTGCGAGATCACCAACTTGAACCCCAACTCCATCCTTGTCTTGGCCATCTTCTTGCACCTTTGCGAGGGATTCATGGGCATCTTGCCCACGGCGAGCTTCTTTTTCCATGTTTATTCCTTGTTCCGCACCGATGGGGCTTCTCCCACCGGTTCCGCGTATTTCCGTTTGCAGCCCAACCGACCATACAAGTATCCTTTTTTCACACTCAAAGACTCGGTGTCGGGCTGGGCCGATTTTTGGTTTTATCTGAGGAAGGCAAAGGGAAGCACTCTTCGCTACTCCAGAACGGCGGCACCCAGCGTCGAGATCCTGCGCCCGCCCGTGCAAGCCGAGGAGGAGCAGGCCTTGATGATGATCAGCGAGCTCACAAACATGGGGCTCACCGGTCGCGACATCGTCCGGCACTTCCTCAGGACCCAAGTGTCCCCTCTGAAGAGGAGGGAGCACCCTTTCTTCAAGGTCTCTGGGTGGCAAGACCTCACCCGAGAGGCCGACTCCGGTAAGCTTCATGGTCTTGATTAATTTCTGCTTCTCATGTATGATCTATGCTCGTGCTAACTATTTCTGTTGATCTGTTGCATCCCCGAGCTTCGACTGGGTGGACAAACAGGTCGCTGAGATGTTCAGCACCCCGAAGGGCAAGGAGCTCCAGCATGGGTGGTAGGTCTCGAAGAACGTGCTCGAGTGGGGCGAAGTGGTAAGCTCCCTTACAATCCATGCTCGAGGGAATGCATCCCGAGCATCTTCTGATATTCTTTTACTTTTGGAGGAGAAAGTTGCCCTCAAAGCACCGGCAGAGCTTAAGCCACTGTCGCGTGGCCAGGGAGTGCTCGTCCCTGTCGCTAAGACCAAGAAGGCAAGGGGCAAGAGACAAGATCCACCGCTGCCCCCTACTCTGTCGATGAAGAGGTGGGTGACCTCGACCAAGAGCCCTCCTCGGCAACACTTGGAGTTCGCCGACCGAAAGGAGGTAAGCGACCTGAAGGCCTGGATGAAAAGTTATTTCGAGAGGAAATTGGGGTTGATCGCTCGCTTGCAATAGCTCACGGAGCAGGCGAAGTTGGTCGAGGAGGCGAGGAAGGCCGAGCGCGAGGCACTGGAAGGGCAGCTCGCCGAGCTCAAGGCCAAGCTCACCCAGGCTACTTCGGGCTCCCAGGCTGGGGAGCCCGAGGAGGAGGAGGACAAGGATACGACGCCCCTCGTGAGGAGGCGCCAACGCTCGAGGAAAACATTGGAGGAGGTCGATATGGAGAAGGTCGACTCGCTCCTAGCGAGCACCGCGGAGGAGAGGGCCAAGCTCGTGGTCGCGGTGGTGGCCAATCCCGCCGAAGATGACAGCGAGGAGCTCACCCAAGGTAGCCTTCGACCTCCGTCTTTTCTTCATGTTGTTTTTGTTCGCTTGCTTTTTTTTGTCGCTTGCCCTTATCCGAGCTAACCCCACTCCGTTGATGTGGGCGTGATAGCTCCTAGGGTCTTTTTGGATTGCGGGGCAATGGTTGACGAAATCCTTGGTCATGTCATAGAGAGGCAGCTCGCCCTTGTCGCCGACCGCGTGATGGGCGAGGCCGTCGACCTCGCGACGGCAGACGAGCTCACCGACGACGCCGACCAAGGAGCCACAGAACGCCTCACCTTGGAGGGACCAGCTCCCCAGTGCGCATACCTGGCCATCCCAAGCACTACGAACGCTTGGGAGGGGGAAGAAGAAGACCTCACGATCTTGGGCAAAGAGCCTACCCAAGAGAGCATGAGGTCCCCGTGCGAATGACCTGCCCAGGACAAGAGCGCGGAGCCCTCGAGCGGGTAGCATGCCCGGGAGGACACCGCATAGTCCTTGAGTGAACCACATGCTTAGGAGGATAGCGAGAAGACCCTGAGCGAACCACCTGCTCAGGAGGGAGGCGCGACGTCCCCGGGCGAACTACATGCTCGGGGGGACAGCGAGGGGATCCCGGGCGAACTTCTTGCCTGGGAGGAAGGCCAAGTCCCCCGCCGAAGTCCCCCGCGAAAAATCTTGCGGATCTTCGGGAGGCAGACATCGCTAAAGCTTTCCGAGATAACATTTGCGCGTGTCTCGGCCGGGTAAGTATACTTCTTTTTTGGCAGTTTGTTCTTTGGAGTCCGGGGGGTGTCTAAGACCTTCTTGCCCGCAAGTCCTTCAAGAGACTATGAAGGACTTCGACTCGACGATGGTTCTACCCGAGGTCCTGGCCAAGATGCACGCCGATCATGATGCCAAGGTGGCCGAGCTCGAGCAGCGGATGCCGTGTTCAAGGCTGAGGATCCGATGATCTTGGAGAAGTGCCACCAAGCTGAGGAAAACGCCACCAAGAACAAAGAGAGGATATGTGACGAGGACTGGGAAATCTCTGACAAGTCAACGCGCGGCCAGCAGGGGTCCCTAGCTCGGGGCGATGCAGCAAGGGGCCTCGACCAAGACCAGAACAACGTCGAGTACCCGCACAACCTCAAGCTCGGGTGGTTGGGATTCCGCCTCGCTTCGACCTCGACCTTGGTTCAAGCGGTGTTCAAGAGTTCGCTCGGCGGATTCGTGGCGGTTGAACCGCACCGCCAAGGCAAAAGATTGCGGCGCAATTCAGGTCTCGGCGTTTTGACCCTCGTGCACGAGAATTAATATAATGCATATATATTATTGATTTTATTATGAATAAAATTTTTAGTTTTCTTTTCTAGTTATTTGCAAATTGCAAGACATCAAATATTAAAGTAGAATATTAAACTAAAATACTAGAAGTGACTTAGTGTATGTACCTTATTTTGAGGGCTTACGACATGAATGAGTGAATCTTTCAATCATGGTCAAAATGGTCTCTCTCATAGTCTCATCCTCATCCAAAATCACATGTAAAGAAAAGAAATAGAATGTATATTACAAACAATGTTCAAATATATATAATATAATGTAGACATGTAGTAAACTCAGTAAACTAGTGATTAGAAATTTAGAATGTACCTATTCGACTTGAGCAGTAATAGTGTCATCCTCATCCAAAATCAAAATGCAACTTTCTCCAAGATTAGAACCCTACAAGCCAATAGGCAATTACAAGGAACAAGCAAACAGCCACAAATAGAGTCTAACACATCATAATTCATACATACTAATAGAGTTCAAATGATAGTTCATATATTTATCTGAATTTTTCAACCAACAAAACAACCTCTTCAGCTTCAGCAACACAACTATCATTCAATCAAGTATCAAGCCATCCATTGATCCATATCATATATTCTGAATTTCTGATATTCATATGCATTTGATACAACAATTTGATTCAATCATACAAATTGTCAACAACAATTCGATACATACAACAAATTGATACAAATACAATCTGACAAATCAGTGAATCACAATTCACAAATGACAATCATACAATTCATTCACAAATGACAAATGACAATCATACAATTCACAATTCAGAATTCACAAATGACAAATCAGTAACCGGCCGGCTGCGACAGAGGAGGATCAGTGCCTGGGCGTCAGACATCACATTCACAAATCACAACATCAGACATCACTAACTAACATCGGACATCGCGACCATGAGCTTACGGCGTGACCGACAAGCTCCGGTGGCGGTGGGCAAGCTCGCGACGACGGAGTGAAGAATCAAGATCGATGCCTCGGATTAGCGAGAGATGGAGATACTCACGAAGTCGGCGGTCGGAGAAGCATACCAAGAGGGAGGTGAAGCGGTGACCAAAGAGACCGAGCGGCGATGGTGGCGGCGACGTCGGTGTGGCGGGAGTGGAGCTCGATCCTGGAGGCTTGGGCGTCGACGGTCGAGTAGAAGTGGATGGATGCTGGATGGGGAATAACGCCATTTGACGGCACGAGACGCCCACGCCGCCGCGAGGCTGCGCCGAGCTCGAGGAAACCCTAAGCGCGTGGAGTCTGGATGGGCGTCGGGCGAATGGGATTTGCCGATTTGGGCTGCGGGATGTGGCGCCGAGGAGTCGGCGATTTTGTCGCTAAGGGCGAATTGCCACCGCCGCCACGGCCCGCCGACCCGCCAAGCGCCGCCATGAGTCGAAATTGCGGCCCGGCCGCCAAGGAGGCCGCCAAGGGCTGGTCGTTCGCGTTTAGGCCGCCAACCGCAATATCGGCCGCAATTCGCCGCCAAGGACCGAATTTTGAACACCGTTCGAAGAATGCGCTTACTCGGCGATTACTAAGGCCCGGTAGTGGCGCAAAAGCGACGCGTGGGCGGCATTTCGGGGCGATTCTGACCCACCTTCAACAAGACACTGCAAGCCACTACCGGGAATCTCTCCCGACCGAATTCTGAACAACGTCAGTGAGGATATAAGGCCTCGCAGGGCATGTGTACAGGGGCAAGTAATGCACTAGCGATAGACCAGTAGACACGAACACAGCAATCAAGCTCGAGCTATAATCCACCCTCTGTACTCACAATTAGTGAATTTCCTCCGCCTCCGGAGAAGACTGGACGTAGAGCTGTTACCCTCGTGGGGGCTCGAACCAGTATAATTTTCTGTCTCTTGCTCGTTGACGCCACGCACAAACCTACGTCTACAGCACTGTTGAGTGAAGTGCTTTCTAGGTCCCTCATCCACACAGATCCCCTTTCACTTTTGCGGTCAAGCGATCCCGATCGTTGACAATATGCAAGCTAGAGCTAAAGCTCGAGCAAGCACAACAACACTCTCAAGTTCTGGAGTCAAAGGTGGCGGAGTTGGGCCCGGCCACACGGGAGGCTGTCGAGCTCGCTGACCAAGACAAGGAGGAAATGGAGCGACTCTGCCAAGAAGCCCGCGAAGGGCGGGAAGCTCGGCGGCGTGTGCTCGACCTCGAGACCAAGCTCGATGAGGCGAAGCAGAAGCGTTCTACGGCGCTCAGAGGAGCAAGGCCCGGAAGATAGTCCCCTTGTCTAAAATTTTTTCTTTCTTCTTCTCTTTTTATTTCCTGATGATATGAATAAAGAATAATTCTTCCCCCCAAGACTCGCCTTATGTCTTGTACTTTTGGTGTTTTTTGTATCTTTCTGGTGACCACCTGCAAACAACGAATGCAAGACGAACAGACAAAAGATAGAAAAATAGAAGTATGAGTTAGAACAAAACATAGGCGACACAAGCGCATTTTTTTGGGAAAAAACGTTAGTGCGGTAGTTCGTTCCTACTAAGCTCCCGCTGCGAACGAAGGTTGGGAGAAGGAAACGTGCGAGGCCTTAACTAACTTAGCGTCTTGAACACATGCCCCTAGGTTGCCAGCATGTCCGTGGCAAGGAAGAACGCGCGGTTGCCCGACAGAGTGCATGATGACGAAATACGCACGTTGAGCTAAGGCCCTGGACCTACCGAGAGGGTGTCTGTATGTGATCGTGGACATGCAGCGAAGAACTACTGCGAATGATGATCGACTTATGGAGACTGAAACCTCTGGCGACAAGTTTAGTGATTCAGCGCTGGTCGTGGCACACTGTACGTTCGTGCGCACGCTAGCCAAACCTTAGAATAAGGATGTTTGAAGCGATTGTTCCTGCCCGACGCGCTCGTCCCATCACCAAGATCATGAGGAAAAGAGTATGCCCTTGTGCGAGACTGAGTCGGCTTACTAATGGCCATAGGACTAGGTCGCCAACTTGGAAGGTCCTTGGCCGAATCGATTTAGCCGCGTGCCTACGAAGAGCTTGTAGGTAGACGGCGGATCGCAGTAATGCCCACTCGCGTGTCTCTTCAGCGAGGTCGAGGTCGAGGAGACGCTCGAGCTCTTGGTCAACACTATCGACTAAGTGCA
Organism: Guadua angustifolia; assembly: GCA_036346375.1. Classification (NCBI taxonomy): domain Eukaryota; kingdom Viridiplantae; phylum Streptophyta; class Magnoliopsida; order Poales; family Poaceae; genus Guadua; species Guadua angustifolia. The sequence continues at coordinate 655,575 of JAYEVE010000028.1, forward strand.
CTTTTTGGGAACCCAGCACAATTTCAGCGGGTAGTATGGCCTCTGCACCATAGACGAGCTGGAAAGGGGTTTCGCCCGTAGCCTGGCTCGCCGTAGTGCGAACTGACCAGAGGACGGAAGGGAGCTCGTCCACCCCATGATTGGCCATGCTGGGTGAGGTTTTTGAAAACCCTCTTCTTGATCCCCTGAAGGATTTGGCCATTTGCTCGTTCGGCCGCTCCGTTGCTCTATGGATGAGCTACAGAGGCGAAGCAGACCTTTGTCCTGATGTCCTCGCAGTAGGCTTGGAACAGTTCACTGGTGAACTGAGTGTCGTTATCCGTGATGAGGCGATTGGGGACTTCAAAACGTGTCACCACGTTGCTGCGGAAGAATCTCCTGGCTGCTTGAGCCAAAATAGTTGATACGGGTTCGTCCTCGATCCACTTAGTGAAAGTGTCGACGGCCATGAGCAAGAATTTGCAACCTCTTCGACCACGAAGGAAAGAATGATTTACAAGGTGCTTGCTCGGGAGCGTCGAGCTTCTCGCTCCTCTCCACTCCTTACAGATATGCTTGGGTGTCTCTTTTCTTTTTTTACAGTCTATTCTCAACAGGATCGTCCCCCTAAACGTTACATACAACGAGGTATTTGTAGACGATTACAGTCTTACATCATTTATAACTGAATGACATGCCACTACTGTGCCCGGACGTGGGTGTCACTACTGCTCTTGCTTTTCGCCATGCCGTGACGTGGGCGTAGTGGGCTTAGAACATGGCCATACGGTCCTTCGAGCCACCGAGTGATTAATGCCACGTCGTCTTCGTGGACCGTGCCCGACCTGCCGATCATGCCCGAGATCTTTGTTTAGCCTTGGTCATTCGTCGCACCCCTCCGAGCAGGCATGCTCAGGAAATAGAGGCACATGCTCAGGGACGAGCTTCATCGTGGTCGGGGCAGACCCATAGGTCGATCGGCCCGAAGGTCTTCCTTAGGGACACCATCCAAGGGCAAGCATTGTCAACCGCTGATCGGCCGCCGGGGTACGATGGTCTTCATGGGAGTTACCCAATCCCCGACAGTTCCCAATCAAGTCGTGTTTCTTTGCTGAGTTCCTCTAGCTTCCCAACTGGTTTCTTTGCTGAGTGTTGAGTTCCGAGAGGTTCCAGTCTTTGCTAAGTATGTCTAGCTTTTTAACTGGTTTTCTTCCTTTGGTGAAAGCCGAGTGGTGAGCCAAGTCGTTTAGCCGAGTGGTGAGCCAAGTCGTTAGCCAAGTGGTTTAGCCGAGTGGGTTAGAGCATATGGGTAAGCCGATTGGTTGTGATTAATTTGTATTTGACTATTTTGATATAATCAGCGAATATCTTTATGGGCATTGCTGTGTGAAAGGTTTCCTTATCTTTGACGGTTGTAGGACGATGGTGCTAGGTCATGGTGAGGCGGAAGTTGATCGGGACTAGGCAAGGTGCATCAGAGGTCTAGAACGGTTGGGAGATCGCCGGAAGATGGCCGGAGATAGAGTTTGGGCAAGCTAAGAAGACAAGGAAAGGAGCAGATACTAGCTAGATGCTACGCAGATCAATGAGGACTGTCGGAGTACAGTCTAGTTGATAGGAGTAGTGGGTCTAGTAGTATGCTTTGAGAGCCGTGCAAGAAAACACTGTGTTAGCGGGTTTAGGGTTTTGTCGACGTATTTCGCCAGCAGTTATTCACCCTAGATGGAGTCCGAGGTTCGATAGAGGGGGTCTTCGTGGAAGGACACCTACTAATGTGTTTTGAGTGGATTACAAATGCACGATCTATACTCTATCTCCTTTTTTCTCTTTGGGTTCTTCTTGACCTCTCTCAGTGCTCTTCGTGTTCTCATTCTTTTGTTCGAGTCCTTTTTCTCCGCCCCCTCTCCCATGCACCGAACCCCCCTTATATAGATCGGGCTGGCTCGGGCATGTGAGATGGATGACAACATACTGATTACACTGCATTTATTACATCAGTCGCTGTAGCACCATCCCTTGGCCTCATTATTTGCACCACCGTCCAACTCCACCCGGTCCGCTCGGGAAGTGACTTCTATGCGACGGGTTAGGTGCAGGCTGACAGAGGGATAAACTATCGTGCCGTCAGTAGAGCCACGCGTATTCAATGGTTCTGACACGGTGTGTCCGGAGAGAAGACTTCGAGGTGAAGCTCCCCCATTCCTTCGATGTACACCAACAGCGGACCCCCGAGTACCATCTGACTCCGTCGGCCGACCACGTAGCTCGCCACTAAGCGTCGGGGCTTGATCGCCCGCCTGCACGCCGGGCTACCACGCGACGCGCCGCGCTGGCGTCGAGGCTCGATCGCCCCCTGCTCGCCAGTCGCCATGGCGTGGTCGCCAGCGCCGTGGCCTCGATCACCCACCGCCGCTAAGTTGTCATGATTTGGCACTCGTGTTCCCTCTTGACCATGGCGGAGAGGGTACCCTGGCGTAAAGTACGCCGATAGGTTTCCTCTTGCAGGCTGTGTGAGTGGGGCTCTTCCTAGCCCTTAGATGAGACTCTATGGTTGAGGTCTGCATCTAACGGTGGTAGGTGGGCTAAGAGTTGTATACATAGGAGTGCAGGGGTAGCCTTCCAGTGTAGAGAAGGATCCCTAAGGAGTTTTAGAGGTTTTTGAGTGCTCTGTTGAGTTTTGCCCACTTTTGTTTGTGTGGCTGTGTAACCTCCCTTCCAGAAATACAAGTTACTACACAAATATTTCAATTCTTGCATTTTACTTCTTGCTATTTACCTTTTGCAAGTTACTTTCTACAATTTAATTTACGCAATTTTACTTTACGCAAGTTGACTCATCTCTGTCTACATGCTTTTAGTCTTGTGATATTTGAGCTCTTGAGTTATTGATCTTGTGTTTCGAATCTGTGTGAATTTTGTTTCGGATTTTTACTTGCTGTGACTTGTGGGTAAGTTTCCAAGTTCTCCTCGATCATCAAGATCCCACGAGCAAGCCTTGAACCGAATTCCCAGTTCTTTCTGCCATACCAGATGTGTTCTTTCTTCTCGGGAAAAAAGGTCAAAACTTTGAGACTAATACTTGTGATTGGTTTATAAATCAAGTTTCTGGTTGTCCCAAGATCTCATCTACCAAGTTTCATGGTGTTTTGTTCAGCCGATCAAAAGTTTCTTTGATTTTTGTTCTAGGTTGTGCTGACTGTTCTTGAGGTGTTTTTGATTCTGGTACTCCCGCCTATTCATGAGGGATACCACCGACCTTCCTTTTCAAGCTCCTCATTTTTTTTGGTGATCTTATTTGTTAGCCTTTTGGAATATTTTGAGTGGGGGAAAATTTTGTTGCGACCATTCACCCCCCTCTGTTTGCCATCTCAATCCTTCAATTGGTATTAGAGCCGGTTCTGTTCTTTTCATAGATCTCAACTGATCTCAAGAGCCATGGAGACAGACAAGTATTCCACCAAGCCTCCCATTTTCTACGGCGTTGATTTTCCTTTTTGGAAGACGAGGATGGAGTCATACATCGCTACCCAGGGCTTCCTGATTTGGCAGAAGGTGAAGCTCCCGTATAATGTTCCCGCCGATGAACATGTCGTAGCCGGAAATATGGCTGATGTGGAGGCGAATGCTAAGGCAAGAAACATCCCTATACAGGGACTTAGCCGTAGTGAGTATGATAGGATCTCTCACCTGTGATCCGCTCATGAGATTTGGGTAACCCTCGATGCTTACCATGAGGGTAATACCCAAATCAAAATCGTGAGGTAGGATCAACACAAGCGTGAGTACAACAAGTTTGAACAACATGCTGGTGAGAGTCCTAATGAGTGTTTCAGTCGATTTACAAAAATTTTGAGCGATCTCTGGGCAGTTGGTTGTACATACCCTGACTTAGACAATGCTCGACACTTCTTGACTGCACTCGATCTTCGCGTTTGGGAAATGAAAGTGACCGCCATCAAGGACACTACCAACTTGTTGACCTTGATTCTTGACAGGCTTTATTCCTGACTCAAGACTCATGAGATCGACGTCGTCTCTCGCAAGATGAAATCTCAGTCGATGGCCTTGGTCACTGATCCCATTTATTCCTCTTCTTCTGACTCTTCTGCTGGTTTGTCCCTCTTCACCCTTTGCGAGCTAAGCGATGATCGACTGGACAAGTTTCTAGAACTAAGCTTGCACTTTTAGCTCACAAATTTTCTCACGCCTACAAGAGGGTGAGGAAGAGGAAGAGAGGAGGTGTGATCACCTGCTTCGAATGTGGTGGCCCCAACCACATTAGAGCAAATTGTCCTAAACTAGAGACAGGCAAGAACGACTTTGGTGACTCTGGTAAGATCGACTATATCAACAAGAACCACAACAAGAAGACTCTAGTTCACGAGCCAGTGCACGAGAAGAAGTACCACAACTTTGCTAAGAACAAAAAACTCTTCCACCGCATCCTCGCTGCCCTCGACGACATCAACATCTCCGATACAGAAACATGGAGCGATGGAGGCGAGGATCATCCACAAGAGAAGAAAGGCAGCGACGACTTCTCCAGCATGTGCTTCATGGCAGACACAAACGGTATCAACGACTCCGAGCTCTACAGCGACTCAGATGAGGTTCGTCGGGGGGAAGGGTAATGTTTGGATTATCAACTCCAGTTGTTCTCGCCATATGACTGGAGACTCCCTTTGGTTCTCTTCCCTAGTCCGAGTCCCTAGTGATGAGTTGATCACTTTTTGGGATGCTTCTTTAGGTAAAGTCATTGCCTAAGGTACTATTTACATTAATGAGAATTTTAGTCTTAAAGATGTAGCCTTGGTAAGTAAACTGTGTTATAACTTGCTTTCAATCTCTCAACTTATTGATGACTCTTTCAAGATAAGCATCAAAAGTAATGCCTTTAGAATACTTGATTAATCAGGAAGGTTAGTTTGCAGGATTTCTAGATTTGGGAGAGTCTTTAATGCTAATTTCTCTTCTAGAGACTCTTTTCACTATTTGATTGCTAATGAAGTCCGTGATCTCTCCTTCTAGCATAGGAGATCTGGTCACATTGGTTTTGATCATTTTACTAGAATTAGCGGCCATGATCTCGTTCGTGGTTTACTTAAACTCAAAATGGTCAAAGATTTAGTTTGCTCTCCCTGCCAACATGGCAAGATAGTTCTCGCTTCTCATCCTCTAGTCACCGTAGTGATGGTGATGCACGAGATAGCTTTTGCATATGGACATTGTTGGTCCAGCTAGAGTGCAGTCGACAGGAGGGAAGTGGTATATCCTTGTCATTGTTGATGATTTTTCGTGGTATTCTTGCGTGTTTTTCATGGCCTCGAAGGACGAGACTTTCTCTCACTTTAGAGGTTTAGTTAGTAGGTTATCTTGTGAGCTCCTAGGTGCATTACGAGCTATATGCAGTGATAATGGCACGGAATTCAAGAATTCCTACTTTGAGAGATTTTATGTAGAGTCTGGTCTAGAGTATCAGTTCTTCTCTCCTTACGCCCCATAGCAAAATGGAGTAGTGGAAAGGAAGAACAGGACCCTGGTTGAGATGGCCAGGACAATGCTACATGAGTACAGTACTCCTCGGAAGTTTTGGGCTAAAGCTATAGCTACTGCTTGTCATGTTCCCAATCGCATCTTCTTGAGAGCACATTTGCATCGCACTTCTTATGAGTTGAGATATGGGCGAGTGCCCAGTGTTTCTCATTTTCGCATTTTTGGCTGCAAGTGCTTTATTTTGAAGTCTGGTAACCTGGATAAGTTTGAATCTCATTCTTCTGATTGAATTTTTCTGGGTTACTTTGCTTCTTCTCGTAGCTATAGGGTCTGGAGTTGTGACGCGAATAGGATCATAGAAACCTATGACGTAACCTTTGATGAGGCTAGAGATGATGGTGTTCCACCTGATTTAGTCCTCTCTACTCCTGAGGTACATCCTATTTCCATTTATGCACCTTAGAGAGTCCAGCCCTTACCTTCCGACTCTCCTTCAATGGTGGCTCTGTTCCTACCTCTTCTATTCAAGAGGTAGAGGCCACTCTACTACAGTCCTCCCGTCAAATCCAGAAATCTCATCCACTTGATCAGATCATTGTTGATCTATTTGAGTTTGTGACATGCTCAAAATAGATATGTCTAATGGAAAGCCTGTGATGCCACCACTGCTATCCTCAAGCATGATGAGGATGGTGAGCTTGCTTGTCGGCGTGGTAGTACTAGAGAGTATTGGTTTGAGTGTATAACCGAGTTTCGGTAGGGGAGTCTTCATAGCTACGTCACTCTCGGCTCTCTTCTCTACTCGCCTCTCACGATGAGCAGAATAAGAAATTCAAGAACACATAGGGGAAACACAGGGATTTACCCAGGTTCGGGCCCCCAATGTGGGTAACTGCCCTACATCCTGCTCAAGCTCGTGTTGCTCTAGTATGCCTCTTGTTCTCAGTTTGCCTGATCTTTCGATCGTTCGAGCTAGGGATTTCCTCTCTGTTGTGAACCGATTGACCGACCTCCTTTGCCTCATGTACACTAGCTCCCTTATATACTCCCAGGACTAGCTCGGGCAAGCAGAGGGAGTGGTTTTACATTAATTACATTGAATGTGTCTAGTCCTATCGCTATTGTCCCTCGGAGCCTCTTTGTCTACGCCGTTGCTTGACGTCGCCTGTCTTCGGACTGCCCGAGGGGAGGGGTTTGGACGCTGCGTGACGAACGCCTAGTACACACGTCTCCCCGTCTTGCCTTAGGCGGTGTAGATGGAACGGGAGTTGGTAAAGCTGGCTCAGTCGAAGGGACATGTCATCATAGCATCATGGAGCCATGCCTATTTAATGGCTTCTAGGTGCACTATAATAGCTCTCCGCACATTTAATGGCTCCCATGCACATTGAATGGCTCCCATGCGCATTTAATGGCTATGATACGTTGTGATCCTGGTGAAGGTTTCGGGCGGAAGCCTCCCAATCCTATCCACGCGGGCGGCTGATGATGGGCCCGCTTGCTCGTCGGCCGGCCACGTGTCCCGATCCAACTCCGAGTTGTTCTCGCCATATATTTGGAGACTCCTTTGGTTCTCTTCCCTAGTCCGAGTCCCTAGTGATGAGTTGATCACTTTTTGGGATGCTTCTTTAGGTAAAGTCATTGCCTAAGGTACTATTTACATTAATGAGAATTTTAGTCTTAAAGATGTAGCCTTGGTAAGTAAACTGTGTTATAACTTGCTTTCAATCTCTCAACTTATTGATGACTCTTTCAAGATAAGCATCAAAAGTAATGCCTTTAGAATACTTGATTAATCAGGAAGGTTAGTTTGCAGGATTTCTAGATTTGGGAGAGTCTTTAATGCTAATTTCTCTTCTAGAGACTCTTTTCACTATTTGATTGCTACCGAGTCCCGTGATCTCTCCTTCTAGCATAGGAGATCTGGTCACATTGGTTTTGATCATTTTACTAGAATTAGCGGCCATGATCTCGTTCGTGGTTTACTTAAACTCAAAATGGTCAAAGATTTAGTTTGCTCTCCCTGCCAACATGGCAAGATGGTTACTGCTTCTCATCCTCTAGTCACCGTAGTGATGACTGATGCACCAGGATAGCTTTTGCATATGGACATTGTTGGTCCAGCTAGAGTGCAGTCGACAGGAGGGAAGTGGTATATCCTTGTCATTGTTGATGATTTTTCGTGGTATTCTTGCGTGTTTTTCATGGCCTCGAAGGACGAGACTTTCTCTCACTTTAGAGGTTTAGTTAGTAGGTTATCTTGTGAGCTCCTAGGTGCATTACGAGCTATATGCAGTGATAATGGCACGGAATTCAAGAATTCCTACTTTGAGAGATTTTATGTAGAGTCTGGTCTAGAGTATCGCTTCTCTCCTTACGCCCCATAGCAAAATGGAGTAGTGGAAAGGAAGAACAGACCTCGTTGAGATGGCGAGGACAATGCTACATGAGTACAAGACTTCGGAAGTTTTGGGCTAAAGCTATAGCTCTTCGCTTGTCATGTTCCCAATCGCATCTTCTTGAGAGCACATTTGCATCGCACTTCTTATGAGTTGAGATATGGGCGAGTGCCGGTGTTTCTCATTTTCGTGATTTTTGGTCGCAAGTGCTTTATTTTGAAGTCCGTAACACGGATAAGTTTGAATCTCATTCTTCCGATTGAATTTTTCCGGTTACTTTGCTTCTTCTCGTAGCTATAGGGTCCGGAGTTGTGACGCGAATAGGATCATAGAAACCTATGACGTAACCTTTGATGAGGCTAGAGATGATGGTGTTCCACCTGATTTAGTCCTCTCTACTCCTGAGGTACATCCTATTTCCATTTATGCACCTTAGAGAGTCCAGCCCTTACCTTCCGACTCTCCTTCAATGGTGGCTCTGTTCCTACCTCTTCTATTCAAGAGGTAGAGGCCACTTCTACTTCTGGTCCTCCCCGTCAAATCCAGAAATCTCATCCACTTGATCAGATCATTGTTGATCTATTTGAGTTTGTGACATGCTCAAAATAGATATGTCTAATGGAAAGCCTGTGATGCCACCACTGCTATCCTCAAGCATGATGAGGATGGTGAGCTTGCTTGTCGGCGTGGTAGTACTAGAGAGTATTGGTTTGAGTGTATAACCGAAGTTTGGTGGGGAGTCTTCATAGCTACGCCACTCTCGGCTCTCTTCTCTACTCGCTCTCACGATGAGCAGAATAAGAAATTCAAGAACACATAGGGGAAACACAGGATTTACCGTGTTCAGCCCCCAATGTGGGTAATCGCCCTACATCCGCTCAAGCTCGTGTTGCTCTAGTATGCCTCTTGTTCTCGGTTTGCTCGATCTTTCGATCGCTCGAGCTAGGGATTTCCTCTCTGTTAGAACCGATTGACCGACCTCCTTTGCCTCATGTACACTAGCTCCCTTATATACTCCCGGGACTAGCTCTGCAAGCAGAGGGAGTGGTTTTACATTAATTACATTGAATGTGTCTAGTCCTATCGCTATTGTCCTCGGAGCCTCTTTGTTCACGCCGTTGCTTGACGTCCTTTGCCTTCTGATTTGAGGAGGGGTTTGACGCGCGTGATGTAACGCCTAGTACACACGTCTCCCGTCTTGCCTTAGGCGTGTAGATGGAACGGAGTTGGTAAAGCGGCTCGGTCGAAGGGACATGTCATCATAGCATCATGGAGCCATGCCTATTTAATGGCTTCTAGGTGCACTATAATAGCTCTCCGCACATTTAATGGCTCCCATGCACATTGAATGGCTCCCATGCGCATTTAATGGCTATGATATCGCCAGATCTGGTGAAGGTTTCGGGCGGAAGCCTCCCAATCCTATCCACGCGGGCGGCTGATGATGGGCCCGCTTGCTCGTCGGCCGGCCACGTGTCCCGATCTTGATGGTCGTGACACAGTCGCTGGGTTTGGGACACAGTCGCCTAACCGCCGCCGAGCCACCACGTGTCCTGGTCGCCCGCCAAGTCTCTCTTCAGCGGGTTGAGTCCTCTACATAGGACCTTCTTCTTTTTGTATTTTGCGCACGCGGTCCCATCTGACAGCAGTGGAGAGAGTACCCCGGTATAGAATACACCGACAGTTGCCCTCGGTTCGCCCGGAGCGTGCCCTAGAAGATTTCGAAGATATTCTTTGACCTGGGCGCGGTCCTGGACGGGTCCTACTTCTGTACATGCAACCGTACAGATTCTCTCTACAACCGCGGCAACTCTTCAAGTTTTGTCGCCCTGCGCCATTATGATTTTTTTGCGAACCGTCAGTTTGTGGGGGCGCGACTCCTCGCATCCTGAAGCTGTGCTCGGCTTATAAATAGGCTTGTCCACCTCTCCACGATCCGCACTCCTGTCGCTTTCGTTGTCCAGGCTTCTTTGCTTCCTTCGTCTTCTTTGCAGTCACGGCACCAAAACAGCACTCCAACCGCATGGCTCAGCTGCTTCCCCCTTCGGTGATGGATGAGTCAAGGTTGGGGAACGTTCTTCGCATGGCCCCTGAAGGGGCCCTCCGCCTCAGGGCGGGCATCGTCGCGCCGAGATGTAACCCCGGGGAGGTGATTACCTTCGTCTGGGCACTAGTGGCGGGCCTGATGCCGCCCTACTCTGAGTTCTTCCTCACCGTTCTCCATTTCTACGTGATTCACCATCTTCACCTCACTCCCAACTCCATCCTCATCCTTTCCACCTTCGCATACCTCTGCGAAATATTCGTGGGGGTAATGCCGAATCATCCTCTCTTCCGATACTTCTATACTCTCCGCGACACCACCGACAGTGGGGTCGTGGGGAGTTGCCATTTTCGCCTCCATGATGGCTCAGCCTCCCGCTACATCCCCCTCCAGATGAAGAGCATCTGGCAGATGTGGCGGAACGAGTGGCTGTACATTGCTGATGACAGCGGGCTCGACATCCTGGAGCTACCATCTGTGCCAGCAGCCGCCATCGACAACTAGGGTTCCCTCATCGAGGAGACGGCGGAACTCTGGTCCATGGTGGCCCGCATCGACCAGTTGCGGGCCTCCAAGCTGACCGGGGCGCTAGTCGTCGGAGACTTCGTGACCCGGTGGGGCAGCCCTTTGCGGCGATGCATCAGGCCAGCCTGGTAGTACACCGATGATGACAACGTCACACGCACGTATCCAGTCCGTAAGCTTTCGCCCATTTTTTGCTTGCCTTGCCTTCGTGGTCGCCAACAGCTGGTTGATGTCTTTTGTCCTTTGCCAGGAGCCGGGAACTTGAGCGCCACCGGGGTCAAGGCCTGGATGACCGGGTTGCTTCTGCAAATGCCGAGCAGCCTGGTCTTCCCGACCGAAGCCCAGCCTCTTTGACGACTACCGTCGGTGGAGTGGCTCGCGATCATCGCGGGCTCCACCGGGAAGGTTATGATACCACCTCGAGCCCCCCTGATGATAAGGGGGAGTCCGGTTCCTGTTGATGACCAGAGCATAGGGAAACAGTCGGCCATCGCCGATGCTTCAGGCCTGGACCCGAAAAGACCCTGCGTCACAGGCATCTCTTCTTCTCCTAGCCCTTCCGTGCCTCCAAGCACGGGAGGGGCTGGGTCTTCTACCAGCGTCACGGTGCCTTCCTCTAGGAAGGATGTCACGCCGCTGCCGCCTCCACCTCACCGCTTGGCACGGTGCTCGTGCGTGTTGTCGGTACCAGCAAGAAAGCGCCGGGCCAGTGGGCTCGCGCCAGCGCTTCTTCCGTTTGCTTTGGGGGCGCTTCTGCTACGTAAGCCCATTCTCTTCTTTTCTTGACATATTCTTTCGTTTGCTGGTGCTAACTCCCCTTCTTGGTGTCTTCAGGGCGGGCCTCCAAGGCGGTACTGAAACGACCCCCGTTTTAGCATAGAATGCCAAAACGAAAATCAAATGTGCTTTCCGTACTAGTCCCTGGATTAGTAGCTAGTACGCACATTTACAACAATTGGAATCACAACCATACATTAAATTATTAATGCGGAAGCTATTATTACAATTTATTTTACAACTCAGAGTATTTAATATAGCACGAAAGAAAAAAAATCTTGCAGTGTACCCATCCGACCCTCAGGCAACTGACAAGGCAAAAACTCTAGAAAGAACGTGTCCATAAAATTCCCGCATCCTGCGATGAAAAGGTATTCTCCGAAACTTCGTGATCACCTAAAAATAGTAAATAAGCAAGGTTGAGTACTTTCGTACTCCACAAGACTTAAGGTGGTATTTGCAAATGCATTAAATGCAAGCCATGTCAAAAGAGGCTTCTAGGTTAATTTTGCACAAAGCAGATTTTAATTTATAAATCAATTTGCAATTTTTCAAACGGAATTTGTAAGAGAATGTTTGATAAGAAAATAAGTAAGCATAAGGAATACTCATAGCTCTTCCCAAGCAATGAATAATCCAATGATTCAGTAGTCCAATAATCCAATAATCAATTCCATAATCCAATCATGTAGTCCAACAATTGTCAACCCATTGACATAATGATTAATCATTCATCCAATAATTCAATTCATGAAATCCAACATTATCAACCCATTGATATAAAATCATAACCAGTTTCAAAACAAGTTCCAACCCAAAACCTATTTTTAGAAAATAACAAAGTCTATCATTGGAATGACTTCACTAAGTGCCCATAACCGCGGGCGCGGCTAATCGATTAGATTTAAACTCTGCAGAGGTGTACAGCTTGACCCACAAGTCATGACCTTTTCTTTTTGCCGCATGTTTCACGTGCCCTTTTGTGTGTGGCCAGAATGTTCATGACGAAAACCTTTACATTACCCAGTTTAACTTTACACCAGCCCGGGACGTTAACCCTTGCCAGGGAGAAGAAACCTGATTAGCAGACATACCTCGTCTTTTTATTTGAAAATGGAAAAATGAGAATACCCTTGTACTAAAGGTTTCTCCCCTTAACAAGGCATACACCATTGCATTAGTAAGTAGAAACCCCTACAAGCAGACCTAGAAAGGAATGCATGTGCAATCTCCTGCCTTCCATAAATGCAAAGTTAAACTGGATAACTTAATTAGTTTAAGGTTGCCCCATCCCAGCACTTGTGGTTGCATAGATTTCTTGGATCAATAGCGTCCCATTGTTCGGTCCTTAATCTGACACGAGCAATACTTCACCCTACACTACGTACAACTTCCCTTGTACATCTGACTATTGCCAATAATTGCCCGCATTCAAACCATAGTTTTGTTTGGGATTTTTATCAAAATATTAGTATTCACCAGTATCATACCCAAACACATTTTCCATTTCTCAAGAAACAACTTTTGATCTGATCATCAACATCATCGATTCATTGTTGATTCTAAAGCATGACTAAGCATGGTTATTAAATCGCATATACCCAAATTGACATTTTATATTGTCTAATCCCTTCTCTATGGTTATCAAGGTTCACATGTTCATACTTCAATAGGTATAACTACCAGAACCACAAAATAGCAAATTTACTAAAAATAAACGCATGCATGAAATCATTTGATAAAATAAAAGAAAAATAAACTATGGGATCAACATGATCAAAGGGGTGCTTGCCTTGCTTATTTGTTGCTTACGACGATGTCGTAGTTGCAGTTGGTGTTGACGATGACGGAGTTAGTAACGTCGAGTTCTACACGTCGTTCCAACGAAAATATAGCAAACAAATATCTTTAATAAGGGAAAAAAGAAAATAGATAGTAAATTAAATAAAGACTTTCTATTAAATGCAGGTGTACTTAGGTTGGATTAAATAATTTCACACTCTTATGTTTTATTCCATTAAGTATATGCATTCAAATTGATAATGGCTTGAAAGTGAGAAGGTTCCTTTTATGAATTATCTTTTCTTATTTTATGTATTCTTTTACTTGTAATATCGAATTCAAGATGCAAAAATTGTTTAGATTAATAGAATTAATCATTAGTTGCAAGGTTTATTGTTTTTACTATTCATAATCTGGTTCTTGTATCCTTATTACTTAAGGGTTTTGCTTTATCAAGATTCAGATTCAAAGCAAGTTAAAATATAAATATTTTTTAAATTATTGTAGACCATATCCTAAGTATTATTTCTGAGCTGTTCTTCATAAGATTCACATTTAGACGAGATATTTTATAAGCTACTGAAAAGGCTTAAATGATCATAATTTGTTCACTTATTTTTACGGATTTCAGAAGTGTGAACACTTAGGGTTATTGAACTAACAAGATTAATATGCGAAGCATGTTGAAGTGAGGTTCTTTCTTTAGAATATGGTAAGACAAACTTTGTAGAGTGTTTCTAATCTAGTTTTACAAATTTTAGTATTTAGACGAGTTATTTAATCTGCTGATGAAATAGTCTAAATGATCATGATGTTAACGTTAAATCAGTCAAGTTTCATTTTAAGTTTGCGACTCAACTATACATGATTCTTTATTTATTTTTCAGGTATTAGTAGAGTACAGTCCTAGAAATGTTTTAAGACTATTTTTATGTTACATTGACTTTAATCGCAATAGATTATCTATTTATTTACTGTTGTAATTTACATTTCCTTTCATTAAAAGAATACAGATTAAGTCTTATTCTAAATATTTTTACATGCATGGGTCCTTGCTTCTTTCAAAAACTCAATACAAATTATTTCATCATTTTGTGAGCTATTATGTTATTATTTTTATTAATGGCCATAGTAAGGTTTACCAGCAAATAATTTAAACTGAATTCAAAATTTAATTATTTTTGCATACCTGAGTTTATTATGATTCCAAAGACACATGAAAAATTTATTTCATGATTTTAGGGATTATATTTCCCATGTGTGCAATAATGTCCATAATAGTGTTATAATCAATGTTTAATTTAAGTAATTGTTCCGTAGTTCAAAAATTTAATATTTTTGCATATTTAGATTATTTTTTATTATAGATGAATATAGAAATTTGGTTCATATTATTTTAACTGAAAATGTGGAAGATATTCAAGATTCAAATTTATTCGATTTGGAAATTGCATTCAAAATTGAAAATACGCTTTCTTGCATTGAACACGTCTTTACCGTTTTACTGGAGTTCTTCCTGAGGCACTAACATGGGGGGGCCCATTCGTCGGTGACAGAGAATAGAGAAAGGAGCTAGGGCTCAACACCGAGGGGAGCTCCGGCTACGGCGAGGGCATGGAAAGCAAGAGCTCGACGAGGCGCATACAATGGTGGAACCCAATCGGCGGAAGAGAAATTGGAGAGGTGTGCACCCGAGCTTCAAGCGGCGGTACTAATGGCGGGTGGTCGGGAGAGAGAACCAAGGCGCGAAAGCTTGAATGGGTAGCACATATAGCATCAGCGAGTCACAAGGAGTCCATTTTTGGGGTTGGTTCAGCGGGGGAAGTACTGGGTTGAGCTGCCATCGTTGGCCGGCCATGGAGGAGATGAGCTCATGGCGGCAGCGACATTCGCATGAGGGAGCTCAAATGTTTTTGGGGGCTTTTGATTAGTAGAGCTTCGTGATGCTAAGACTCGAAATAATTTGAAAATGGATGACTGTGACACAAGAATTGCAATTGGATTTTGAGCTCTGAGCTTGCGGCCATGGCGAAAGAGGAGGGAGCTCCGGGCGTGCTAGCTAGAGGAAAACAAGGGGAAATGGGGGAGAGTGAAAGCGCGACTCAGGAGAATGCTTGGCACCTTCTATATAAGAGGAATGGATGAGCTCAGCCGGATTGCATTCGGTCTCAGTTGGAAGCTTCACTGAACGCGACAAAAGGGATTAATGGATGCACATGAGGAGGCATGATGGTGCACGGGAAACACGGAGGAGGTGGCCGCGTGGAGGATCGGTGGTGAGCTCGGATTGGCCGGAAGGTGCGCATGACTGTGGGGATGACGCGAGCTATATAGACTGAGCGAAGGATTTGCTCGGGGGCTTCACTGGCTGGAGGAAGAAGACAACGCAGAGGAGACTGGCACATGGGCCTGTACAGGAATACGACCCCACATGGTAGAGAAAGAAATGGGGGAGCCAAGCAAGATTCAAGAATAAATAGCAGGCTAAGCCGAATATGTCTTTAATGGATTGGTTTTGCGTCACTTAAAAATTTATGAAATTTTTTGGCAGTTATCTTGCTACTGTAGAAATTTCAGATAAAAATCCTGACAATCTGCTTTGCACAGTTTTCAGTTTTCAGGTTTTGATTTATTAGACAATTTTAATCTTTTCAAAAAAATTTGAACTCTTTTTATATAATTTCATATTGATATCATTGTACTTCATTAAAATTTTCAGATTTATATTATTTGTAGTTTGATTTATTAAAATTCTGACATTCTGAGTACTAGTTTTCCAATTTCTCTATTTTTGAATTTTTAAATATACTAAAAAAATTTATTAATTTCTCAAATTTTTACTGTAGTTTAACTAATGTCTCCAGGAGATAAAATAAAATTTTCAGCTAGAGATAACTCATGTTTAATTTTATTAAATTCTGACAATGCTACTGTTCTTAGTCTTGGTGAAATAAATGAGTTTGGATCTTATGCATAAATGTTGGACAAGACATTTTAAAATTTAAAATTGGGGTTCCAGGATATACTCAATATTATCCATGATTTTGGAATTTTATTGACTTTATATTTCATTGTTGTTATTCTTCTTTCACTCAAAAGGATTTTTTTTCCAATAAGTAAAAATCCAAAAAATTCAGAAAAATCATCAATAATTATAATTTAATTCTGAATTTTAATTTCTTACTTTATTTTAATTTTCAGGATGTTACAAGTACAGGTGGTCGGACGACCATGCCGTCTGCTACCAACGGGTTATCGCCTTGCAATGCCATCTGCCTTGACCATTGGGCGGACCAAGCCGCTCACAGGGGTTGCTACCTCGCCGCCATTCCGCTCGCTTCCTCCGTGCTTGCCACCCGGCTTGTCGTCCTGGTCACCGAATTAGCCGCGCAGACCTCCCTTCATGACAAGCAGACGACATCACTGCAGGAGGAGCTGGCGTTGGCGAAGGCTGAGAAAACGTAACTGGTGACCCGAGCTGAAGTTGCCGAGGCGCGGGCGAAGGGTGCCGAGGAGAAATGCAACGCATTGACAGCAGAGATGGGTCGCTGTCGGTGTACTTTGCACCGGGGTACCCTCTCCGTCGTGGAATAGTGAGCCCAAGAATCGGCCTGGCCCAGCATGGCAGCCTAGCGGGCAGGTGGGCGATCAAGCCCTATCCACCGGGCAAGAAGTTCGCATGGCCCCCTAGCGAGCAGGTGGGCGGTTACGCCCTGCTCGCCGTGCGAGCGGCCCGTGTGGTGCCCTGGCGAGTAGGTGGGCGATCAAGCCCTGCCCACCGGGCGAGAAGTCTCGAGCCTGGCGAAAGCGGTGGGATTCGCACCTTTCGCCACGGTGAGCGGCCCGCGTGGCAGCCAGTCGGGCAGGTGGCCGATCAAGCCCTGCCCATCGGGCGAGAAGTCCGCGTGGCCCCCTAGCGAGCAGGTGGGAGGTTGCGCCCTGCTCGCCGGGCGAGCGGCCCGCGTGGTGCCACGGTGGGCAGGTGGGCGATCAAGCCCTGCCCGTCGGGCGAGAAGTCCGCGTGGCCCCCTGGCGAGCAGGTGGGCGGTTACGCCCTACTCGCCAGGCAAGTGGCCTGCGTGGTGCCCTGGCGGGCATGTGGGCGATCAAGCCCTGCCCGCTGGGTGAGAAGTCCGCGTGGCCCCCTAGCGAGCAGGTGGGCGGTTACGCCCTACTACGGTGAGCGGCCGGCGTGGCCTGGCGGGAGTGGCGATCGAGCCCACCTTGCCGGGCCACCAAGAGGCGGCCTGGCAAGCGGGCGGGCATTTGGGACCCCCTTGTTAGGCCACGGAGGCGATCAAAGGAATGAGGAGAAGGCTTCGCCTCGAAGTCTCCTTTCCCTGACATGCTGTGTCAGGGCCATTATTGCGAAGAATTCTGCTATCGACATGATGTGACCCATCCTCCGACGCCTCACCAAACACATCGCAGAGTGTCATATCCGGGCGAAAGGCGGCCATGCTTGTTGGCATTAAATAGGGCTTGAAGGACAAGGTTACAGTGACGGGCGTAATAAATGAGTCATGGGTCAGTGAGATATGGCTCGAATGATGGGTGTAATTAATGAGTTGTAGATCAGTATAGCGTCATCTTCTCACCTGCTCGGGCCGGCCCATCTATATAAGGGCGCCTCGGAGCATGGAGGAGGCGAGCGACACACACGCAAAAGTACAAGACTAGGAGAACCCTTGTAATCGCCTCCACATTTCCTCAACAAAGATCTAGCAGGACGTAGGGCTATTTCCGTCCGGGGCTCAACTCGGTACATCACGTGTCCATCGACCGCCGATCCTGGATCGATCATAGTGAGCCATTAGGGTTTCCAGCCACGAAGATGCCCTCTACCGAACCATACCTTCCATCCTGGGAGTAGTAAACCCTGTTCGTTGACGGGGTCCTGTCAGGTGGAATAGGGCGACAGCCGCAATCTGTGCAACCTCGTCACCATGCTCTGCCCCGCGTTTAAGCGCATGGTTAGCAGCTTGCAGCCACTGGGGTGATAGTGAACGGTCTGCTGGAAGAATCGGCGGATTATGTCCACAGCGTCACCCATGTCGCTGAAGCCCTCGCCGGCCACCCTGCCGCCTTGGCAGACCGCTCCACCCAAGAGGGGCGGGAAGTTGCGATCGCCACGGCGAACTTCGTCTTGAAGTGCTACGCCCGCCGCGATGACTCCTTCGACCCCATGACGATCGCCACGGGGTGGAGGCGACCCGCCCGGCACCGGTAGCGGTGCACGAGGCGATGAAACGAGTCGGCCGATGGAGATGGTGCCTCTGCCTGCCAACGCCGCTGCCGAGGTGGAGGAAGAAGCCGGGGAGGACGCCAGTGATATTGAGATCGCCGACGACTAGTCCGGGCGACTGCCTTTGCCGTCTTCTTTCTTTTCTTTTTTTCTTCTTCTGTGTAAACTTGTACATAGGCCTTTCGGCCATCATGAATGAAAATACTTTGCTTTTACCTGTCGTTGGCTTTTACCTATTGTCTACCCTTGCACATGTTTGCTCATGATCTGTTCAATTTAGAGCTAGGCGACCAGCCACCGAGCATTTTGCACAGACCCTTCTGGGAGACCGGATGGATCGACATTTAGGAGTCTTTTTTGTAATCAAATAGAGTCACTCCAAACACGAGCCCAGGTTAAACCACGCTTGTTTGGGAACAAACAGGCAAACAGGCACACAAATTCTAAGTCCCTACCATTGAGTAGGCGGGAAGCGCATACTAGGTTGTCATTTTCCTATCACCATTCAGAGCTTAATCCCTTGTACTTTACCGGGACTGGACTAGGGAACTGCAAGGCTAGGGAGCAGGTCGCATAGAGGTGGGGCAAATGGTGAGCGGAACTCGGCCGCGAAGCACCATGGTGGGCGGAGCATAGCCACAGCCACCAGGCTGCACGCACCTGCTAGGCTCCCGTCTGGGCTCAGCACGAAAGCCGAAAGTCCACAGTATCGCCAAGGGACCCTTGCCATCCTTTTGGACCAGACCAGAAAACTGCGGGGCTAGGGAGTAGGTCGTGTAGAGGCGAGGCAAATGGTGAGCGAAACGTGGCCGCGAAGCACCATGGTGGGCGGAGCATGGCCGTAGCACACCAGGCCACATGCACCTGCTAGGCACTCGTCTAGGCTCGACGCAAAAACTGGGGGTTTAAAGAAATTTCCAAGGGGCTATCAGGTTACTGGTACTTATGACAACCAATTATGGCACAAATCCTATAAGCGTAAGCAAGTTGAATGGATCAAAATGATAATCAATTACATACTGAGCAGGTGGAGTGCCTGGGATCAGCCAGGGGAGAGTGCAACAACCTGCTGGCCAACCCGGGGCGAGGCCACGAAAAACTTACAGCATGCCGAACGTCGCTCGCTAGGTTGTCACTTTCCCGTTGCCACCCGGAACTTACGCCCTTGCCATCTTTATGAGACCAAGCTAGAGAACTGTGGGGCTAGGGAGCAGGTCGCTAGAAGCGAGGGCAAATGGTGAGCGGAACTTTGCCGCGAAGCACCATGGCGGGCGAAGCATGGCCGTAGCGCACCAGGCTGCACGCACCTGCTAAGTGCCTGTCCGGGCCTAGTGTAGAAGCTGGGGGGTCTATGTTATGGTCAAGGAGCCGCCGGGGTACTGGCATGCATGACATTCGTATGAGGCGAGTTCAGGGGTAGAACTTCCGTAACAACTCTATGTTCTGTGAGTTCGCCAGCTCCCGACCGTCTTCCGCAGCTAATCGAACCGCCCCGAGTCGTGAGATAGAGACCACCTTGAAGGGGCCCTCCCAACGGGGAGACAGCTTGTCGCGGCATGCTTGCGGCGGAGTTCGGCGCAAGACGAGGTCGCCTACCACTACTGTTCTCTCACGGACCTGGGTGGCGTGGTAGCGCCAGAGACTTTGCTGGTACCAGGAAGCATGAAGTGCCGTCCGGTCTCATGCTTCCTCCAGGAAGTTGAAGTCGTCTTGGCGTCGGTCTTCCTAGTCTTCTTCGCTGAAGGCCTATAAGCGCGGCAAGCCCAAGGAGAGCTTAGAGGGCAGCACCGCTTCGGCACCGTAGACCAGGAAGAAAGGAGTCTCCCCGGTCGCATGGCTGGGTGTGGTTCGGAGAGACCACAGTACTGTCGAAAGCTCTTCCGCCCATCGTGCTCCGCGCTTGCGGAGCCTTTCGAACGCCCTGGTCTTGAGGCCCCTCAGGACTAGCACGTTGGCGTGCTCAGCTTGTCCGTTGCTTTGCGGATGGGCCACGGAGGCAAAACACACCTTGGTGCCCATCTCTTCGCAGAAATCCAAAAACGCTGCGCTGGTGAATTGGGTGCCGTTGTCGATGATGATGCGGTTGGCCACTCCAAAACGAGCGAAGATTCCGCTCATGAACCTGACGGCAGCGGAGGCTGTAATGGCATGCACTACTTCGGCTTCAACCCATTCGGTGAATTTGTCGATGGCGATGAACAGGTGGGTGAAGCCCCCTGTGGCCCGCGGGAACGGGCCTAGGATATCCAACCCCCAGACCGCGAATGGCCAAGAGAGCGGGATGGTCTGTAGAGCCTGGGCCGGAAGGTGGGTCTGCTTGGCATGGAATTGGCACGCCTCACAACTCCTTACCAGCTCACAAGCATCCTGGAGGGCAGTAGGTCAATAGAATCCCTAGCGGTAAGCTTTACCGACCAGTGTCTTACTGGACATATGTGTCATGGCCCCAAATTCGAATTCGTCTCATGCGGCTAACATTAGCGCCAACCAAGTTTTGGCCGCAATTGAGATTAACTTCCGACTTTAGTGAATATCTTAAACTGCTACTTAGAAGAATTTCCAAACTTAGCAAAATTTAAGAGCTAGAAATTTCAGTGTGCAAATACAATTTTCATCAAAGTTTGGAGCCTTGTAACTTGAGAACTATAAGGATCTAGAAGGTGCGGGTAAGCTAATCACAAACTAGAAACTTTTCTCTACAGCATTGTGGGGTTTGAACCAAAATCCAATGCCAAATACTAATACACAACGTGGCTTAAAAACTGAATCCAAGTGCTGAAATTCTGGGGCTTAGCCATTCTAACTCTTGCTTACTAGTGGGGTCAAGTGAGCTCAAATACAAAAGAATTGGGGGCAGCCCAAACCAAATCAGCACATTCTTTTTCCTGGTTTCTCTTCCCCATGCAGCCTCCACGACCCCTCCAGCTCTTCCCTGGCCGCCCCTCCCTCCAGCACCTCCCCAAGCTGGCCGCCTCTCCCTCCAGCTCTTCCCTAGCCGGCGCCCCTCCCTGCAGCTCCTCCCCAAGCCGTCGCCTCCATCACTCCAAGCAGCAGCTCCCTCTTCCTCTTCTTCTCTTTGTTCCCCCATGTGGGATTTTGAGGTAAGGCTCCCTTGGTTTAGGTTTGGTGTTTCCAGGTTTTGGGGGCAGCCATGATGGATTTGGGGGCTTTGAAGAGTGGAGATTCGAGTTTTGGAAGGGAAACAACAACTCTAGGGTTTGGAGTAAAATCCTGATTTTCGAGCAGATTTTGTAGCTTCTGTTTTTGGCTGATTCGAGCAAGTTACGAGCATCTCCTGCTGGGCCGGCTGTAAAGAAAGTTGTATATAATAGAATTATCTTTCATTTCCAACTGGAATCACTTGATTTCGTTAATCCAGCTGAAAGTTATGATGATTTTAGTGCATACTATTCTGGAATGCTGAAGATGTTGAGCTGAAACTTGACCTGCGGTTTAAAATTAGTTAGAGGCCGAATTAGAGTTTAATTTTGTCTGAAAAGTTGTAGAAAATTTCGTGTAGATTGTAAAAATGTTATCCTTTACTCAATTCCATTAAGTATAGTAATTTTTATGATGAAAATGGTGCATGCTGTCCTGAAACTCTGAAACTTTTGGACACCGAGACTTCTCTCTATTCCTGGCCAAACTGGGAGTTCTCTAGGCAGATTCTGGATGATTGGCCAAAGCTAAGTTGTAGGTCTATGTTTTGTGGTCGTTCAGAATCTGAGTTTACTCAATTTGATTAAGTGGTTAAGAAGTTATGGCCATTTGTATCAATGCTGTCCTGAAATCTATTTTTGCTGAAAGTTCAGACCTTAGGGCTGATGTTCAGAGTACAATTGAGGACTTTAAATCTGTATTCAGAATGTTAGGATGTATGATAAAGATAGATCATCCTCTTGTGGTCATATAGAGTCCAAGAAAAATCAATCTTTGGGTTTGCCATTTAAAAGTTATGAGTGTTTAGAGGAGTATGCTTGCTGTTTTCAGATTTTTGCTATAAAATAGAAGTGGAGTTTAGCATTTGTATTTTTATTCTTAAATTGAGATGAATGTTTGCACTTTTGGAACTGCCATGGGGGAATGCATTTAGTATTTTATTTCATATGTATTGCATGCATCTCATTTCACATGCATTGTGATCGTGTAGAGAACGAGCACGCGGAGGTTGACGCGGCTGTGACCAAGGGGGGTACCGGAGAGCCGATTGTTATTGAGAATTCGACAGAAGCTCAAGGCAAGCACCTAAGCATATTCAACTTTATTTATAATTGTATTTTAGTGAATGATTTGCTTATTGGATGGTTAAGTTATGCATTAGGAGTCGAATTACGGGAATGGTATTAGAACCTAATTGCTGCACATACACTCATTGATAATTGTCGAACACCTCCCTTGGAGCTAGTATATAGGTAATTATATTGTGTCCATGCTTAGTTTGCTTAGATGTCGGGTATGGGCCAAGTGGTGGATGGTTCCATCACTTGAGAATAATTACTTCACACTATTGGGTTGCAATGGATATGGTTATGTTCTGAAATGTAAAATTGAGATCCGGGCGAGAGGGTTGGATCATTTGGGTGTGGAGACTCAAATGTTGTAGTCTCGCCTGTGTCGGTTAAGGACCGATCCGTTGTTTGCCATGTTGATCGAGCACACCTTGTTGATCGCATGCCTGATTTAATGGTAGGGTAAGCCACCCTTTCATGGCATATGCTCGATGGGTCATGCTCTCATGCGGTTGGACGTGGTTGAGGGCGAGGCTTAGGGCGACTCTCGAGGGCTAAGCGAGGCTTGAGCCGCTCGAAGGGGTGCTAGGTGCTCGGACCGCATGAAGATGGTTCAACGAGTATGTATGGATGGGAGGAGGGTTGATATGAGGTTCCTTGGTGGCACATGTCGTGTGATTGATGATCCCCTGCAGGGTGAGCAAGCGATTTGAATTGCCGCGCTCTCGGATATCAGCACGCTTGTATCATCCGATATTTCAATGTAGTAACAACTTAAACTTGAAACTAGTTGGTATACTTGATGTTGATACTTGTTCATGAAATTACTTGCTCTCTTTCATGTAAAATTTCAGATTTCACTCTAGTAATAGGTGCTGTCCATAAATGCTATAAAACTTGTAAATTGAGTAGTTGAATGTGAATATGAACCAAGGTTAAGCTTTTATGCACTTGTTACCTTAAGCTTACTCCTTGCTACATCCCAATGCATATGCCTTCGAGTCGGTCATATATGGACCATGGGTAAGTCTTGCGACTACCTTCTGTACTCATGCTTCTGCTTTGTGGTTTTCAGGTGAGGACATCGACGGATGTGAGTTCTGTCCGTATTGCCTCTCGGTGTTCGGGCGGGGCACCGAATAGGGGCTAAGCTCGTCAATGTAAAAACTCGGAAGTGTTCAGGGGCAGGACACTTCCAGAGATGTCATACTTTTGGTTTAATATAATGGTTGTACATTCATTTTGTTGTATAGTTAGCCTTCTAGACCATGTCATGGCTATGCTTGAATACTTGAACTATTTCTGTTGTGGGTTCATGGTTGTGTTAAGATGCTCATCACATGTCTAGTATATTGCTTCTACTCATGTTGATCCTTTTGCGTTATTGTTGTTGTGTCATGTTGGATCTTGTATGTATTGTGCTTCATGTCATGTATCTATTATGTTGCTTCTATTCTTGTTGCTCTATGTGCTGCAATGTTGCCGCTGAAATTTCGATTTTTTTCTTGCTGTCAAGTCATGTTTCCTTTATGCTTCTAGTATGCTAGATGAGTTGTTTTAGTTGTGTGGTTGTTTGGTTTCATCTTTGTGCTTGAGTTAGTGTTGTTTGTTATGCTTTCGTGTTGCGTGTCTGGTCGTAGAGTTTTGAGTTCGTTGCCCCCTTTATGCGAATTGAATTGATATAGCAATGGAAACCGGTATGCGGGGCAATCCTGGGCGAGCTTCGGGTCGCATACCGGGGGAATACCGGGATTGTTGTCGAGTTATTCGAATGGGGTCATTGTTGTCCTAATTGGGCTTGGGTGTTAGCACTGTGAGCACCATCGGTGATCCATTGCTAGCCTCCAAATCCGATGAGGGCGACCGGGCATTCAAATAACCCGAGGACGGTAAGGGCGGCTCCTCACAATATGGCTCCCGCACATACCCCCATGGATATCAGAGAGCAGCTTGCACCCTGCTTCCCGAGTGATGCACTTTAGGAGAATTTTGTTTCTACTCTAGCGATATAGGTCCCCACCTATTAGAGTATAGCACTTGGTCTTTCGTGTAATTCTCTCAATAGAAGCATCATCATCGGGGATCACTTAATCACACAGAAAGGCTAGGATGGGATCCATCCACTGACCCCCCTCGACCAAGTGTGGCGATCTCGTGGTGATCGCCTGGGTACTTCACCTGGTCGGGCGTTTCCACCAATACCGCCTTGGTGGTGTTACTGTTCCGCCTCCCGGAACCGGGGGATATAGCAGCCGCGTCGTCGACCGCGCCAGAGTTGGGGGCTGAGATGGGTGCGTTGACTCCCCGCGCAGAACCGAGGGATATGGCAGCCGCATCGTCGACCCCGCCGGAGTTGGGTCCGAGACAGATGCGTCTCCTCCCCTCACGGGATCGAGGGACGTGGCAGCCGCGTCATCGGCCCCGCCGGAGCTAGGAACCGAGACATGTGCGGTGCCTCCATACACAGAATTAGAGGTTGGAACAGCCGTACCATTGGCCCCACTGAAGTTGGGGGTAGCAATGGACGGTCGTGCAAACCTTCTTTCGAAGAGTTGGGCCAGAACTGACCCGTCATTGGCCCCGCCGGAGACCGGGTGACATTGGACGGTCGGTCACTATCGTCCCCGTTGGAGACCGAGGAAGTGATAGACGGTCTCGTGAGACTCCTTGCTGAGGGGCGGACAAGAATAATAATGCCATCAGCCCCGCCGGAGTTCGGGGCAGCGATGGACTGTTGGGCAATCCTTTCTTCAAAAACTCCAACCAAAATAGAAGCCTTTGATGAGATGAGCTGCGAAAGCTCGTCCACCAATTGATTGTTGCGCCAGGGGATATGGATGTACCCCAGCCCGTCGAAGTGGCGCTCCATCCTCCTAACTTCCGCCAAGTAGGCGGCCATCATGAGATCAGAGCACTGGAACTCCTTTCACGCTTGGTTGATGACGAGTAGAGAGTCGCCTTTGATGTGCAGACGTCGAATGCCGAGTGCGGCGGCAGCGCGTAGCCCCGCCAGCAACCCTTCGTATTCGACAATGTTGTTGGTCGCCTTGAAGTCCAAGACGATCAGGTACCAGAGGATGTCCCCGGTCAGGGAGACCAGGACAAACCCAGCCCCCACGCCCTCAATCCGAAAATAGCCGTCGAAGAACAGAGTCCACGGGGGGAGCGCGGGCGCTTCTTCAACTTCAGTAGTGGAGGGAGTCCACTCGGCGACGAACTCGACCAACCTCTAACTCTTAATGGCAGTGCGCGGGTGAAACTTGAGGCCAAATTCGCCTAGTTCCACCAACCACTTGGCGGCGCGACCTTCGGCTTCATGGTTGTGGAGTATCTCTCGCAGTGGATAGGCTGTGACCATCGTGATCTCTTATCCCTAGAAGTAGTATCAAAGCTTCTGGAATGCCACCAGAATAGAGTAGAGCATCTTTTGGGCTTACAGATATCTAGTCTCCGCGTCGAATAGCACCTTGCTAATGTAGTAGACTGGTCTCTAGATGCCTTCCCTCTCTGCCACCAGCACCGCACTCACTACTACTGGGGTAGCCACGATATATAGGACCAGCGGCTCGCCGGGAGTAGGAGCGACCAGCACCAGGGTGAGGAGAGGTATTTCTTCAGGTCTTCAAACGCTTGTTGTGCTTCGGGTGTCCATTCGAAGTGGTTGGTGCTCTTCAATAGCTTGAACAAGGAGAGACTTTTTTCTCCCAGGCGGGCGATAAATCGCTCGAGAGACGTTAGGCAGCCAGTCAGACACTAGACGTGCTTGAGTCTGGTCAGTGGCTTCATGTGTTCAATGGTTGCGATCTTGTCGAGATTGGCCTCAATGCCTCGACTGGACACGAGGAACCCTAACAGCTTCCCAGAGGGTACGCCAAAGACACACTTCTCGGGATTGAGCTTCAAGTGATTCTTCCTGAGGTTGGCGAAGGTTTCTGAAAAACCATGTGGAGGTCTATCCTTGGGTGTGATGAGTAATTGACAAGAGTTGAGCTTTGTTTGATTTGAAATTGAGTTTGATTTGAATTGGATCTTCAAATTGAAGCAATTTGAGTGTTGGTTCCTTTTCCTAGTGCTACCGGCCTGGAGGCAGTAGCACCGGACCATTGAGTGCAATTATGATCGATTAATGATTTTGGGATAATCATTGAATATCTTTGTGGGCATTGCTATGTGAAAGGTTTTTCCTTGTCTTTGATGGTTGCAGGGCGACGGTGCTAGGTCATGGTGAGGCGGAGGATGACCGGGACTAGGCGAGGAGCGTCGGAGGTCCAGACGGTCGGGAGATCGCAGAAAGATGACCGGAGACGGAGTCCGGGCAAGCCAAGAAGATTAGGAAAGGAGATGATGCTAGCTAGATGCTGCGTGGATCAATGAGGGCCGTCGGATCGCGGTCTAGTTGATAGGTTAGCGGGTCTAGGTAGCATGCTTTGAAAACCGTGCAAGAAAACCCGGTATGTGTGCGGGTTTTGAGTTAGCCCTTGCATGGCTGTGTGAGTGGGTCAATCCTAGCCCTTAGATGAGTGTCCTAGGGTTGAGGGACTCATCCAAGGGTGGTAGGTGGCCCAAGAGTAGTATAAATAGGGGTGGAGGGGTGGCCTCCTCCCCTTGAAGGTTTGAGTTGCTCCTTTGAGCTTTGCCCACATGAAGTGAGGCTTTGTAAACCTTCTCACCAGAAATACAAAGAAATTTCTTTACATTATTGTGAATTTAAATTCGCATTTACATTATGTCTTTACTTTCATAATTTAAATTCAGCATTTACATTACGCATTTACTTTCCATAATCTACATTCATGCAATTTGGATTTGACTCCCCTCCTTCTAAATGCTGATCTTGGATGTTTTGAGTGTGTTCATATGGTTTCACAACTCTTTTGCACTCTTTGATTAAGTAGAGATCATCTTTTCTTTCAAGTTCCAGTTCTGTCCAGAACTTGTTCTTCACATAGCAGTTAGTATTTGATTTTTAGAAAAATGTAGAAAAATCCTTTTTGCGTGATTCTTCTTGGAGATTGTGCGTGACTCCCATATCCATCTTTAGACAAATTTTGGAGTTCACTTGTTGCACCGTTTGGGCGCCATGAGGTGAAAACTGAGTCCCAAATTTTCTGCTCGAAGTTCCTGACTGTCTGTGTTCATAGATTTATGATTATTTTTCTACATGGCTTTTTGATCTGAAATTTGGTATAGAGCTTTAGGACTCATATTATCATAGGGAGAAAATTTCTCATAATTTTGTCAGTAGCAGAAACCCACCAACCTCCTGTTCAAATTAAAGACAGCTTCTGGAAATATTTGTTTTTGCTTTTCTAAAAGAGACTTTTGTGTCTTGGCTTGATCTCTTTTAGAAAAGAAGTATTTGAATTGATTCCTCTTTATTTGGACACTTGACAACCAGGATTGTGATTGAAAAATCCCTCACATATTTTATGGATCTCATCCATGTAAGCTAGGATACACATAGTTGTCTAGTCGTTCGGTTTTTATGGTTTTGCGAATTTGAGGAGCACGGTTTTTTCTTGCGATCTTGTTAAGGTTTTAGTTGGAGTATTTTTGGGAAAATTTATTTGCGACCATTCACCCCCCTCTGTTCGCCATCTCGATCCTTCAATTGGTATCGAGCCGGTTTTGCTCTTCCATAGATCTTGACCGGTCTCGAGAGCCATGGCGATGCACAAGTATTCCACCAAGCCTCCCATTTTTGTGGTGTTGATTTTCCTTTTGGAAATCCGGATGGAGTCATACATCATTGCCTGGGCTTCTGATATGGCGAAGGTGAAGCTCCCATATGAGGTTCTGCCGATGAGAACGCCCCACGGCAATATGGCTGACGTTGAGGCAAATGCTAAGGCGAGGAACATTCTCATACAGGGACTCAGCCGTAGTGAGTATGATCGGATCTCTCACCTGCGATCCGCTCATGAGATTTGGGTGACCCTCGATGCATACCATGAGGGTACTACCCAAATCAAGACCGTGAGGCAGGATCAACACAAGCGTGAGTACAACAAGTTTGAACAACACGCTGGTGAGAGTCTTGATGAGTGTTTTGGTCGATTTACTAAAATTTTGAGTGATCTCCGGGCAGTTGGTTGCACATACCCTGACTCGGATAATGCTCGTCACTTCTTGACCGCACTCGATCTTCGTGTTTGGGAAATGAAAGTGACCACCATCAAGGATACTACCGACTTGTCGACCTTGACTCTTGACGGGCTCTATTCCCGACTCAAGATTCATGAGATCGACGTCGTCTCTCGCAAGACGAAATCACAGTCGATGGCCTTGGTCATCGATCCCATTGGATCTTCTCTTGATTCCTCTGTTGGTTTTTCCCTCTCTGCACTTTGCGAGCTAAGCGATGACCAACTGGACAAGTTTCCAGAAACTGAGCTTGCTCTTTTAGCTCACAAGTTTTCTCATGCCTACAAGAGGGTGAGAGAGAGGAAGAGAGGTGGTGGGATCACCTGCTTTGAATGTGGCGGCCCCAACCACATTCGAGTAAATTGTCCCAAACTGGAGAAGGGCAAGAACGACTCCGGCGGTTCCGGCAAGAACGACTACATCGACAAGAACCGCAACAAGAAGCCTCCGGTTCAGTGAACGGCAAGACGAGAAGAAGTACCGCAACTTCTCGAAGAACAAGAAGCTCTTCCACCGCGTCCTCGCTGCCCTCGACGACATCAGCCTCTCCGACACGGAGACATGGAGCGACAAAGGTGAGGATGATCCGCAAGAGAAGAAAGGCGGCGACGACTTCTCCGGCATGTGCTTCATGGCAAACACCAACGACATCGGCGACTCCAGCTCTACTCTGAACTTCGGACGAGGTACCTTCCTATGACCAGCTCAATGAAGCTTTTTGCAAATTAGGAAAATTTCATGCTAGAGTTAGAGCTAGGGTTACGGAGTTAGAGAAGGAAGTAGATACCTTGTCTCGGGAGTTAACTTCACTTAAATCATGTTCCTCCCGAGACTCTGATAGTTGTACTCTCTGTGATGCTTTGCTTGTGGAGTTGGAGAACCTAAGAACCCTGCATGATAGTGTGGTTTCTGATCTTGAGGCTCTTAGGTCGAAGGATGCTAGCACATGTTCTATTGATCCTATTCCTATTGATGCTAGTTTTCTTCATACTCACACAACTGCATCTTGTGAAAATTGCCCTAAGCTACTTGCTGAAATTGATGCCATGAGTTGTCACCTTAGGAAGCTTTCTACTAGAAATGATGAACTTGAATTGCATGCTTTTAAGGACCCAGTCAGCTCATGTGAGGGCTGTAAGCAATTAAAACTTGATAATGAAGCCTTGAATGCAAGTGTGATCAACTTGCTAAGGACTTACTAGTTAAGTCATATAATGGTTGCTTGCTATGTGTTGGGGTTAAGGATGACGTGGATAAGGTCCACGCAGAGCTTAGGAAGAAGTTAGAGGCCCAGGTTGGTAGAATTAGAGATGCTTCTTGTGCTTCCTGTGAGTCTCTCAAATTTGAGGTAGCTATGTATAGGGAAAAATATGCATGCGCTGTTCGATCCTCTTCTTCTGGCTCTTCTTCTACTCCTTCCCCTTGCTCTTCATGCGCCTCACTTTTCCGAGAGTGTCAGTATCTTATGAGCACTCTCGAGAAATTTGTTGGAGGCAAGAAGAATCTCAATCTCATTCTAGACCAGTCCAAGATTAGCAGATTCAATCAAGGTCTAGGATTTGATTACTTGGAGCACGCACGGGCGCATCCGCCTTCAGTTGTACGTGCCTCCAAGAGTGGAGAGATAGTGGTAGCTCCTAGGGTGAGTACCACTGTGTTTAGGTCTGCTGGGGTTGTCCATGGGACTTCTGAGCAGAAGGGTGCTTCTCCTGTCACTTCTACCTCTAGCAAGGCGAAGTATTCATGCACCTTCTGTAAGAAGGATGGTCACCTAGTAGATTTCTGTTTTAGATGCGCCAAGATCACCAGGCGTGAGCGTGTTGCTGCTCTTAGGGGTATTCAGGGTCATCCCCAGACTCTGAGTGCTCCTAAGGCGCACATTGCTACTAGACAGGTTAGAGAGTCGCCTGTTTTTGGGCAGCGTCCAAGACTCGGTTTTCATGCTGTTCAGTGAAGTTTTAGTCCTGGAGTTGCTCGTGGTCAGTCTTTCCGCCGTCCTCTTGATATTCCTCATTTTTTCCATCGAGGTAGATATCAGCGGCGTGAGGTGTTTTCGGTAGGAGATTTAGGCGACCTCGTTGGGATGGTCGGCCTTTGCACCTCGGCGGACCAAACCGATGGATGCTCCTAGATCTTCCACTAGAGTTGCTTCTTCGATCTTGTGAGAGTTGGCGTCGAGAGACACTAGAGTCGATCTTCTTCCTTGTGGTTGGTATTTTGAGGCGTCGTGTGATTGAGATTGGGTTCCTGTGTCCTCACTTTATCCCAAAGATCTTGAGTCTTCTCTCTCTCTTTGACTTGATCGGGTTAAATCGGATGGGGAAGGGAGATGTTTGGATTGTTGACTCCGGTTGTTCTCGCCATATGACCGGAGACTCTCATTGGTTCTCTTCCCTAGTCTGACCCCCGGTGATGAGTTGATCACTTTTGGGGATGCTTCTTCAGGTAGAGTCATTGCTAAAGGTACCGTCTATATTAATGAAAATTTTATTCTTAAGGACGTTGCCTTAGTGAGTAAGCTGCAATATAATTTGCTTTCAGTTTCTCAGCTTATCATGACTCTTTCGAGGTAAGCTTTAAGAGCAATGCTTGTAGAATCCTCGATTCATCAGGAGAGTTAGTTTGCGGGATTTCTAGATTTGGGAGTCTTTCGTGCTGATTTTTCTGTTTCTTCTGGAGACTCTCTTAGGTGTTTGATTGCTTCTGAGTCCCGTGATCTCTCCTTCTGGCATAGGAGACTTGGTCACATTGGCTTTGATCATTTGACCAGAGTTAGCAGCCGCGATCTTATTCGTGGTTTGCCCAAACTCAAGATGGTCAAAGACTTAGTTTGCTCTCCTGTCGACATGGCAAGATGGTTCTTGCTTCTCATCCTCCGGTCACCATAGTGATGGTGATGCACCGGACAGCTTTTACATATGGACCGTTTGTTGGTCGGCTAGAGTGCTTGATCGGCAGGAGGGAAGTGGTATGTCCTTGTCATTGTTGATGATTTTTCGAGGTATTCTTGGGTATTTTTCATGGCCTCGAAGGATGAGACCTTTTCTCACTTCAGGGGATTTGTAAGTAGGTTGTCTATTGAGCTCTCAGGTGCATTACGAGCTATACGCAGTGATAATGGCACAGAGTTCAAGAACTCCTACTTTGAGAGATTCTGTGTGGAGTCTGGGTTAGAGCATTAGTTCTCCTCTCCATACGTCCCTCAGCAAAATGGCGTAGTGGAAAGAAAGAATAGGACCCTGGTTGAGATGGCCAGGACGATGCTAGACGAGTACAGTACTCCTAAGAAGTTTTGGGCTGAGGCTATAGGTACTGCTTGTCATGTTTCAATTCGCGTTTTCTTGAGAGCACATTTGCATCGTACTTCTTATGAGTTGAGGTATGGGTGAAAGCCCAGTGTTTCTCATTTTCACGTTTTTGGTTGCAAGTGTTTTATCTTGAAGTCTGGTAACCTAGATAAGTTTGAGTCTCGTTCTTCTGGTGGTATCTTTTTGGGTTACTCGACTTCCTATTGTAGCTATAGGGTCTGGAGTTGTGATGCGAATAGGATCATAGAGACCTGTGACGTGACCTTTGATGAGGCTAGCCCAGGAGCTAGACCTGATATTTCAGGCTCTTCTTATCCCTCCGAGACCATCTTTGTAGAGGATGAGGATGATGGAGATGATGGTGCTCCACCTGATCCTGTCTCCTCTACACCTGAGGTGCCTCCTGTTTCCATTTCTGCACCTCAGGAAGATCAACCTTTGCCTTCAGACTCTCCTTTAGCGAGTGGTTCTGTTCCTTCCTCTTCTGCTCAAGAGGTAGAGGCCACTTCTGCTTCTGGTCCCCCTCGACACATTCAGCGTTCTCATCCACCTGAGCAGAACATTGGTGATCTTTTTGAGCGTGTGACGCGCTCAAAATCAGGCTTATCTTCTTTCTGCCTTCACTCTGCCTTTGTTGCCTCTTTTGAGCCAAAGGATGTTACTCATGCATTATCCGATGAATCATGGATTAATGCTATGCATGAGGAACTGGAAAACTTTGAGAGGAACAAAGTTTGGCAGCTTGTAGAGCCCCCATCTGGTCATAATGTCATTGGGACCAAGTGGGTGTTCAAAAACAAGTAGAGTGAGGATGGGGTTGTCGTTCGCAACAAGGCTAGGCTAGTTGCACAGGGCTTCACTCAGGTTGAGAGTCTTGACTTTGAGGAGACCTTTGCCCCTGTAGCTAGACTAGAGGCGATTAGAATCCTGCTTGCATTCTCTGCATCCCAGGGCTTCAAGCTCTATCAAATGGATGTCAAGAGTGCATTCCTCAATGGCTTCATTGAGGAAGAGGTGTATGTCAAGCAACCTCTAGGATTTGAGAACCCCAAATACCCGAACCATGTCTACAAGCTTTCCAAAGCATTGTATGGACTTAAGCAGGCCCCTAGAGCTTGGTATGAGAGGCTTAAGTCCTATCTTCTTAGTCATGATTTCAAAATGGGTATAGTAGACAAAACTCTATTCATCAGACACTAGGATTCTCATTTCCTTCTCGTTCAGATTTATGTGGACGATATTATCTTTGGTGGCTCATCTCAGTCTCTTGTGTCTCATTTTTCTGAGGTGATGAGCACAGAATTTGAGATGAGTATGATGGGTGAGTTGAGCTACTTCCTCGGCTTCCAAATCAAGCAGACTCGGGAGTGTACTTTCCTGCACCAAGGTAAGTACACTCGGGACCTCTTGAGACGGTTTGATATGTCTGATGGAAAGCCCGTGATGACTCCTATGGCCACCACTGCTGTCCTCGAGCCCGGTGAGGATGGTGAGCCTGCTGATCAAAAGGAGTTCCGGAGCATGATTGGCTCCCTCTTGTATCTTCTTGCCTCATGTGGGACATACACTTTGCTGTGTGTATGTGCGCTCGCTTTCAGGCTTCTCCTCGCGCCTCTCATCACCAGGCGGTGAAGCGCATCTTCAGGTACCTTCGAGCTACCATTGACTATGGTATCTGGTACTCTTCTTCCTCTTGTCTATCCCTTAGAGCCTTTTCCGATGCTAACTTTGCTAGCTGTAGGATAGATAGGAAGAGCACTTCTGGCACTTGCCAATTCATTGGCACTTCTCTTGTTTCTTGGTCTTCTAGGAAGCACTCCGGAGTCGCACAATCCACCGCTGAGGCCGAGTATGTTGCTGCAGCCAGTTGCTGTAGCCAGGTGCTCTGGATGAGATCGACCTTGCGGGACTTTGGGTTAGAAATAGAGAGTGTTCCACTTTTCTGTGATAACACTTCTGCTATTCGCATTGCCAAGAACCCAATGCAGCACTCCCGGACCAAGCACATTGATGTTAGATCTCACTTTCTTAGAGACCATGTGGAGAAGGGAGACATAGTGCTTCAGTTTGTGGAGAGTGACCACCAGTTGGCCGATATCTTTACCAAGCTTTTGGATAGCTCTAGGTTTGTTGCCTTGAGGAGTGAGCTTGGAGTTGTGTGCCCTTACGCTCAGGGGGACCACTTTAACCTCGTCAGATGGACAGGGCGAGGCATGGGTCCTCACTGGAGGGTCTCTCGAGTAGACAGCGTCAGCTTGCTGGGCACAGGTAGCGCCTGCTAGGTCCAAGGCCTGCTTATCGCAACGCAGGCCTCTGACTTATCCACATGGATGCTTATGGGGCCTCCGGGTCCCGGCATCTTCACCACCATATAGGCATAGTGGTTGGCCGCCATGAACCTGACCAACGCGGGTCGGCCAAGCAAGGCGTTGTAGGGGAGGTCGAAGTCGGTGACGTCGAAGTCCACCAACTCCATGCGGTAGTTATCCACGTTTCTGAAAGTAACGGGAAGGTGGACTTGGCCCAGGGGCATTGAACCAGCCCCCGGGGTGACTCTGTAGAAGGGGAGCGCCGGCGGAGCTCTCGCTCCAGGATCTGAAGGGCCCAGAACGCCCTAAGGGACAGGAGATTGATGGAGCCCCCCCCCCCGTCGATCAGCATGCACCCGAGCTTCACGTTCCAAACCGTGGGTGAGACCACGATCGGAAGGTGCCCTAGGCCGGCAGTGCTCGCATGGTGGTCGACGGGCTGAAGGTGATCGGCTCCTCCGACCACCTCAGCGGCCTAGCCGCCCCCGCGCTTGGTATGGTGGCGCAAACTTCCCTCATCAAAAGCTTGTACTTCGTGCTGGAGGCATGGGTGGCCGAACCGCTGTGGATGTTGGCCACCCTATGCTCCGCCTGCTGGAAGGGCAGCTGGGCGGAGTCGTCGCCCTTGTCGTCACCGTGAGGAGGGCGGCATTCCCTGAGCTACTGCTCCACCTTCTCACACACGACCTAGCAATTATCCAAATCGTGTGCATTAGTATTATGGATAGGGCAGAAAACCTTACCCCTATTTTCCTGCCGATGGTAGTCCTGCCGACCGCGGCGGTTGTTCTGCCGGCGGTTGTTCTGCCGACCGCGACAATCGTCCCGCCACGACTTGACGACCTTGTGCCCCCGCTCGGCGGCCAAGACTTGACCAGAATCGGTCGCCGCACGCTTCTTCTTGTTCACGGAACCAGGACCCTTCGAGGTTCCGGCCTCGCCTCCACCGCGAACGCCGTCCATCCCTTCTTCTTGTGCGCTAAGGCAAATAGCTCGGACGTGGTGGTGATGTCGCGGGTGGCCATCTTCTCCCGCATCTTGCGGTCTCACCCACCTCTCCAAAAGAAGATGATGATGGACTGGCCAAAGATCTTGGGGATCGTGTTGCGGCAGTGGCTGAATCGCCGAATTAACGCGCGCAACGACTCCCCTCTCTTTTGTTTGAGGGCATAGAAGTCATCCTCCATGACTAGCTGGGCATAGAAGCCCTGGAAGTTGGTGAAAAATTGGCCACACAACTCCGCCCATGAGTGCGCCGACCCTCTCAGGAGGTTCATCAGCCAAGAACGGGCAGAGCGCGCCAAGGCTATCGGGAAATAGTTTGCCATAACCTTCTCGGAGCTGCCAGTAACCCGCACCACCGTGGTGTAGATCTATAAGAACTCCTCCGGGTTGGTGGTGCCGTCATACTTCTCGATGGTTGCCGAGCGAAACCTTTCCAGCCACGCGATGCGGCGCAGCCTGTTGGAGAACGCCTGGCACCCCACGCCATAGGAGGAACCACACAGCCCCCCAGATCTTCGGTTCAGAGGCCACGTCGGGGAGCACGAGACCTGGCTCCCGCAAGACTTATAGGAGAAGGTCTCCTCGTCTGTGGGAAAGTCAGGGTCGCGGGAGGAGTCGTCTTCCTCAAAAGCCACCCACTTGCTGCGGTCCTACTCCTGCACTTGCCGATGGTGCAACTTGCCACGCAAGTCACCACTGTGCGCTCGGCGTCGCTCCTCCAAATGAGCCCTAAGATCTTCGCGGGCACTCCCTCATGCCTGGGGGACACGCGAGATGGCCCTGGAGCTGTCGCATGAACCCCAGCGAGAGTGGGGCCTGGGCCTTGAATGCCCTTTCCCTTGCTTCGCCCACCATGATGTGGGCGTTCCTCGCTCGAGTGGCTCGAAGCTTGCGTGCGCTCTACGCACGACTTCGACCGCGGGATACCAAAGGTACCCGACCGTTCTGACGCCTCCGCATGAAGTTGGGCCACATCCACGAAGCGAGCGATATCTCGCAACCATGGCGCTACCGGGGTGTCGCCCCCTAGCTCCACTGACGGGTGCTCCAGGAGGAGGCGGGCCGCGTGCAAGTTTTCGGCCAGCGTGACCTCCTCCATCGCTAGTCGTGCATTGGACCGGCTGCGTTCCTACCACGGTGGGGGCGCTGGCGT
Source organism: Guadua angustifolia (assembly GCA_036346375.1). Classification (NCBI taxonomy): domain Eukaryota; kingdom Viridiplantae; phylum Streptophyta; class Magnoliopsida; order Poales; family Poaceae; genus Guadua; species Guadua angustifolia. The sequence goes on from JAYEVE010000028.1 coordinate 691,967, forward strand.
CTTCTGCAGAATGCGTCAGACGGTCCACCGTCAGGTTAGAGCGCGAAGCCTCCATCTTCGCAGCCTGCGCTTGATGATCTGCTGAAGTAAACAAAGGGTGAAACAGCTACTACCACCCCTACCTGGCACGCCGTGTTGGTGTGGTAGTACCAGACAGTATTGGTTCGAGTGTATAACCGAGTTTTGGTAGGGGGGTCTTCGCAGCTGCATCACTCTCGGCTCTCTTCTCTACTCTCCTCTTGCGATGAGCAGGATAGGAAACTCAAGAACACACAGGGAAAACACAGGGATTTACCCCGGTTTGGGCCCCCAATGTGGGTAACAGCCCTACGTCCTGCTCAAGCTCGTGTTGCTCTAGTATGCCTGTTGTTCTCAGTTCGCCCAATCTTTCGATCGTTCGAGTTAGGGATTTCCTCTCTGTTGTGAACTGATCGATCGACCTCCTTTGCCTCATGCACACTAGCTCCCTTATATACTCCCAGGACTAGCTAGGGCAAGTAGAGGGAGTGGTTTTACATTAATTACATTGACTGTGTCTAGTCCTATCGCTACTTTCCCTTGGAGCCTCTTTGTCTACGCCATTGCTTGACGCTTTGTCTTGGACCGCTTGGGGAGGGTTGGACGCCTAGCGATTTAACGCCTAGTACACATGTCTCCCCGTCTTGCCTTCGGCGGTGTAGATAGAATGGGAGTTGGTGAAGCTAGCTCAGTCGGAGGGACATGTCATAATAGCGTCAGGGGGCCACGCCTATTTAATGGCTTTCAGGCGCACTATAATGGCTCCTCGTGCATTTAATGGCTCCCATGCGCATTTAATGGCTATGATACGTTATGATCCTAGCGAAGGCTTCGGGCGGAAGCCTCCCAATCCTATCCACGCGGGCGTCTGATGATGGGCCTGCCTGCTCGTCGGGCGGCCACGTGTCCCGATCTTCAGCAGTTGTGATCTGGTCGCCCAACTGCCCGCCGAGCTGCCACGTGTCCTGGTTGTCCGCCAAGTCTCTCTTCAGCAGGTTGAGTCCTTTGCATAGGACCTTCTTCTTTTTGTATCTTGCACACGCGGTCCCACCTGACAGTGGTGGAGAGAGTACCTCGGTGTAGAATACACCGACATTGCTGATCAGAAAGAGTTCTCGACCATGATTGAGTCCTTCTTCTACCTCACTTCCTCGAGGCCAGACATACACTTGTCATGTGTATGTGCGCTTGCTTTCAGGCTTCTCCTCGCGTCTCTCATCGCTAGGCAGTGAAGCGCATCTTCAGGTACCTTTGAGCTACCATTGATTATGGTATTTGGTACTCTTCCTCTCTTGTCTATCCCTTAGAGGCTTTTCTGATAGTGGCTTTGCTGGCTATAGGATAGATAGGAAGAGCACTTCTGGCACATACCAATTCATTGACACTTCTCTTGTCTCTTGGTCTTCTTGGAAGCAGTCCGGAGTTGCACAGTCTACCGCTGAGACCGAGTATGTTGGTGCAGCCAGTTGCTATAGCCAAGTACTCTAGATGAGATCGACCTTACAAGACTTTGGGTTAGAGATAGAGAGTGTTCCACTTTTCTGTGATAACACTTCTGCTATCTGCATTGCTAAGAACCTAGTGCAGCACTCTAGGACTAAGCACATTGATGTTAGATATCACTTCCATAGAGACCTTGTGGAGAAGGGGGAATAGTGCTTCAGTTCGTAAAGAGTGACCACTAGATGGCTGATATCTTCACCAAGCCTTTGGATTGCTCTAGGTATGTTGCCTTGAGGAGTGAGGTTAGAGTTGTGTGCCCTAATGGCTTATTGTGAGGGGTAGTTGGTTTGTATATTATGTATTATATATGTTTTCTTTCACCATTTTCCTTATCTTGCATTTTCTGTGTGCTTTTGGGCTAAATTCTAGAGTTATGAGTTTACTTCACTTAGACTTCTAGCATTCTTTGTATGGACCTGTCATCTTATGCTTTAGGTTGCTATCATGTGCAATTAGTTGTTCCCTCTTCTTTCTAGGTTGAGCTTCTACGATTCCTTATTTGCACTTGGACATGTCTTAGCTTAGTCTAATTTAAAATTGTCTAGCTTGGTGTCATATCTTGTATTCATAGTCACTCGGATTATTTTTAAAGCTCTTCTAGGTTGCATGCATACATTAAGGAGGAGAAAATGTTATCTTGATGACTATATTGCCAAAAGGGGAAGAAATCGTAGAAGAGGCATCATTTAAAAAAATAATAAAAACAATAATGCATCTTGGCCCTTGTGATCTTGATAAATCTTTGCTAAGTTTTGTGTATGATAAGCTTATTTGAGCTTCATGTTGTTAGATTTTAGAGCCTTAATAGAAAACTTGCACTTTCTTGAGTTTAGCTCTAAAATTCTAAAATTGTCTTCACCAACTTGGCCCTAATCTCACTTTCTCTTTAATCAAGTTTGGCTTTGCACTCAAATTGCCTTCTTCTTTCGTTCTTCAAACACAAAATTCAATGCCTTTTCTTGTGTTTGTCAAAATACTCATCAAAGGAGAGATTGAAAGACCATGTGGAGGTCTACCATGTTTGTGATGAGTATTTGACTGAATTTGAGCATGGTTTGTTTTGGATTTGAATTGGATTTTCAATTTGAAGCAATTTGAATTTTGATTGTTTTATCCAGTGCTACCGACCATGGTAGTTTGGTGCTACAGGCTAAGCGGTAGCACCGGCCCCATTGCGGTGTGGAAAAACCCAAGAGGGTGTTTTTAGAGGTTTTAGGCAATCCGGTGCTACTGGCTATGTAGGCCTGGTGCTACCGGTGGAGCGGTAGCACTGGCCCAAACGACCGGTATGAAAATTCCGGAGTGGGTGTTTTCGGGTGTTGTAGTAAGTGCGGTGCTACCAGCCTGAGGGCGGTAGCACCGAACCTTCTAAGTGTTAATTATTTAATAAATGATTTTGTGATGATTAATGCATATCTTTTTGGACATTGCTGTGTGATGGATTTTCCTTGTCTTTGATGGTTACAGGATGACGTTGCTCGATCATGGTGAGGCGAAGGATGATCGAGACTAGGCGAGGTGCGTTAGAGGTCCAGACCATTAGGGATCGCTGGATGATGATCGAAGACGGAGTTCGTGCAAGCCAAGAAGATAAGAAAAGTAGATGATGCTAACTAGATGCCACGTGGATAAATGAGGGCCATCGGATCGATGTCTACTTGATAGGTTAGTGGGTCTAGATAGTGTGTTTTGAAAACTGTGAAAGAAAACCTATTGTGCGTGAGGGTTTTGGGTTAGCCCTTGCATGTCTAGTTGAGTGGGTTAATCCTAGCACTTGATGAGTGCTCTAGGGTTGAGGTGCTCATCCAAGGGTGGTAGGAGGCCCAAGAGTAGTATAAATAGGGGTGACGGGGTAGCCTTCTCCCTAAGAAGGTTTTAGAGGTTTTGTGCTCCTTTGACATTTGCCCACTTTGTTATGAAGCTTTGTAAACCTCCCCATCCTAAAATGCAAATCATTTATATCCTTAATTGAATTTACATTACCCATTTAATTTATGTCTTAAATTCAGCATTTAAATTTCGCATTTAAATACACGCAATTTACATTCTTGCAATTTAGATTTGCCTCCTCTCCTTCTACAAGCTTGTGCTTCTTGTGCCGAAGATGATGATTATTGGTTGAATCTTCTTCAGATCATATCCCAATCATTTAGGCAAATTTGTGTGTTTCTCTTAAGGAAAGTTAATTTTTGTGCTCTTGAGTAAATGATTATTGTGAATCGCATTATGTGAGTTTTGACTTGAGTTCTTATTGCTATGACATATGGGTAGCTATCCAAGATCATCTTGATCTTCAAAAATCCACTAGCAAGTGTTAGATCAAGTTCTTGAAATTTTCATAAACTTGGTGTATTCTTCCTTCTAAGGGAAAAAGGTCAGAATATTGATGTCAATCCTTGCGACTGAAGTTTGGAACAAGCTCTCGATATCCTTAGTATCACATCTACCAAGTTTTGTAAAGTTTTGTCTAGCCGATTAAAAGATTCCTAAAAATTTCCTTTTGGCTCGGGCTGTTTTTAGAACTGTTCTTCAACTGTTCTTGAGCCCAGTGCTACCGGCCTTCCAGCCAAGTGCTACCAGCCTCTAGTTCTACCAGACTTCCAGTGGGAGAAAATTTTATTTTGGGGATCATTCACCCCCGTCTGATTGCCATCTCGATCCTTCAGTAGTATAAATAGAGGGTAGGGGTAGCCCTCCCCCTCTCGAAGGTTTTTGACGTTTTTGTGCTCACTTGAGCTTTGCCCACCTTGTTATGAGGCTTTGTAAACCTCCCTTCTAGAAATGAAAAATACTCTCTTATGTTTGGTTTTACCTCACGTATTTACATTATGTCTTAAATTCCACACTTACTTTCTTACAATTTACATTTACGCAATTTGGATTTGCCTCCCCTCCTTCTACATGTTTTTGCTTCTTATGCCGAGGATGTCGATTATTGGATAAATCTTCTTTCAGATCATGTCCCAATCATCTAGGCAATCCATGCGTTTTTCTTGCAAGAAACTGATCTTGTGTTCTTCAGTGACTCATTCCTCTAGATCATGTTTGTGTAGATTAGGACTTGTGTTTGTGCACACTAGGACGTGTGTCAAATATCTAAATATGGTGTATGAGCACGTATCAGAAACACAAAGAATATGCTATATATGCTCAAGTAGGCATCTGGATACTCCAGATACCACAGGCCCAATTCTATGGGATAAGGTATACGCGGAGGGGATATTTCCAAATTAGGAAAGACTCGATCATTTTCCCGTTACAAGGAAACCAACTCAAGTACACCTGGTATCCAGGGCAATTTAGATATGCTGTGAAGATCGACACAATGATGGACTCCTCATTAGCTACGATCCAGTATTCCAAGTCAACCATAACTAACTCAAAGCAGGGCTACCCCGACTATATAAGGCAGGGGGTAGGCATCCTCAATAGAGACAGAGAGAGTGGACGAAGAAGATGTCGAGCAACCAGGAGCCGACGGACCACGCTTCGTCAACCTCCAGCCATAGTTTAGCCATTGCCTTGATCCAACCTTTATTGTAACTAGGGCTAGACACCTTGTGTTGTATTCGATACACCAAGTTCATACATCATCTGCATAGGACGTAGGGTATTACTCCATATGGGGGCCTGACACTGTATACATCGTATGCCATTGTCTTCGTGCATGGCTTTGCTAAACCAAAGGTACCCGTAATCGTAAGTTTATTATCAAGATCTAACCTTCGACAATTGGCGTGCCACGTAGGGGCATTCATCTGTTTTTGCAAATTAAGCATGTTTTCGGTGCACGCTCACATCAGAATATCTGACGTTAGCTCCTGTGACAACTTCTGCTTGATCAGCACCATCGACGAAGCACCCATAGTTGGATCTCACATCACCTTCGGAACCATGCACAATTTATGGGGACCGAGCTAAGATCTAATGCACATCAGCTTCATCGTGTCCCGCTCTTGTAATTCATGCCGAGAGGTGTGTTTCATAGACTTCGACCCTATGGAATCCAGCATTCTCATGTACATTGAAATAGAGAGCAATAGTGAAAGCAACGGTCGCAACAGCTAGAGCAACAACAGAACAGATCGATGCGTGTTCGTGGTCGGAGCCAACAACGGTGCTACTGCCAGCATTTCCCAAGAAAGGAATCCAGGTGCAGACACCACAGATGGTTAGGGACACCAGATCCCCCAAGCACGCCTCAAGATCATGCAGTGGTGATGGCTACAGCCCAGGCGGCCGCAATCGCTGTTGCTCCCAACACTATAGTTCATCGGCGAGACCTAGCAGCCGTGGCCACAGCTGGGATCATGGCCAACCTATCGAAGCAACTCGATCATGATAATCCAAAGACGCCCCCACCCACGGGTGCTGGATCTTCAGGGACAACAAATCCTTTGGTAACATCCAACGCCCCAAAATTTGGCTTAATCTTAAATTTTGGAGTTATTTAAATTTTTGAGAATTAATTAAAATGTATTTGCATTTAATTGAATTTATCTGATTTTTTTGGGAATTATTTGGATTTAATTAAAATTAATTTGGGTTATCCTTCTCTTGAATAATTAAATATCAGAAAAGGTAATTATCAAAAATAAATAAAAATATTTTATTTAGGCTCAAAATGCTTTGAAATATTTTCTGGAATTTTTCTAGAGTTTTTCGAGTATTTTTAGTGCCCTAAATAATTACTTTGAATTTCTACAATTATTTTTATTGAGAAAAGTTTAAAAACGCTAAGCTACGATTGTCGGGCCGAAGCGCAACACTGTGCTCGCGCCGGAAAACCCTAGCGCCGCCCACTCCGGTTCGTTCGATCTGCATCGGATGGATGCGGCTCGGCCGCGTCATTTATAGTGCTTGAATCGTCGGATCTCAGTAAATAGCCGTTAGGATGTCGACGCGTGGCACCGTTTCGCCGAAACGTTATTCTTTCGGAGTCGTTGGATTGCGATCGGACCGTGGGATGTGACCGAACGTCTCGGGAGGGCGCGACTGTGCACCGCCGTCGCTGGTAGGCCATCGCAGATCTTGTCAGGGATTTTGCGCGCAACTCGAGGCTTGTCCGAGCGGGAGATAAAGGCCAACGCATGCAGCACTTCACTCCGCCCATTTTGCCTCTTCGCTCGTGCTCTGCATCCACCGTAGCGTGTGCCCTAGCTCGCCGAAGTAGCCACTTCCCTCTCCCCGGTTCTTCTCTGAGTTCCGCCGTCGTCCGCCGTTCCCCGTTGGAACTAAGACCCTCTCCGAGTTCCCCGTGCCAAGCCGCATCGTTGGGACCACTTCTTCCGACCGGAGACGCCCGGAAACGCCGTCGCCACTTCGTCTTCCCCAAGTCCGGCGACCAGAAGCAGCCACGCCTTCGTCAACATCCCCGAGCTCCAGCAACCGTCGGATCACCATCCAACGCTCAAGGTAAAGCCACGCGTTCTTTTCTTTGAATAGGGCCGAAGTGATACCGGTAGATCTTGGCCGTTAGATGGTGATCGTGCGGTTCTGGTCGGGCCACGTAGGCTAGTGAATAGTAAACTCCCCGGGTAGCGGTAGCCATAGGATTTTCATCGGACGACCAAGGTAACGACACGTTCTTTCCTCTGTAGCGCTAGAATGGGATTTCATCGGGTAAAAATGACCGTTAGATTCTCATCCGACCGCCTCGGTGCATCCACGAAGCTGCTGCGTAGAAGTTTTGATAATGGCCATTCGATTTTTGCTTTGCGGCCGAGATTAAGACGCGTTGGTGCGGTGAATAGGAAACCGCTCGGTATACCTCCGCCGTTGGATCTTCCTCCGACCGCGCTGGTGCGTCCACGTCGTCGCTAGGTCAAGCTGTTTCGCCGTAACGCATCCGAGCCGTAGGTTTTGAAATAAGCGGCGTGGATGTTGCCGCGTGTGTAGGTTTGGACGCGTAGGGACCGACCGTTGGATTTGGATCCAACGGGCGGGAGCGTAGGTGACCGCGTGGTCCAGTAGATGTGCGCCGCGTGTCAGTTGCTGAGTGGGGCATGCACTGTTCACTGGGCCCACTTGTCAGTGTGCTAGCCGCCGTGGGTGCTGACGTCAGCATGACGTCATCTGGGGCCCAAATGTCAGTGACGAGAGCAACGTGGCTGTCTCTAGTGCTGACACGTCTCACACCGAGAGGATTAACCGGATTTTCAGTAGAAAAATAAATACAATAATTCGGTTTTTCTTTTAATTGAATTTCAGAAACTTGCGAATGCTATAACTTTTGCATTTTAACTCGGAATTGGGTGATTCTAGTTCCTAAAAATTTGTAAAAATGTGAACTATTTATTAGTGAATTTTAATTTATTTTTAGAGTTGATCTTGTCATCTGTATTGAGTGTTTGTTGTATGTTCACTTGAATGCGCGTAGACTCCGAGTTGCCGGGAGCAGTTGGAGAAGAATTTGAAGACCCGTCACAAGAGCCAGACCAGAATCAACTGCTGTTTGAAGGCAAGTCATGCTTGATCATTTTGTTCCGAGATTTCAAAATATACTTTGATTTAAATATTGCATGCTATGTTATTTAAAAATACCATTGATTAAATTGGGTATGGTAGCTAATATGCCAATCTTGTTTATGCCACCTTGATTATATTGTTATTATGCCCTAAAATCCTTGTCACCCTAAGATGTTAATTTACGTTGGTTGCTATATAAATGCCAACACAGGAGGCTAGACCGTGATTAGCTGCTTAGTATACTTATGTGCGTTGAAAGACTTTCAAATTTGCAAAAGAATATTGACTAAACAATTATGGAACGCATTTTGGAATAATGCGATGATGTCATGAGATGGAATTGAGGGTAGCGACCTGTGTGGTTCTACTCATGTAATGAAGTGGGCATTGGCATGTGTTGCATAAATGGAAACCCGGGGTGGGAAATGATTTGGACCAGGGCAAGTGGCGAGAAGGCTTCGTGCCAGGTGGGCCTGTGTGGCAACGGGATGTATTAAAGATTGTAAAGGCTGTGTGCCTAGAATCATAAAATGGATGTCTTGCCTGGGACAGTTAAGGACTTCACCTTGCGAGCCTTTGAACTGAGTTTCTCGTACAACCACTTGTCCGGAATGGGACAGACCTTGTTTAGTAGGTTTCTAATATCTTTCCTTTGACACCTCGGGCGTGAGTTACACAAGAGTGTAGCGTGTGGGGAGCGATACTGCTACTGCTTGGTACCCATCAAGCAGTATTCGCTTGATTCTAAACTTTGGCTCTGTGTGAGGAAGTGTTAGAAAGGCAATCTTGGAGAGGTTCATTGGTTAAGTGTTAGTCTCGAAAGACTTTGTTACAATCAATCACGTGTGGTGGCGATCAGTATCTGTGGGTAAAGTGTCTGATCTCTGCAGAGTGTGTGTTAAATCTATTCGAATAGCCGCGTCCGCGGTATTGGACAATGCTCAGGGATTACAATCAAGGGTTAGATTTTAAAAATTAAAAGATGTGGAATGGGTGGCTGTGTGCCAAAGACTAATGAATGAAACTAGGGCTGTGTGCCAAACTCTGGAAAAAGAATTGAGAAATTAATTATTAATAATATTAGTTTTACCGCTTTTAATCTAATAGGATTACCTGTTAAAAGAAATGCCGCTTTATGCAAAATAACCAATTAAGCCTTTCCTTTGGAATAAGCCATGCATGTAGTAATAGAACTGCATTTGTGCATGACTTGTTGAGTATGTTGTATACTCACCCTTGCTTCGACAAAAACCTCAGAAGAAGAAGCTGTGCCAGCTTGGAAAGAGGAGTTCAATGAAGGCCAGGAGGATTAGGGATTGAGCCTCGTTAGTTGCCTGTGGCAATGCGAGGGGTTCATTGCTTTACTTTTGCTTCCGCTGTTGAACTTGTGCTACTATTGCTATTTATCGCCCTGCGTGGCGAATTAATGTAAGGTGACCATAAGGTCGTGTAACTCGTTTATATTCATGTTTGAAGTACTTTATTATTAATTCATTGTGTATGATTATGGTTCTTCAACCTGTTCATTCTGTGTACTAGCGTGATCTGGACTAGTCTGAGAATACTGAGGGTCCGGATCTGGCGATTCGGGTCCAAACGAGGTTGGTATCGAGCCGTCTTGGTGTAGGACTTAACCCTAGTTAGACTGGCCGTTTTAGAAAGAATGAAAAAAATTAATTTCTAAAGAATAAAATTTGGGCAAGAATAATCAATGAAATCTTGACTCATCCTTTCTTCCTCACTTCATACCTATGCTGCATTTTGCTATTACTTTTATATTCTTTTAAAATTTTAGTACTGACGCGTTGCTTTGGCGGAATCACGGATGGTTCACTCCTTGGCGGCGTCACGGTGGCTACGCTGTGAGCTTTGGAGGATGCTTCAGTGCTTGGAGGCTTGACCGCCCTCTCTACCGTCCCTTTGGGTGGTCAACGGATCAACCGCGGTTGGGAGGCGACCCTCACCTTATACGCTGCGGAGAACGCGTGTGCCGATCGTCCGCTCCACCTCGCGGTGAAGTGAGCTACCTCTGGCGGGCATATAGGAATGTGCCGGGTAGCGCCTGCGTCGGGTTAGCGAGGACTACGGCTTCGAGCTGGGCCGACACTCGCTTCAGGTGCAATCAAGACGCGGGAGGACCCTCGAGCACGCTTGGAGCTGGAGGGCAGCGTTGCCGTCGTGCACTTGGGCAGTTCTCCGCGGCTCAAGAGGAGGTCATGGGCCTTCGACTCACGGAGCTGCAGGCAGGTACCGTACCTTGGAGGAGACCGAGGTGGCCTGCGAGAGACCGGGATGCCTGTTGTTGAGAGGATCGCCGAGTGGAAGAGGCTCTCTGATCCGGGAGGCCGGAGGCCGTCATGGAGCTCGACGACGAGGACGAGGAGGAGCCAGAGCCCGCGCCAGAGGACCTGCAGCCAGTGGTGCCCCCAGCAGCACCAGTGGGAGGGCATGGGGATAAGTTTGCCCCGATGCCAGCTCACCCGCTAGTGTACGTGATCGGCGAGCCGCAGCCAGGGTGGCTCGAGGACTGAGTCCCTTGGGTTGAGTAGTTGTTTGGATTTTGCGTTGAGACTCACTTGTTTTGAGTCGCGTCTTTAAATTTCGAACTTAGATGTGCGATGTTGTAATGAACTATTTGATGTGATGTTTGTGACTGTTATTATGGTTGCATAGTCCCTAGACTATGTAAGAAGCCATACCTATTTATTATCTTTGAATGAATGTTTAAGGGTTTTAAGTTACACCTGTTTCCCCATATAGGTTCTTATACTTGCCTATTCTTTCCCCCTTACCTCTAAACCATCGAAGCAATCAGCAGATGGTGAATACTCGCAACAACGGAGCCGGAGGCAGTGGTTCACGTCCCGGAGGTAGTCAGAGCAGTACACCACCACCACAGGCAGCACCACCAGTTGACATGCAGAATCTGGGAGCCTTTCTTGCAGCTCAAACTCAATTAATGCAAATCATGATGGCAACCGTACAACAAATCAACACCCAAGTAGTCGCCAACAACCAAGCTATTAACAATGGTCCCCGTCCTTACTCGAGATTGTCCGAATTTATGAGGACACGTCCGCCTACTTTCTCAGGCAATGCTAGCCCGTTAGAGGCAGATGATTGGTTAAGAACCATCGAGAGGAAACTGCATATAACTCAGTGTGATGGAAATGAGAGGGTGCTTTATGCCTCTCATCAGCTAGAAGGAATAGCAGCGGAATGGTGGGAAAACTACTGCGCGTCGTAGGAGAACCCACAGGAAATCACCTGGGAAGAATTCACTATAGCCTTTCGCCAATATCATGTGCCAGAAGGTATCATGGAACTGAAAAAGGAAGAGTTTAGAGCGCTGAAACAAGGAGGCCAGACAGTGGCTGATTACTTAAATAAGTTCACTCAACTAGCACGCTACGCTCCAGAAGACGTAACAACAGACAAGGCTAGGTAGTCCCGTTTCATGAAGGGACTTAACACGGGTTTGCAGGTGGGGTTGATCACCCACACTTTTCCCGATTTCCAAGAGCTGGTAAATAAGGCACTTATACTGGAGGATAAGTGCAAGGAGCTTGATGATAACCGCAAACGCCGCATGGCTCAGCAAGGAGGAAGCCATGGTCATCAGAAGCCAAGGATGATACCCCAGCAACTCTCCCGATTCCATCAAGGAAGCAATGTCAGGACACCGTCACCGATGCCGAGGCCAGCAGGACAAACTCCCGGACCCGGTCGAGATTATGCATCGGGACGGAGGAATCCGCAGATGTCAGGAAGGCGCTGCTACAATTGCAATGAAACTGGGCATTTCGCCAACATGTGCCCAAAGAAGGGAGGTGTGACGCCAGTGCGCTTCAACTTAGGTAACACACCTGCTAAAACTCCTGCCCAGGGAGGAAGCCGAGGACCTGCCCAAGCTGGAGCCACACCGCAAGCATTCACGCGAGGCAGGATTAATCACATTTTCATGACGAAGTCGAGAATGCTACAGACGTCGTGCTCGATAAGTTCCTTGTCAACTCAGTGCCAGCTACAGTGTTATTCGATTCCGGAGCTTCACATTCGTTCATTTCCCGAGATTTTGCTGTGACAAATGATCTGGACATTACACCTTAAAAGTACACTTCTAGTTCAATCCCCTAGATCGGAACTCCACTCTAAGGTCGGATGTTCTGGGGTTAAGTTATTAATAAAAGGGGTAGAGTTCCTAGCGAACCTTATCATATTAGATACCCAAACCCTGGACGTTATCCTGGGAATGGATTGGTTGACTAAGCATAAGGCTGTATTAGACTGCGGGTGAAGAGTTGTGTCTATTGAGAGCCCTGATGGTAGAAAAGTGGAATTTCGAGCAATGGCAGTTCAGGAAGGACAGATGTTAGTAAACAATCTGGAGACCGTCAGTATAAGAGATGTACCAATGGTCAGTGAATACCCGGATGTTTTTCCCGAGGAATTACCAGGAATGCCACCAGACAGGGACATAGAGTTCGTAATTGACTTAGTGCCTGGAACAGCACCAATAGCAAAAAGACCATATCGGATGTCCACCGAAGAACTGGTTGAGATGAAAAAGCAGATTGAGGAGTTATTGGAAAAAGGATTCATTAGACCAAGCTCGTCACCTTGGGGAGCACCGATTCTATTCGTTAAGAAGAAAGATGGGAGTTTCCGGATGTGTGTAGATTATCGTGCACTTAACGAAGTGACGATAAAGAATAAATACCCGTTACCCCGGATAGATGATCTTTTTGATCAATTAAGAGGAGCAGGGGTATTCTCCAAGATCGACCTTAGGTCAGGATACCACCAGTTGAAAATCAAGACTGAAGACATACCCAAGACCACATTTTCTTCAAGATATGGACACTACGAGTTCACCGTTATGTCTTTCGGACTGACAAATGCACCTGCCTACTTTATGAACTTGATGAATAAAGTATTCATGGAATATTTAGATAAATTTGTGGTCGTGTTCATAGACGATATTCTGGTTTATTCAAGGACGGATGAAGAGCACGCCCAACATTTGAGATTAATGCTGGAAAAGTCAAGGGAGCAACAACTATACGCAAAATTCAGTAAATGCGACTTCTGGAAGAGCAAGGTAGAATTCCTAGGGCATGTAATGACCGCCGAGGAATCATGATGGACCCAAGCAAGGTTGAGACGATCTTGCATTGGGAACCGCCAAAGATAATTCTGTGATTTGAAGTTTTCTTGGGATGGTGGTTATTACCGCCGATTTATAGAAGGATTTTCGACAATTGCCAAGCCAATTACGCGAAGCGCTAAAGAAGGAGAAGAAATTTGTGTGGACACAGTTGTGAGAAGAGTTTTGAGAATTGAAGAAATAGTCGACATCGGCACCGATGTTAGTTCAGCGGATGTGCACCAAAGTTTTGATATTAATGCGATGCATCACGGCAAGGACTTGGATGCGTGTTAATGCAGAATGGAAAGGTAGTAGCCTATGCATCAAGGCAGTTAAGGCCACATGAAGGAAATTACTCGACGCTTGATCTAGAATTAGCAGCTGTAGTGCATGCCTTAAAGATATGGCGTCACTATCTCATCGACAATAGATGCGAGATATATACAGACCATAAAAGCCTTAAATACATTTTCACCCAATCTGACCTGAACATGAGGCAAAGGAGATGGCTAGAACTGATCAAGGATTACAACATGGGTATCCATTATCATCCAGGCAAGGCCAATGTAGTGGCTGATGCCTTGAGTCAAAAAAGTCATGATCTAAATATGAAAGTGGGAGAAAGCCAGGGAGAATTGTGCAAGGATTTTCAGAAGTTGAAGTTGGAAGTTGTTCCGGAAGGATTTGTAGCCGCTTTAGAGGTGAAGCCTATCTTGGAAGACCAGATTAGAGAAGGTCAGAAGAATGATGAGAAGATCAAGCGAATCAAAGCCAAGATGGAGGAAGGGCAAGCAAAAGAATTCAAGCTGGACGAACAAGGCACGTTATGGATGAAAGAGCGCATGTGTGTACCTAACAGAAAGGAGTTAAAACAGTTAATACTGGAGGAAGCTCACGACTCCAAGTATTCGATTCACCCAGGAAGTGCAAAAATGTACCAAGATTTAAAACAGAGGTTTTGGTGGCCAAACATGAAGAGAGAGGTTGCTGAGCACGTAGCACTATGTGATGTATGCCAACGAGTCAAAGCTATGTATCAGAAACCAGCAGGACTATTGCAGCCATTAAAAATACCAGAGTGGAAATGGGAGGAAATCGAAATGGATTTTATCACCGGATTGCCAAGGATGCAAGGAGGTTATGACTCCATATGGGTCATAATGGATCGCTTAACCAAGGTCGCGCATTTCATACCGGTAAAGACAACCTACTCAGGAGATAAATTGGCAGAGCTATACATGGCAAGAATCGTCTGCTTACATGGAGTGCCAAAGAAGATAGTATCGGATAGAGGTACCCAATTTACCTCAAGATTTTGGGATAAATTGCATACAAAGAATGGGCACCGCTTGAACTTGATCTGACATATCATCCATGAGCAGATGGGCGGTGAAAGAGTTAACCAGATATTAGAGGATATGCTAAGAGCCTGTGCGTTTGCATATACATCGACTTGGGATAAATGTTTACCGTATGCTGAATTCAGTTACAACAATAGCTATCAAGCTAGTCTTCAGATGTCACCTTTCAAAGCTTTGTACGGTCAACCTTGTAGGACACTGCTAAATTGGAATGAGACCGGAGAGCGTCGTGTCTTCGGACCAGACATACTCCAAGAAGCCAAAGAGCAAATAGCATTGATAAGGGAAAGGTTGAAAATCACGCTTGATCAAGGCGAGAAGATTCTACGGACAATCGCCGTAGAGATTTGAGCTTTGAACCTGAAGATTATGTGTATCTCAGAGTTATGCCTCCTAAAGGAGTCCAGAGGTTTCATAAAAAGGGTAAACTTGCGCCAAGATATGTAGGACTGTTTAAGATCATAAGCCGTAAGGGCGAAGTCACGTATCAACTAGAGTTACCGCAGTCGTTAGCAGGAGTCACTACAGGAAAACGTAGTTGATTCGTCGGCCAATACTATTTTCGTCGGCCTGAAAGAAGCCGTCGAAAATAAGTTTGTAAATTCGTCGGCAAACATAAGCCGTCGAAAATGTCCCTATAATTTCGTCGGCCATAGAATAGCCGTCGAAAATAAGTTTTCAAGTTCGTCGGCCTGCTAAGCCGTCGAAATTACGCATTTAATTTTCTCGGCTTTCAAAAGCCGTCGAAAATAGCTGGCTAATTTTGTCGGCTAATTGCTAGGCCGTCGAAAATAAAACATAATTTCGTCGGCTAAAGTAGACCGTCGAAAATAGTTTGAGACCTAGATACCGTGCGCCAGCCAAAAAAATCTCCTCGTGCGCCAGCCAAAAAAATCTCCTCGCTCGCAGGCTCTCCCGCCCACACGCTCCCGCGCCGCCCGCCGCCGCCGACCCGCGCGCCCGCCGCTGCCCCACCAGCAATCTCTCACTTCCCGGAGCCCATCGCATTCCCGTCCGCTCAAGCGCGAGGATTCTTCCCTCCCACGCCCGCGAGGAAGCAGCAGGAGGCTAGCGCCGCTCCGTGCCTCGATCTCGCTCTCTCCACCGCCGATTTGAACCGACCCGGCCAAATCTCGCTTCCGGCACCGCGGCCATGGAGAAGCTGATCTCGCTCGTCAACAAGCTGCAACACACCTGCGCTGCCCTCGGTGACCACGACCCTGGCCGCCAACCTCACCTTCAACCTCGCCACCACTGCCCACCTGCAACCTCACTACCGCCGCCTTCCCTGAATCGCTGCCGCACTCCCGTGACCTCGCCGCCCTCCCCACCCAAACCCTAACCGCCGCCACCCTCCACCAATCCAGCCTGCTCCCATGATATTGTGCAGCCGTGCTGCTCTCGACGTCCCTCACTTCGGCCGATGGGATTTCACAACGAGAGTAGGAAGGTATTGTTTTCTTCCCTTATGAATGGACAAAAATCCACTATGTAAAAAGAGCTCTGCCAATCCGTGCATCCTCAACACACTGATGAATGATTTTTGCACTGTTATGGTGTTGTGTTGTTGCTGACCGGAGTTCTTCAATTTTTGTGAAATTTAAGCATATTTCCGTTCATTCCAGACTCCTAAGTAGATAAAAACACAAGAACTTTTCTTGCAAACCTGTAGAATAATGAACGTATCACTCCATTCTCTGATGTGTAAGTTGTTTATTACTAATGTGGTTGTAATTAGGGAGAAAAAGAAGAGAGCAGGCAAGTGATTGGGAGAGAACAGGGAGAGAAGAAAGAAGGATAGGGAGAAATCACATAATGGAAAGCGCAACAACTTCTATAGTGGTCATGAGGGGAACAACTGAAACCAAGATGGCATCTTCTGGTTGTGACTAATTTTCTAGCTCTCTTCCTTAATCAACAGAGAGAAAGTTTACTGCTAAGAGTTCAATTTTGGCCTCTTAGGGGATTTAGTGGTAAAAGTTCACTGACTTGCTATTATGATGAACGACAGCATTATTCATCTATCAATTCCTAGTGATGGAGACTAAAATGGCTTCATTGTAAAATTTACAGGAACATTTGAACAGTATGCATCCCATCTGATTAAAAAGAATAAAAACATGATTCGGTGAATTTTGATTATACTGCACAAACTTCCCTTTTGTATATTCTGACTCAACATACATTCACGATTTATCTAGCCTAGTGTCCCATTGTTCTTGTTTTAACATTCCAAGCAGTCTTGCTAAAGTTTGTCATTCATAGATTCACATTTTCATCAGTTGACTACTTGTAACATTTTTTCCCTACTTTATTTAGATTCAGGATACTCATGTTGCTTGTTTTTAGTGCATACTCTAACACTACTCTCTGACTAGCTGTGCACTTCATGTATCTACGTTGTGGCTTTCTATCTTTTGCTGATGTTACAAGTAGCACCAATTTCTAAGGTTTGCTATTATGCATGTCTCTCAGGAGGAATTATTTCTTTCTTATGCAGTCTAAAGTGAATTTCCTTGGGAGGATTTCATATAAAGCACCATAGTCCATACTCCATAGTGCTATATATCAATTTGCCATAGAAGATGAAAAGTAGGACTCCTCTTTGTTTTGCTTGGAAAGTCTGCACTCTGCAATAGCAGGCACATAACACAGCATCTGTTGTTAGCACTAAATACTGATTGAGTGTGTCTTTCATGCAATGCTAGGCCACCTGTATGTGAAGAGTGATGTGTATGGCTTTGGCTTTGTGCTGCTTGAGATGCTCTCTGGCCTGAGGGCGCTGGACCCTCGTCGTCCCAGTGGGAAGCTGAACTTGCTGGACTGGGCAAAGCCGTTACTGGCTGATCGGAGGAAGTTGAGCCAGCTGATGGATGGACGACTCACGACTTGAGGGGTAGTACCATTCCAGGGGAGCCCTTCATGCTGCTCAGCTCACTCTCAAGTGCCTGTCCGGTGACCCCAAGAGCCGTCCATCCATGAAAAGGGGATGCTAGCAAACATAAGTGGACTTCTATTTTTTAGGCTCTTGGCCCTCAAAACTGGGCATCTTTTTTATTATCATACTGCAGTAAAAGAGAAAAGTATATGTCTAGAATAATGTCTATTTTATGTTCAATAGATACAGAGATAGTCAGCAGTTTATGTAAAACAGTGGAGGGGCAGAGCCAGTTTACTTCTGAAGAAAATGTACCATTTGCTCAACATCAACTGTTAAAAGAGGATCTGAAGAAGGCACTTGTTAATGCAAATGATATATCAGAGTCACTTGATAGTTTTCCATATTATCTGAGGTATAATGTTTTCTCCTGTACTTCACTTGATAAGCAAAAATTTCTAAATGATCTCTAGGATGCCATGTCCTTAATTGCTTAGTTGTGTAACATCATGATGTCTGGGTTTGCAATGGCGTGACTTCATCTTGTTATTGTTTTCTGGTTCCTATGTCTTAAACTATAACGCAATAATATTAAATATAAGCAAGGATATTGTTATCAACATGTATTTCTCTTCATTGTTTAGAACAATAGGTCTGTTGTATGTTGATTGACTACTCTGGTTGTTAAAAACTACTCTGATTGTGTTTTGCGGGTTACAGTTTCCTCTCATATCAACATCCTTTCAAAAATGGACCTTGTATCCAACAAAAAAGATGTAGACGAGTATGTTTTCTTTCTTTACTCCTTTACTAAGGATTTAAACTGCCTTTTTTATATTAATATTTTGATATTTCTAGGTATCTGAACCCAGAGGCACAGGTTCTTCTGTCACAACTAAATCGATAGATGGCACCTCGGTTTGGCAAGTTAAACAAGTCTTTAGCTGAACTGGTATGTCTCCCACGAAGCTGTAAATTCTGTATAATGCCATCCTTTATGAAACCTTGTATTTGTCAAAATATTGTGGTGAGTTGTGCCTTAGTGATGTCATAAACTCACAAATGCTTGACCTTTAACTCCTACATTGAATTTATATCCTATGAAAATTGTCTGCATGGTTAAAATTTGCTTTGGCATAGTATAACTTAATGCTAATTTTCGTTTAATACCAGGAGATGTATCATCTTGTTTGGTTATGGTTTGACCATACACCTGCTGTTTCGTACTACAAAACAAACTAAGAGACAGATGTGAACTTCATCTTTATCTGAGAAAACGTATTGATTTAGCTAATTTAAGTTGTTTAGTTTTCTTGGCACATGGCAGGAGGCTCAGATACATTGATATGAAGGTGTACAGGGAGACAGATACATTCATCTTGACATGCTTATATGAGCATTTTGAATATATGGATATGTGAATATTCTTATTATCTTTGTACATATCTGAAATTCTAGATCAACTTTGAGATGCCACTTGTCTTGCTGAAAATAATCCCATGTTTCACCTTTTTCTTTTGCTTTTGCTAGAGAACAAAAATTTGACTGGGACAGCTCGATATGCCAGTGTAAACACCCATCTTGGAATTGGTAAGTCCACTTTGCATGTTGAATGTTAGATCCATTTATCCATTATGCCTATATTCAAGTGCATAATTTTACTTTCTTTATTAATTTTCTCTTGCCTTTAGATGCACCATCTTGTTTAAATAATAAACTTTAATTTTCTGCTTTTCCAACAGAACAAAGCAGGAGGGATGACATGGAATCTCTTGGATATGTACTCATGTACTTCTTAAGAGGAAGGTTGGTTATTGGTGCTGGAGCTTCATTTTGTTTTATTTGTGCCTCTGTGGTCTGTTGTCGACTAACATTTGCCCTTGTTACCAGTCTTCCGTGGCAGGGTCTAAAAGCTGGGACCAAGAAACGGAAGTATGAGAAAATTAGCGAACGGAAGATAGCCACTTCAATTGAGGTGATTCTTCTTCCCTGAAAATTCAGTCATGACTATTAACCAACTGGTGCTTATTATCTTTTGGTCAATTGCAGGCTCTCTGTCGTGGATACTCTTCTGAATTTGCATCCTACTCCATTACTGTCGTTCGCTATGTTTTGAAGATGTGCCGGACTATCAATACCTGAAGAGATTGTTCAGAGCCCTTTTTATTCGAGAGGGTTGGTTTTCTATTTATATGTTGCTAGCTAACATTTTGCATAGCAATGTTTCAAAAAAAATGCTATTTTTGAGACACTTCTGATGGGAAATTTCTTCTGTATGTAGGCTTCCAGTTTGATTATGTTTTCAACTGGACCATTCTTAAGTACCAGCAGTCACAAATGACCAGTGTTCCACCACGTGCTATTGTCAGTACAACTCAAAGCACTCTCTTTCTACGCTTCACTACGTGGATGAGTATCTGATGTATGTTAATGCTCGGTTGTTTTAGGCCACAACAGCGGGACAAAGCTCTGGGATGGCTCTGATAGCAAATAATAACAGACAGACAGGTATGTCTATCTTGTAATCGATGTGATGATAGCTGCTTATTTCTCTACAAATATCATGAATAATTATAGACCCTAACATGTGATGAAATAGTATTAGGATTGGATGCTTAATGCAAAATGATCATGTTAAATCAGGTCCCAGATGAAAAAGGAAAGGAAACAGATCATAAAAAAGTATTCATGCATTGGTACATTAACATGATCGTTACGCTTTGCATGTCATGATATCATTGCTAAAAATATAGATGAATCTTCTGTTATTTTCTAGGATTTTTTGTGAATTTTCTGGGATTTTATATGTTTATTTAATTTTTTGAAATTAAAATATTATTTTAAATTACCGCCGATTTAAAATAACATTTGTTAATTTAAAATAACAATTTTTGCCGCGACATTTTCCATTTTTCTTGGCGGTTACCGATTTAAAATAGCCCTAAAACCGACAAAAATACTTTTATTTTTAAATCGGCCGATTTAAAATACATATCTACGTCGACCGAACGGTTGGTGCATCGACCGATAATTTCGACGACACGTAAGCCGTTGAAAATAAATTTATTTTAAATCGGTTCTTTGAAAATCACTATATTTTCGTCGTTTTTGTTCCGTCGGTAGAAAGTCGAAGCGAAAATACTGGCAAGCGAAAATAGCTATTTTAGTCGGCTTTTTTCAGTAGTTTCGTCGGCTTTTGGCCGACGAAAATAATGTGGGTTCCTGTAGTGAGTACATAATGTCTTTCATGTATCGCAACTCAAGAAGTGTCTCCGAGTGCCTGAAGAGCAAACATCACTGGGAGAAGTTGAACTACAGGAAGACATGACCTATAAAGAGCAACCGATAAAAATTCTGGATACTGTGGATCGGAAAACCAGGAGCAAGATAACCCGTTTTTGCAGAGTTCAGTGCAGTAATCACACAGAAAGTGAAGCCACATGGGAACGAGAGGAAGATCTGAAAAAGAAGTTTCCAAACCTATTCTCTAGTTAGGCTTCGAATCTCGGTCGAGATTACATTAAGAGGATAGGTTTGTAGCATACGAAATTTGGCTTAATCTTAAATTTTGGAGTTATTTAAATTTTTGAGAATTAATTAAAATGTATTTGCATTTAATTGAATTTATCTAAATTTTTAGGAATTATTTGGATTTAATTAAAATTAATTTGGGTTATCCTTCTCTTGAATAATTAAATATCAGAAAAGGTAATTATCAAAAACAAATAAAAATATTTTATTTAGGCTCAAAATGCTTTGAAATATTTTCTGGAATTTTTCTAGAGTTTTTCGAGTATTTTTAGTGCCCTAAATAATTACTTTGAATTTCTACAATTATTTTTATTGAGAAAAGCCGAAAAAACGCCAAGCTACAGTGTCGGGCCGAGCCCAACACTGTGCTCGCGCCGGAAAACCCTAGCACCGCCCACTCTGTTTCGTTCGATCTGCATTGGATGGATGCGGTTCGGCCGTGTCGTTTATAGTGCTTGAATCATCGGATCTTAGTAAGTAGCCATTAGGATGTCGACGCGTGGCACCGTTTCGCCGAAACGTTATTCTTTCGGAGCCGTTGGATTGCGATCGGACAGTGGGATGTGACCGAATGTCTCGGGAGGGCGCGACTGTGCACCGCCGTCGCCAGTAGGCCGCCGCGGATCTTGTTAGGGATTTTGCGCGCAACTCGAGGCTTGTCCGAGCAGGAGATAAAGGCCAACGCATGTAGCACTTCACTCCGCCCATTTTGCCTCTTTGCTCGTGCTCTGCCATCCACCGTAGCGTGCGCTCGAGCTCGCCGAAGTAGCCACTTCCGTCTCCCCCGTTCTTCTTTGAGTTCCGCCGTCGTCCGCCGTTCCCCGTCGGAACTAAGACCCTCTCCGAGTTCCCCGTGCCAAGCCGCGTCGTTGGGACCACTTCTTCCGACCGGAGACGCCCGGAAACGCCGTCGCCACTTCGTCTTCCCCAAGTCCGGCGACCAGAAGCAGCCGCGCCTTCATCAACACCCCCGAGCTCCAGCAACCGTCGGATCGCCATCCAACGCTCAAGGTAAAGCCACGCGTTCTTTTCTTTGAATTGGGCCGAAGCGATACCGGTAGATCTTGGCCATTAGATGGTGATCGTGTGGTTCTGGTCGGGCCACGTAGGCCAGTGAATAGTAAACTCCCCGGGTAGCGGTAGCCGTAGGATTTTCATCGGACGACCAAGGTAACGACACGTTCTTCCCTCTGTAGCGCTAGACCGGGATTTCATCGGGTAAAAATGACCATTAGATTCTCATCCAACCGCCTCGGTGCATCCACGTAGCTTCTGCGTAGAAGTTTTGATAATGGCCGTTCGATTTTTGCTTTGCGGCCGAGATTAAGCCGCGATGGTGCGGTGAATAGGAAACCGCTCGGTATACCTCCACCGTTGGATCTTCCTCTGACCGCGCCGGTGCGTCCACGTCGTCGCTAGGTCAAGCTGTTTCACCGTGCCGCATCCGAGCCGTAGGTTTTGAAATAAGCGGCGTGGATGTTGCCGCGTGTGTAGGTTTGGACGCGTAGGGACCGACCGTTGGAATTGGATCCAATCCAACGGGCGGGAGCGTAGGTGACCGCGTGGTCGATAGATGTGCTTGTGGCGTGTCGATTCTTTGAGTGGGGCATGCACTGTTCACTAGGCCCACTTGTCAGTGTGCTGGCCGCCGTGGGTGCTGACGTCAGCATGACGTCATCTGGGGCCCACATGTCAGTGACCGAGAGTGATGTGGTTGTCTCTGGTGCTGACACGTGTCACGCCGAGAGGATTAACCGGATTTTCAGTAGGAAAATAAATAGAATAATTCGGTTTTTCTTTTAATTGAATTTCACAAACTTGCGAATGCTATAACTTTTGCATTTTAACTCGGAATTGGGTGATTCCAGTTCCTAAAAATTTGTAAAAATGTGAACTATTTATTAGTGAATTTTAATTTATTTTTAGAGTTGATCTTGTTATCTGTATTGAGTGTTTATTGTATGTTCGCTTAAATGCGCGTAGACTCCGAGTTGCCGGGAGCTGTTGGAGAAGAATTTGAAGACCCGTCACAAGAGCCAGACCAGAATCAACTGCTGTTTGAAGGCAAGTCATGCTTGATCATTTTGTTCCGAGATTTCAAAATATACTTTGATTTAAATATTACATGCTATGTTATTTAAAAATACCATTGATTAAATTGGGTATGGTAGCTAATATGCCAATCTTGTTTATGCCACCTTGATTATATTGTTATTATGCCCTAAAAACCTTGTCACCCTAAGATGTTAATTTACGTTGGTTGCTATATAAATGCCAACACGGGAGGCTAGACCGTGATTAGCTACTTAGTATACTTATGTGTGTTGAAAGACTTTCAAATTTGCAAAAGAATATTGACTAAACAATTATGGAACGCATTTTGGAATAATACGATGATGTCATGAGATGGAATTGAGGGTAGCGACCTATGTGGTTCTACTCATGCAATGAAGTGGGCATTGGCATGTGTTGCATAAATGCAAACCCGGGGTGGGAAATGATTTGGACCGGGGCAAGTGGCGAGAAGGCTTCGTGCCAAGTGGGCCTGTGTGGCAACAGGATGTATTAAAGATTGTAAAGGCTGTGTGCCGAGAATCATAAAATGGATGTCTTGCCCGGGACAGTTAAGGACTTCACCTTGCGAGCCTTTGAACTGAGTTTCTCGTACAACCACTTGTCCGGAATGGGACGGACCTAGTTTAGTAGGTTTCTATTATCTTTCCTTTGACCCCTCGGGGTGACAGTTACACAAGAGTGTAACCGTGTGGGGGAGCGTACCTGTGCTACGGCTTGGTACCCATCCAACTGTATTCGCCTGTTATAAACTTTGGCTCTGTGTGAGGGAAGTGTTAGAAAGGCAATACTGGAGAGGTTCACTGGTTAAGTGTTAGTCTCCGAAAGACTTTGTTGTAATCAATCACCTGTGTGGTGAGCGACTGTATCCTGTGGGTAAAGTATACAGCCTCTGCAAAGTGTGTGTTAAATCTATTCGAATAACCGCGTCTGCGGTATTGGACAATGCTCGGGGATTACAGTCAAGGGTTAGATTTTAAAAATTAAAAGATGTGGAATGGTTGGCTGTGTGCCAAAGACTGATGAATGAAACTAGGGCTGTGTGCCAAACTCTGGAAAAAGAATTGAGAAATTAATTATTAATAATATTGGTTTTACCGCTTTTAATCTAATAGGATTACCTGTTAAAAGAAATGCCGCTTTATGCAAAATAACCAATTAAGCCTTTCCTTTGGAATAAGCCATGCATGTAGTAATAGAACTGCATTTGTGCATGACTTGTTGAGTATGTTGTATACTCACCCTTGCTTCGACAAAAACCTCAGAAGAAGAAGCTGTGCCAGCTTGGGAAGAGGAGTTCAATGAAGGCCAGGAGGATTAGGGATTGAGCCTCGTCAGTTGCCTGTGGCAATGCGAGGGGTTCATTGCTTTACTTTTGCTTCCGCTGTTGAACTTGTGCTACTATTGCTATTTATCGCCCTGCGTGGCGAATTAATGTAAGGTGACCATAAGGTCGTGTAACTCATTTATATTCATGTTTGAAGTACTTTATTATTAATTCCGTTGTGTATGATTATGGTACTTCAACCTGTTCATCCTGTGTGTACTAGCATGATCCTGGACTAGTACAGAATACACAGAGGGTCTGGATCTGCTGATTCGGGTCCCGACATAACACAACCATAACGTCGAGCCCGGCTACGCCCTGGGAGCAACGTCCCGCTAGAGCCACAACAGTGACATCTTGAGTACCCATGAAGTAAACATCCAGTTCACTCACATGTTGCTGAAATCCCATCCGCAACTGGATCTAGGCAACTCGATAACTCCAATGTTAAATAAGATGAAAACGCTACTCGATGCAGCACAAGCTCAGACCGCTCGAGTAGTTAATTCAAGGTCTGGGTGCCCCAACCAGCAGGATGCCAAAAGCCATCTATCAGGACCATCCCACGATTGTCATCGAGTTTCCAGATCGGCGGTTGCCAGCTCTAACTATCGTATTCCTCACAATCAATGAGATTTGTGTGATGTTCTTTGTGATCGAAGGGAAGAATGCGATCGAGAAGACCACAAGCGATGGGAAAACGAGTCCCCACTTTCGAGGGACCAATTTCCCATGTGTCGACCCTGCTGGGGCGACTCTCCACTTTTGAGGGGTCACTCACCAGCACAACACAGGTCCCCTCCACGACGAGGAGAATGACAAGGTCCACAACAAGTACCCCCAAGGACGTCGAAGAAGGGTGCAAAGATCAAGCCAAGTCTAGTCGAGAAATACAATCATGAGGGCTGCAGAAGGTAACGAGATGGTGATGGCTAACTACTTACTGACCAACCTGGATGGTGCAGCGAGATCTTGGTTGCTCAACCTCCTACCTCAATCGATATCATCATGGATGGAGTTGCGGGATCAGTTCATTACCAATTTTCAAGGCATGTATGAATGCCCCAGAATGCGCAGTGTCCTGCATCGGGTAATACAGAAGCCAAGGGAGTCACTGCGTAGCTTCATCCAATGCTTCAGTGATAAGCACAACTCAATCCCTAACATCTCAGATGAGGCAGTCATAGTTACCTTCAAGAATGGTGTCAAGGATAGAGAGTTGAAGGGAAAGTTTACCACTCAAAAAATCAAAACCACCAAGAAGCTTTTTGAGTTAGCAGATAAATACGCTATACGCGCCAAAACCCGAGACCATATGGACGACCCCAAGCCTGACAATGACAGGCCCGAGTGGTTCAAGTAAGGGGGCAAGAGATACAAAAATTGCAAAGAGAAACGCAATGGTAACTCCACTATTGCCGTGGTCAAAAGGGGCAAGGCGCGCAATACCGTTGACAACAAGGGTTGAAGCAATGCTTGAAATAAATACTACCTAGTCTATCACACAGACAAATATGACTTCAACGAATGTCAAGTGATTAGCAAGAAGGTCTAGGAGAAGCTCAAGGTTGACCTCGCCGATCGTGGGATCGAGCAAGCCAAAAAGAAGCCCCAGGATGATGAGCCCGATTACCACGGGATTGATCACAAGCTGGCACACATCATTGGTGGATCTGCAATGTATGAATCCAAAAGATAGTATAAGGCAGTTGAACGGGAAGTCAACCTGGCCACAACGGCTCACCCCAGGTTTCTTAAGTGGTCAGAAGTGCCGGTCACCTTTGACCAATTAGATCACATAGCTGTGTTCCCACATCTAGGTCGATACCCCATGGTGGTCGAGCCTACCATCGTCAACGTTAAGGTCACCCGAACCTTGGTCGATGGAGGTAGCTCATTGAACCTTGTCTTTGCAAAAACGCTGGAGAACATAGGGAGTCCACAAACATAGATCAAAGCCGAAGCTGAGCCATTCCATGGCATAACTCCACGCTCATCATCGATGCCCCTTGTCCATCGAGCTGCCCATCACGTTTGGCATGCCAGACAATTTCTACACTAAAAAGATCCTCTTCGGTGAGGCAGGCTTTGAGATTGCTTATAACGTGATCCCAGGCCACCCAATGCTAACTAAGTTCATAGCAGTGATGCACTATGCATACCAGACCATCAAATACCAGCACCAGAAGGAGTCCTTACAATCAAGGGGGACCAGCGCACTCCGGCCAGGTGCGATAAGAAGAGTTTGGAGATGGTCAAGCACCTCTACGAATCGGCAGCTAGTGCCGATGACGAGGTAGCCAAGCACCAAAAATCCAAGAGCATCGTCAAGGCTTCTGTATCCAATAGTGCCACCAAGGACCTAGTCAACGACGACAAGAAGGATAAGAAGACCGGTGGTGGTGTCCAAATAGTACCCTCAGACCCATCAGAGCCTTCAAAGATAGTCAAGGTAGGTGCTAACCATGACCCCAAATAGGAACTTGAGCTTGCCACCTTTCTTTGTGCAAACTACGATGTGTTTGCATGGCAACTGTCTGACATGCTGGGGTCCCCAATGAGGCGATCGAGCAAAGGAACACAGGAAGTTTAGATTTGTAGAACACAGGAAGTAGACCATTAAGAGAAGGTTGACAAACTCCTGAAAGCTGGCTTTATTCGAGAACTCCATCACCCAACATGGCTAGCGAACCCTGTCCTCATCAAGAAACCCAATGAAAAGTAGAGAATATATGTCGACTACACCAACCTCTACAAGGCTTGCCCTAAAGACCCTTTTCCTCTCCCCCGCATCGACCAAATAGTGGACTCTACTGTAGGCTATGAACTGCTATGTTTTCTAGATGCCTACTCGGGGTATCACCAAATTAGCATGGCTGCAGAGGATGAGAAGAAAACTTCTTTTACTACTCCCTTCAGTGTATTCTATTATATTAAGATGCCTTTCGGTCTGAACAATGCTGTATTCAAAATTGCTTGAAATCCCAAATTGGTCATAATGTTGAAGCATTTGTCGATGATATCGTAGTCAAGTCAAAAACCAAGAGCACCATAAACAGTGACCTCGAGGAAACATTTGACAACCTCAGGGAGCATTGGATGATGCTTAACCCCAAGAAGTGCACGTTCGGCATCCTGTCAGGCAAGCTTCTTCGTTTTGATGGTGTCTAGTCAAGGTGTCGAGGCCAATCCACATAAAATTGAGGCCATCGACCAAATGTGTTCTCCACGAACACTAAGGGAAGTGCAAAAGCTCATAAGTTACATCGCAGCCCTTAGCCAATTCATCTCTCAAATGGGAAAGCAGGGGTTCCCTTTCTTCAAGTTACTCAAGATGCTGGACATTTTTTGAGTGGACCAAGAGGGCAAAAGAACCTTTTTGGGATTTGAAAAGGTACTTATTGTCTCCATCAATTTTAACTTCACCTAACAAAAAAGAGGAGCTCTTTTTGTATATTGCAGCTACACCTCAAGTAGTAAGCACAGTCTTGGTGGTCGAGTATCATTGCCCTAAGAAAAAGGCTAAGGTCCAGAAACTGGTGTACTACGTGAGTGAGGTCTTGCACGACACCAAGCTACGGTACCCTCAATTGCGGAAGATGTTGTACGTTGTGCTGATGACATCTCAAAAGCTATGTCACAACTTATAGGCACACAAGTTACGGTCATGACAGCGTATCCGCTCAAGGAGGTAATACGCAACTGAGAGGCGATAGGGCGAACCGCATAGTGGGCGGTTGAACTCAGCAAGTTCGAGGTTGATTTCGCGCCGTAAACAGCATCAAGTTAGGAGCTCTAACAGACTTCATTGCGGAATAGACGAACGTTGAGGAAAAAGAGCATAATACGGTCGATGACCACTAGACTATGTTCTTCGATGGGTCGCTCACTCTTTAAGGCTTAGGGTCTAGCATCATGCTCAAATCCCCGATAGGTGAGGAGCTTAAATATGTTTTCCAACTGGATTTTCAAGCTTCAAACAATATTGCAGAATATGAGGGGCTGGTTAACAGGCTCTGCATAGCTGCATCACTTGGGATTAGATGACTACTCATGAAAGAGGGCTCACAGCTAGTCATAAACCAAGTGTAGTACCAGTACTCAGATGACAACATGGTAGCATATCTGAATAAGGTTCGCAAGCTAGAGCACAAGTTCGATGGGCTCGAGGTAAGGCATATCAGGCGATGTGACAATTCTGTAGCCAACAAACTTACCAGGCTCGCTTCGTCCTGTTCACCCAAGCCCGCAGGAGTCTTCATCGAGAAACTTATCGAATATCCAGATATGGGATATGGGCCTACGCCATAAAGTCAAGGGCCATACTAGATATATCTCTACCAGCATTTGTAAACTCCGCATAAGGCAGGACTAGATCGTATTCCTGATATGAAGAAACCTACTCAAATCCGTCCAACTGCTTTGGAAATTCAGGTGTGATACAGGGATCATAACGGCAATAGGACTCCTTATCGACTACGATTTGGTACTCTAGCTCACTATATAAGGACCAAGGAGGACGTCGTTCAGAGCAAGCCACAACAAGCTAACTTTGAGCGCAAGCTTTAAGCCATCGCCATCTGGAGCCAGTCGCAAATAGATCTCCACGCAGGCATCCAACAGCCATAGTATAGCCACCCCCATATTCATATTCTTCTTAATCTGTTCATTTATCTCATCCATTATGGACATAGGAGTAGAGTGTTACTCGATCAAAAGACTTGAACCTGTCTACGTCGTGTGCCCCTGATTATGTGTTTGATTTTGCATACCTCGAAGGTACCCGAATATAAGTGTGTTGTTAATCAACAACCTTCAACAAAACTCCTCAAACCATCCGTCTCCCTAGTACGGGAGGTAGATGCTGCCTAACTCGGCCAGTAGCCCGGTCAAATCAGCAAGGCAGAACCTATAGACATAGAAGATGCATTACCTGATTGTGAGTAGACTTCGATGACTCCATTCCAAGCCTATCTCAAAGGTCAACAAATCCCTAATGATGATGGTTCAACCGAGAAAATTGTGCATATGTCCATACCAAAAGGGGAGTAACGGAATCTTGATGAAGTGCATCACTCAAGAAGAGGGCAATAAGATATTGCTCGATGTCCATAGAAGCATCTGCGACAACCATGCGTCCTATCGCACCTTAGTCGGAAAGGTTTTTCGATAAGGGTTCTATTAGCCGACTGCCCTCTAGAACACTTGCGAGCTGGTGAAAAAGTGAGAGAGCTGCCAATTTTATAGCAAGCAAACCACCCAACTAACCCAAACCCTACAAACTATTCCTCTATCTAGGCCTTTCTCAATCTAGAGCTTGGATATCTTGGGACCGTTCCCAAGAACCCAAGGAGGTTACAAGTTCTTGTTCGTGGCTATCAACACATTCACCAAGTGGATCAAAGCCAAACCCATCAAGAAAATCACATCAGAAGTAACTAAGAAGTTCATGAGGAGCATTGTTACTTGATTCAGCATCTCTAATCGAGTAATAACAGACAACGGTAGCTTGTTCAAGAGCAATGCTTTCATAGCCTTTTACGAAGAAATGGGTATCAAGCTCTATTTCACTTCTGTAGCTCACCCTCAGAGTAATAGTTAGGTCAAATGTGCCAACAACATAATCGTGTAGGGGATCAAGACTCACGTGTTCGATAGGCCCCAGGCTTACTCGACTCACTAGGTGAAAAAACTCCCCTTGGTGCTATGGGCTGCTCGTACATTGACTTGTCGAGCCACTGGTGAAACACCACTTTTCTTGGTCTACAGAGTAGAACTGGTGCTTCCGACTAAGTTAACATTCAGGTCACCTTGTGTGGACAGCTACTCGTTAGAGGAATAGGAGCAAGTGCGAACTAACGATGTAAATCTACTCGAAGAGTACAGGGATCAGGCATCCATTCGAGCAGCCAAGTTTCAACAAGGCTTGCGTCGATACCATAGCCAAAAAATCCTGGCAAGAGCACTCGTCGCTGGGGACTTAGTACTAGGAAGGTGCAGAAGCAAGGCAACAGTAACAAGCTATCACCGAAATGGGAAGGTCCCTTCTTAGTGGTCGAGGTGACTCGACCCGGATCAGTACGACTATCAACGATAGAAGGAGCGTTGTTTGGCAGCTCAAGGAACATCGACCAATTAAAAAAAATTTACACATGAACAATAGAACTAGTGCATCACAACCAAAATTCAGGTAAGTACAAGTTCATTAAAATTAACTAACAAAAGTTGTTCTATTACATTTGAAGTAGGTACACTATAGCTACATGCCCTCGTAGGCATCGCCCCCACCTCTTCTGCTCCCTCGGGGGCAGGCAGCTAATTGGTCCCGGCACGGGCCTTCGCTCTTTGTACAGGCTAAAGGAAGATGCGAAGACCCAGCTGATTGTCAATGGAGAAGGCAACCTCTCTGTCATCGAGGGTGGAGCGTGAACGGTGGCTAGGTCAATGAAGTTGTCTTCAGTTTCACCTTCTTCTTCGCCGGTGGCATTTTCTCTCCCGACGATAGCAGTGGCGTCATCTTCTCCCTCGATGATGGTAGCAGTGTCTTTTCCCTTGGTGACAGTAGTGGCATCTCTTCTCCTCAGACAGTGGCAGCGGTAACTGCTAACCCACTGGTAGCGGAGGAGGTGAACTCATCTTCTTCAACGGTGACATTTAGTTTACTAGTGACCTCATCTTCTTCCTCTGGCCAAACCTCCCTCTCAATGGCCTTCCAATCGATCTCTTCCTCATCATCTCAGGAGATGATAATCCACACTGGAGAGACAATGGCCAGCGGTGTAGGGGGAGGGGACTCTACGAGGATTTCCATAGACTAGGGCGATGGTGGAGTAGAAGCCATGAGTGTGGTTGAAGAACTAACGCGCTACGAGTAGAAGACAAGAAAGAAAATAGAGTGCAATAGAAGACTACAAGTACCATCTATTTATAGCTCTAGGAACGGGTCGTACTATAGCAACAACTGCATCAAGATCTGCTTTGGTCCCAATCCATGAAGCATCCATTGCAGAAACCAAAGCGATGCCAAGTTATGACATTTACCGGATGATGCACTGCATGGAAGCCGAAGGGGCGCGAAGGTTGCAATAGTACCCAACTGTTGGAATGAGTTTTTACCCTAACCATCCTAATCATACAGTCGAGGGCTACTATTGTCAATGCTTACACTCTGCTCCCTTCTTGATACAGTCATCAAGCAGGGAGTCAGGGGCTACAACACACATTTTCGATGCATATGCTCTACCCTCTACTCGATGCACTCATCGAGTAGGAGGTCTGGTGCTGCATCGCTCAATCTTTTCTTTACTTGGCTCCACTCTCGAGTTGATACGATTATTGAATAAAGGGTTGGGAGCTGCAACAGGTATCTTTGATACTGATACTTCACTTTTTGCTCACTATTGGGTAGGGAGTTAGGTGCTATATCTTGACTTTGTGCTTGCGTCACTCTACTCTCTACTCAATCATATCGTTGAGAAAGCAGTCGGGGGCTATAGCTAACTATGTACCTTTGTCTATTTTCTGGTCAATATTGCTATCGAGCGGGGCGCTATAGGCACAATCTCTTTATTTCTCTTTATTTCTTTTACATGTGATTTTTTGCACGCATTTACTCGATCGCAGACTTAGCATGTCAGCGAGCAAAATCAAAGGATGGCCATGCCTGAACCCAATGATAGGCATGTCAGCGAGCAAAACCAAAGGATAGCATATCAGGGAGACATGGCCTCTAGTCAATTCTACATGCACTACTCACTAAGTTCATCTTCGCTACAAAGTCTAAACCATGTGGTCGATGAAGACTTGAAAAAATCATGAAGTTTCACTTCAACATATATAGCGTTCATGTTATATGCGGCCTCTCCGAATATACACTCAAGGCCTAAGTCATTTAATGAATGTTTTTCTAGCCCTGTGTGCTGATATGATCAATGATGCGTGTGGCTATGAAACCACTTATCAAGGATTTATGAGTGTTAGATCATATTTTCATCTACTTATGCTACTCTATTTCATCGACAAGGAAATAGCAGGCAAAGCATGATAGAAAGCAGATTAATTAGCAATATCATTCAAGACCACAGTAGCAAAAAAGGTTCAACCATTACAGGAGCATGTTCAAGCCATAGAACCCTAGCTGGCATCATCACCATCGCCGATAAGAGATAGTTCCAACTAGGCCACGAACCTCTTGGCAAGGTCTCTGAAGGGCTCGATGTAGTCGGTAGCTTCGCTCGCCTCACATGTGAATCCTTCATATGAAATTGAGAAGTTCAGGTCCGGATAGTGGCTCTTCACCATGACAAGCAAGTAAGAAGTTGCAAGACGGACTGATGAGGTCATGTGCTCAAGTGTCTCCGATTGTAGAGTGGCAAGCGTCATATCTACTGTAGCTTTTTCGACCTCCACCACCTTCTTTCTAGCCTCCGCCTTGTCTCGACTAACCTTGGCCTTGAGCAGCGTAGCATCAGCAACAGCTTTCTCCGTCTTCAGCTTCTCTGTCTCTGTCCTCAACTTTTTCACCTCCTCCTTCCGCTTAACAGCATTAGCTTGTGTAGCCTTTAAATTGGCCCTGAGTGCCTCAAGCTTAAGGTCTTTCATCTTGAGCACTTGCTGGTTTGTAGCCAAGAGTTGCTCCGTTCATTGATGAGCTTGCTCGCAAAAGGTTTCAGTCTCAAGTAAGGTATTTGTAGCACACTATGAAAAGAAGCCAAGAAGCATCAAGAATAGAGCAGAATATATGACAGGATTGTTCATGGTCACATACCCGAATCTGGGGCTTCAAAACAGACTAGAACTTCAAAGGCACAGGTGAAGCCGGTGGAGTTAGAGTTGTCGACGTAGTAGAACCGCTAGTACGCTCAGCAGGGGCTACTGGAGAGGGAGCCATGACGATGGCGGACGATAAGGCAGCCACGGCAATGTTATCGATAGCGCCACGGGGTGCAACCTTCTTGCAAGAAATCCTCTATCTAACACATTTAAAAAGGAAAAAAGAATCATGAGGACAAAGGAAAGGTGACTTACTTCGCTAGATGTCGGCACCCGAATATGCAAATCCGGACCCTCTGTGTATACTGCACTAATCCAGGATCACGCTAGTGCACACAGGCTCAACTTTAGTGAATATTATAATCATACACAACGTAAATAAGATAAAGACATAATATACTAAATATTTAGCAGTTGTATGACCTTATGGTCAACTTACTTAGCAATGCCTCATAAGGCTGAACAACAAATTGAACTACAGCGGAATGAAGACGTAGAAAAACCCCTCAGTATACCACAGGCAACTGACAAGGTTCGCACCCTAAACATTCGTCTCTCCATGGTACTCCTTCTTCAGCACTGATGATGTTTGTAGGCAAGGGTGAGTATACAACATACTGAACAAGTTGTGCACAGAATGCAATCCTACTATAGCTATATGCAAGGCTTATTCCAAAGGAAAGGCTAAGTGGCTCATAAGCGATGCAAAGCATTTTCAAACATAAGCAATATGTAGATTGAAAAGACATAAAACAAATAACGATAATAGATAGATTCAATATTTCTCAAGTAAACCAAGTTTCCAATCCTAAGTCAAGATTCAATTTTCCATGGCAACCCGCCATCCATCCCAAATTTGCAAAAGAATCTAAACCCTTGATTGTAATCCCGAGCTTGCTCAATACCGTGAAACACGGCTATCCGAATAGATTGTACACTCTGCAGAGGTTTGCACTTTACCCACATGACATGATAATCTCTTTTATGCACGGCCATTAGCACACTTCCTTTGGTATCTTGCAGAGAATCATGACAAAGCCTTTACAATGCTCTATCTTAACTCGGTACTACCCGCTAAGGTTTCAACAGAAGGGTCGAAAACCACAACAGGGCCCCTTCTTGCGCCTCTGGGTTCATTTAAAAGGATGAACCACTCCACCACGATAGTACTCAAGCTAAGACATTGCAAATTAATCGGCTAGGCTGCCCCATAATGACATGTGGTTGCATGATTGACTCAGTCAAAGGCTGCAAGGTGTCCTTATGGTTTGATCAAAGCAAGACATACACATACCCTTTGCCCATTGGGCCCACCGAACATCTGCCCTTGCCACTTGCTCCACCCAAAATCATAACCACCCCGGTTGATTACCAAGCACCACGTGCCATCAACAATTCAATATCGTTCGCGTGACATCCATTGCCAACACAACTCAATCTCATCGTGTGACCACACATGACACACAAATTCAAAACATTGTTCCATATTCCATTAGTCAAGATTATTTATCGAAGATTCAAGTACATGTGATGACGTGGCATGGCTAAGCATTCTAATCCGATCTAATCATCCATGTTGATTTCATTATTAACCAACTATAGTGAACCAGCCTAGGGTGACAAGTGGATCATGGCATACAACTAGCAAGGTAGGGTGTAATTCAAAGGGTACAATAGCTAATCCCAAACTTATGTTGAAATCATTTGTACACATGAAATAACAAGTGATAAGGTAAATCAAAATAGCCTACAATCTAGTTTATGGGTCCAACATGATCAAACACAACTTGCCTTCGTTAAACTCATTTCTGATGCGGAAATAATTCACGAGTGAGAAATCCTTCCAAGCCTCGCACAATTCAACGTCTCTGCGAATCGAGAGAGAAAAGCAAATAAAACCAAAACCAAAGAGCAAACAAATTCAAAAATTCAAATAAAAGCCACCATTAGAAAGATCTCAATTTTACAAATTTTTAGGAATTTGAATCACCTAAATCGGAGTTCATATGCAAAAGTTATATCATTTAGAAATTTAGAAAATAAACTAAACTCGGAATTAGAAATTCTAAATCTTTCCGAATTATTTTTATAAAGAAAATCCGAATTTTCACGCTTGACTTGTACGGACAAAGCGTGGCGAAATCTAGGTGATGAACTCAATCTAATGGTTACGGGTAAATCTACTCGTGGCCTAATATCAATCGTCCGACTTAAATCCAGCGGTCGATATCTAATCGGAGGCGCTTATCGATTCGCGATGGCGTGGGCGAATTCCGTGCGCTTGATTACGATCCGACGGTGGTGAAGTTCCGATCGGCGATGGCGTAACGGCGACTTGAATCGCCGGAGGCGAAGGCGGCGAACTCGGCGACAACTTCGGCGTAGGCTCGAAATCTCTGGCGGCGCTGCGATTTCGCTTCGGACACGGCGTGACTTCCGATTGCTCTTGATTCTCTGGTGCCCAATTCCTCCGACGCGCTTCTTTGTTCTCGCGAACCCTCGGACGACAAATGCGACCGTTTTTCTGTCGATCGATTCTTGGCGACTCTGGCGCTCCTTGCGGGATCCCCGATCACGACACGACTTCGCTCGCGATTTCCTCGGCTAACTCTTCGGCGGCGGTGCTTTAGGGAAAAGATGCGGCGGCTCAAGGTGATGCTTTGGGAGGAGGTCGGGCCTCTATTTATACCCGGCGGGACGCGCTATTCAAGGAAGGTCTTAGCGGGGTGAGCCGGACTCCAATTCCTAAACAAACTCGGCGCCAGCTATGGTATGTAAATCGGCCACATGCTGCCTAATCGCCAAGCCGTCCGTTTTCCGCAAGACCGCGGAAGGACTCGATGCCTTGCCAAAATCGGCGCCCGATACAAGAGTTTGGATCGACTCGTTTTCACCCGCCAAGCGGACTCTGGGTCCTTCCGAATTTGGCGCCAATCTTTGGAGAATTTGATTCGGCGCGCCCGATTACGGAGAATTCGTCGCCACTTGCTTCCTTCAACGCCGCCACGTGCATCTTTGTTTTCAGCGGATGCTGGCTATGGCGCTGGCGTCTGAGTCCTTCTCGGTCACGCCTCTAACTCCTAGCCGGACACGCGCATGTCTTCATGCCTCCACGGTCCGGGATGAGACTCGCCGATCATGATTCCAGCCGCCCGTCGACCGATTTCTTCTTCTTCTCGGAAACCGGTGGCGCGGACTATCTCCACATGGCTACGCCAACACGGCGGGAATCCTGCGGTCACGGCGTCCTAGTCCGCGGCGAAGTACTTGGCAAAACTCCTCGATGCGGACTCGTCGAGTTCCTCGTAGCTCTTCTACTCGGCCGGTTTGGTGACACTTGCTCGGACATCGTCTCGCCCAAGCCTTCCATGCGCATTCAATGACCACGTGTTGCTTCTAGAAAAACAAATCGGCGACCACTCCGTTCACGATTATCTATTTATCAATTTCGTTTCTTCTAGGCCATAGTAATTAAGAATCAATATAACTCTCAAGAATACTTTTGAAACATTTTGAACCCGAACAACCATATGTTCGGTCTAACTTTATATTAATTTTTATAAATATCTAACTTAGTTTCAAGGAA
The DNA here is from genome assembly GCA_036346375.1 of Guadua angustifolia. Taxonomy (NCBI): domain Eukaryota; kingdom Viridiplantae; phylum Streptophyta; class Magnoliopsida; order Poales; family Poaceae; genus Guadua; species Guadua angustifolia. The sequence continues at coordinate 728,633 of JAYEVE010000028.1, forward strand.
GCCAAAATACTTATTTGAAAATAAATCCAAATAAACTAGATAAAAATCCAAGGAACTCGGAGAATCGCAAACATGCACAAATGGCGGATAACACTATTAACCAAATATGAGCGAAAATTTGGGATGTTACAAACCTCCCCTTAACGGAATCTCGACCCGAGATTGGGGCTATCGAGAGAATAAGTTTGGGAATTCTGCCTTCAGATCTTCCTCATGCTTCCAGGTTGCTTCATTTTCCAAATGATTACTCCATTGGACTCTACAAAAGCTACTAGACTTATTTCTGGTCCTACGCTCCATTACATCCAAAATCTTAATAGGCTGCTCTTTATAAATCAAATCTTCTTGTAACTCGAAGGCTACTAATGGTGTTTGTTCTGCTGGCACTCTGAGATATTTCTTAAGCTGTGACATATGGAACACATCATGCACACCTACTAACGATTGTGGTAACTCCAACTGATACGCAACCTCTAAACATACCCTCCAGAATCTGGTTAACTCTTTCCGTTTGACTATCGGTATGCGGGCGATACTGTACTGAAATTCAAGCGAGTTATCATTGCCTCATGTAACTTATTCTAAGCCCTCGAGATAAATTGGATACCTCTATCGGACACAATCTTCTTAGGCACCTACGCAGTTATTAAATCCCTGACAGATTTGCCAAATGATCTTTTGAATACGTAGTTTTTAGTGATATGAAATGAGTAATTTCGGTTAATTTAATCAATAATGATTCCTCCGAATTCATACCTTTTAGGGTCAATTTACACTAGGGATTTTTTTAATGATTTTCCTCCTACAGGAATCTATAATGATTTGCAACGAATGTTTAGATCTCTAATGCATTGCCTTTAACATATATATATATTTATATATTTTTTTTCCATCACACTGGTATCATAACCAATAGTTTCACCCTTCACCTTAGGTCACCAAAACCTTTCTTTAACTTGATTTTGTACTTTATCTACCCTTGAACTTCTTATGTTCTGATCTTATATTGTTAGTTCTATTTCCATGGCAACTATGAAACCTTGTGGGGCGACCTTTAATTTCAACTTCTCAGATTATGTCTAGAAACATCATTCTTATGTATTGAAACTACTCAGCACAACTAGTAATACTAACACATGCATTAATGGTAACCGCTCTTTCAATCTTTCGAAACTCTTTTTGTTACTCTGGTGCCCATGCATCTCTTTCTCCTTAACAATCGTACAAAAGGTCTAACTATTATCGAAAAACCTTCCTATGAACTAGTGATAGAATCTTAAATCTAGGTCATGTACTTTGGTTGCCTCCTATGTAACACAACTCTACCTTGCTTGGTTTAACAATAACTCCTTTAGTAGTCCTTATATGACTAAGAATTTCGACCATTTCACTTCTGGAATTCACACTAGTTGAACTTAGCATATGTCTACTGCTCTTGCAATCTTTCTAAATCAGTCTAACATGTTCTGCATGATCTTTTCTTGTCTTAGGGTATACTAGATTGTCATCAACCATGAATTTATTAATTACTCCATAAATATCTTACTTATCATGTTCATTGATATGCGGGACATCGGTCAATTCAGTAGATTTAGCCAAAACTTATATCGTTTATGTAGAGAGCGCAATCTTAGAATCATCCTTCACATGACCCCTTAATCGATGATAGCCTAAACGAAGTTTTTTTTTACCTAGAGAATTTCCAACTCTATTCTCAATTGTTCAACCGCGTTATCGATCTTGATGTTGGGTATTTGTTTTTTTTTTGACCCTTTCTTTATTTAAAGCATGATTCATTGCACTTTTCCGATCTTCTATTTTCCTTTTTGTTAACCACGAATACGCACTAAGCTTTCTCAAAACTCTTCCTAGTAATTCTTCGTCATGCCTTTCCATTTTCCCATTAATTCCTTAGTATGTATTTGACATGATCCTTTCGCTATTGGTGTTGTATCAAATACTAATTTGCTCATGAACTTGATCTCTCAATATGACGGCATACCAGGCAATTTCTTTGAAAAAATGCATTACGGTATTTTCTTGACACTAGCGCATCATTTAATTGGCAATTTCACACTATTATCCATCAGTTGGCTAGCATAAACTATCATCCCTTAATAATTTTTTTTTTCGATTTCACCCCTCACTCCTGGCGTGATGTAAGCAACTTCCGGTATATCCACGGCTATAGGAATTATTTGTTCTCTCTGTGGCACCGGTTAGTGTAATGACCTTTTCTTGTGATTTATTACTTCCTGATTCGCAACACATCCCCTAGCGAAACGATCTTCTTCATCATACAAGGGACCTACTGTGGGTGATAGCCACTTACTGGTTTCCTGATTAAGGTCGATAGGTTTTAGGAGGGTGCATTTTTAACTCTCCAAGCGACGTATCCGGTGCAACAAATTTTCCCTTCTTATTGATAATTCTTGAGCAACTAGGGTTCGTAGATTTTGTTGATGCTAGATTACGGCAGTAACTATTGGATCCAAGGGATACTGAGGTGGACAATGGTCTTGTCTTTCACAAAGGGAATGGGTGATGTTACTCATAGGACCTTTTCTAATAGTATGATTTCCCTTGTAACTAGAGCAATTGATGCTTATTTGAGGTATGACTAATGCACGCACGATCCTCTAAATTGTTTGGTTGAAAAACTAATCCATCTTTAGAGTTTCCATTGAGTTGATTTCCACTTCCACTAGCTCTATTGCTATCACTAATCGAAACCATCTGCTTGATTACCTCAAGGGTTAAGGAAACGAAATTAGCGTAGGTAAGGAGCAAAAATCCTAACACAGGGAGGATAGGTTTAACCCAATAACTTAAGCAATCAATATTAATAACTTGGTATGGTTGCTTATATAAGCCTAAAAGCTTTGCAACACATACTGCACACTCAGCAATCAAGAAGAACCAATTTAACCAAAACACACAAAACTACCGTCTACATGGGCGATACTCCTACCTTAGGAAACGCGACTCCCACACATGAGTCTCAAGCCGACTACTCGAAGCACTTGAGTCTTCTAACTCTTGGTACCTCCTTGATCCGCTCTTCCATGAGCTTGATGATTCTTTCTTCGCAATCTCTATGGAGGCGGCGGGCACTCGATACCATCCCTAAAGTGTGGTATATCGTTTTCTACTCAAGATAACTTAGGTAAGATTTTAACTTGATTTAGCAGAGGTAAGGAAAGAAATTTCAGCAAGGGTAAGAAAGAATTTTGGGTAAGGGCAAAAATAGAAGAATGAGGTAAGTCAAGAACACATTATTCTTCTCGGTTGGGTCTTTTTACTTTTAGAAACTAATTTTGAAGGACCTATAGAGACGACCAACTATCTAGGGCCAAGACCTACAGTCAGTATGGCTCTGATACCACTTCTGTCGGGACCCGAATATGCAAATCCGGACCCTCTGTGTATACTGCACTAGTCCAGGATCACGCTAGTGCACACAGGCTCAACTTTAGTGAATATCATAATCATACACAACGTAAATAAGATAAAGACATAATATACTAAATATTTAGCAGTTGTATGACCTTATGGTCAACTTACTTAGCAATGCCTCATAATTTGAACAACAAATTGAGCTGCGGCGGAATGAAGGCGAGAAAAACCCTCGGTATACCACAGAACAACCCGACAAGGCTTGCACCCTAAACATTCGTCTCTCCATGGTACTCCTTCTTCAAACCTTGATGATGTTTGTAGGCAAGGGTGAGTATACAACATACTCAACAAGTTGTGCATGAATGCAATCCTACTATAGCTATATGCAAGGCTTATTCCAAAGGAAAGGCTAAGTGGCTCATAAGCGAAGCGACATTTTCAAACATAAGCAATATGTAGATTGAAAAACGATAAAACAAATAACGATAATAGATAGATTCAGTATTTCTCAAGTAAACCAAGTTTCCAATCCTAAGTCAAGATTCAATTTTCCATGGCAACTTTGCCATCCATCCCAAATTTGCAAAAAGAATCTAAACCCTTATTTGTAATCCCGAGCTTGCTCAATACCGTGAAACACGGCTATCCGAATAGATTGTACACTCTGCAGAGGTTATGCACGGCCATTAGCACACTTCCTTTGGTATGCCTACAGAGAATCATGACAAAGCCTTTACAATGCTCTATCTTAACTCGGTACTACCGCTAAGGTTTCAACAGATCAAGGGTCGAAAACCTAACAGGGCCCCCTCTTGCGCCATCTGGGTTCATTTAAAAGGATGAACCACTCCACCACGATAGTACTCAAGCTAAGACATTGCAAATTAATCGGCTAGGCTGCCCCATAATGACATGTGGTTGCATGATTGACTCAGTCAAAGGCTGCAAGGTGTCCTTATGGTTTGATCAAAGCAAGACATACACATACCCTTTGCCCATTGGGCCCACCGAGGCATCCTGCCCTTGCCACTTGCTCCGACCCAAAATCATAACCACCCCAGTTGATTACCAAGCACCACGTGCCATCAACAATTCAATATCGTTGCGTGACATCCATTGCCAACACAACTCAATCTCATCGTGTGACCACACATGACACACAAATTCAAAACATTGTTCCACATTCCATTAGTCAAGATTATTTATCGAAGATTCAAGTACATGTGATGATGTGGCATGGCTAAGCATTCTAATCCGATCTAATCATCCATGTTGATTTCATTATTAACCAACTATAGTGAACCAGCCTAGGGTGACAAGTGGATCATGGCATACGACTAGCAAGGTAGGGTGTAATTCAAAGGGTACGATAGCTAATCCCAAACTTATGTTGAAATCATTTGTACACATGAAATAACAAGTGATAAGGTAAATCAAAATAGCCTACAATCTAGTTTATGGGTGCAACATGATCAAACACAACTTGCCTTCGTTAAACTCCTGCTCTGATGCGGAAATAATTCTCGGTGAGAAATCCTTCCAAGCCTCGCACAATTCAACGTCTACGCGAATCGAGAGAGAAAAGCAAATAAAAACCAAAACCAAAGAGCAAACAAATTCAAAAATTCAAATAAAAGCCACTATTAGAAAGATCTCAATTTTACAAATTTTTAGGAATTTGAATCACCTAAATCGGAGTTCATATGCAAAAGTTATATCATTTAGAAATTTAGAAAATAAACTAAACTCTGGAATTAGAAATTCTAAATCTTTCCGAATTATTTTTATAAAGAAAATTCGAATTTTCCTGCCCCGACTTGTACGGACAAAACGTGGCGAAATCTAGACTGATGAACTCAATCTAATGGTTACGGGTAAATCTACTACGTGGCCTAATATCAATCGTCCGACTTAAATCCAACGGTCGATATCTAATCGGAGGCGCTTCGATTCCGCGATGGCGTGGGCGAATTCCGTGCGCTTGATTACGATCCGATGGTGGTGAAGTTCCGATCGGCGATGGCGTAACGGTGACTTGAATCCGCCGGAGAGCGAAGGCGGCGAACTCGGCGACAACTCGGCGTATGCGCCGAAATCTCTGGCGGCGCTGCGATTTCTTCGAACACGCGTGACTTCGATTGCTCTTGATTCTCTGGTGCCCAATTCCTCGACGCGCCTTTCTTTGTTCTCGCGAACCCTCGGACGGCAATGCGACCCGTTTTTCTGTCGTCGATTCTTGGTGACTCTCGCGCTCCTTAGCGGGATCCCCGATCACGACACGACTTCGCTCGCGATTTCCTCGGCTAACTCTTGGTGGCGGCGCTTTAGGGAAAAGATCTGGCGGCTCAAGGTGATGCTTTGGGAGGAGGTCGGGCCTCTATTTATACCCGCGGGGACGCGCTATTCAAGGAAGGTCTTAGCGGGGTGGCGGACTCAATTCCTAAACAAACTCGGCGCCGACTATGGTATGTAATCGGCCACATCTTCGCCTAATCGCTAAGCCGTCCGTTTTCCGCCAAGCAGCGGAAGGACTCGATGCCTTGCCAAAATCGGCGCCCGAGACAAGAGTTTGGATCGACTACGTTTTCTCCTTGCCAACCGGACTCTGGGTCCTTCCGAATTTGGCGCCAATTTGGAGAATTTGATTCGGCGCGCCCGATGCTACTGGAGAATTCGTCGCCACTTGCTTCCTTCAACGCCGCCACGTGCATCTTTGTTTTCCAGCGGATGCTGGCTATGGCGCTGGCGTCTGAGTCCTTCTCGGTCACGCCTCTAACTCCTAGCGGACCGCCGCATGTCTTCATGCCTCCACGGTCCGGATCACGATGAACTTCGCCGATCATGATTCCAATCGCCACGTCGACTCGATTTCTTCTTCTTCTCGGAAACCGGCGCGCGGACTATCTCCACATGGCTACGCCAACACGAGTGGGAATCCTGCGGTCACAGAGTCCTAGTCCCATGGCGAAGTACTTGGCAAAACTCCTCGATGCGGACTCGTCGAGTTCCTCGTAGCTCTTCTACTCGGCCGGTTTGGTGACACTTGCTCGGACCGTCTCGCCCAAGCCTTCCCTGCGCATTCAACGACCACGATTGCTTCTAGAAAAACAAATCGGCAGCCACTCCGTTCCTGATTATCTATTTATCAATTTCGTTTCTTCTAGGCCATAGTAATTAAGAATCCAATATAACTCTCAAGAATACTTTTGAAACATTTTGAACCCGAACAACCATATGTTCAGTCTAACTTTATATTAATTTTTATAAATATCTAACTTAGTTTCTGCGGGAAGCCAAAATACTTATTTGAAAATAAATCCAAATAAACTAGATAAAAATCCAAGGAACTCGGAGAATCGCAAACATGCACAAATGGCGGATAACACTATTAACCAAATATGAACGAAAATTTGGGATGTTACACTAGACAAACCTTTCCCTGTACATTATTCCTTGATGTTGTTGTCTTCTTCAGGACCGGTTTGGTCCTGGTAGCTGGCTTCTTGATCGGTGCATGCAGCCAGTGAAGGAGATGGTGCCGATGGGTCAGCGACCAACGATGAAACCTACTAACAAGTAGTTACTATGAACAGAAGTTCACCAAGAATGAATTCAACAAACATTGCCTGATAGCGGTGTGACCTGCTCAACCACCCTGATCGATGGAGAGCCCGCTTGAGGAGACGTCTGTGTGGGAGATGCTAACTTTTGCACTTCGCCCCCCAAGCAGCCCACTGGTCATCTAGAATCTATTGGATCATGTCAGAAGGAACTTCATAACATCCATGTGAGAGATTAAAGATAACCTGGTTGGCTGGTCTCGACGACAAGGTGCGAGGGCGTTTGGCTGATCGACGGGGCACTGGAGACACAAACCTCATTGCTCGAGGGGACTCGACCACCTCCTGCTCCAGAGCCACCTCACCATCACTAGGGACAATGGCAGGTGCCAGATCATTCACGGGAGGGGTGACATCGACAGGGACAGAGCCCGATGTGAGATCATCATCTTGGGTCATCTCATCGTCCTCCAGGTTGATGGCTCCCTTAATTGGCCCACCTTCTTCGTCGAACTTGGCTTCTTGAGGAAATACTAGGTTAAAGTGTGAGGTAGGTGCACGAACGATGTATTACGAACCATGACGCGGTACTCACCTCTGGCCAAGGATTGATGAGCGAGTATGGCTCGATGCAGCAAGTGCCAGGTTCTGATTCCTAAAACATCTTGCTTAGCCTGGAGATGTCTGAATCTAACAAGTCTAGCAAGATATGAGTCAATTCACCACTCATCGACTAAGTCAAAAGAACAATAGTATTACAAGTGCTTACTTCCAGGACTGTACCTAGTGGCATCATCAACTCCGGACTAGTCGTAGGCCAATGATCTTAGCACTTCAGCAGACTCATTCAGCGCATGATGAAATCTCTTGCTACATACCACCCAGTCAACCCGATCTGCCTCAACTCCTCGATCTTCTGGATGTAATAAGCGCTGTAGGCGGTCAAAGGAGGGGCTTTCATCCAAAGGTCAACCGGATTGGGGAGGAGTCATCGATGAGCTAGAGGGCAGTTCACAGTGTCCGAAGAGGTAACGTAAAACCATCGTTTCTTCTAGTCCAATTGTCATGAAGAGGTTACGGGGACAAGAATGTACGAACTCAAAGCTCTGCTACGGAGGTGGAAACCAACAGCCCGAACAACATCATTTTTTTCACCCTCTTCAGGCTATAGAAGTGATGGAATAGATTGAGGCTAGGCTAGATACCCAGATATGCCTCACAAAGATGGACAAACACGCTGAGCATGGTAATTGAATTGGGGCTTAGGTGAAAAAGTTGGATCTTGTAGAAATCCAAAACCAAGAAAAAGAATTAAGAAGGGGGAAAACTAAGTCCACAACAGAAGAAGGCCTCAAATACAACGGTCTCATCCTCATTCTAGGGGGTAGAATATAGCTCACCAAGGGACGACCTCCAATGGAAGAACTCCCTAGGAGGAAAGAAGCCATCCTTCACCAATTTGGCAAGGTGCTTCACTACACCATGACCCAAATATAACGACAGCATGTCTGTCGGCAAAGGTCATATATAACATCGATCGATGCATCGGTAAAGGATTTACCATGCATTTAAGCTGTCGGTGAAAGACCTGTAGTTAAAGACCTTTGCCAACAGACAAAACATTACCGACAGACAATTTGTCCACGATACTATACTTTTACCGATAGACAAATCTTTACCGACAGACAATCTTTACCGACAGACAAGTCTTTGCCGACAGACGTTTTGCCTTAGAAATTCTATTTGCCGACAAACTGTTAGACATCATAGTGTATACCATTGCAAACAACATATTTTTGTTTGCATGAATTAGTAATATACATTTGTCATATCATTCAGCTTTCAGAATTTTTTTACCATACATTTCGACACATAGAGAGAACATAAATGATCATTCAGTACTCCAAGATCACATAGTCCAAAAGGGCATAGAGTCATAAATGATCATTCAGATTTCATTCCTTACCATAGACCCATAGTCCAAAAGGTCACATGAATGCATTACACAGATATATGATCATTCAGTAACAACACTAATTGTCCAAAAGATCACATATAATTACTAGTAACAGAACTAATTGTCCAAAAGATCACAAGGGCTAGACCTCTCTTTAACATGTCACTAATTGTCCAAAAGATTAGTCCATCTATATAACTAGCTGGCTATACACTAATTGGATCTCCATCACTTCACAAAAAAATTCCTTTCTAGAACCTTCGCACACCCCGAAGTTCCTTTCTCGATTAGCTTTTGATGGTCTCACTCCGCACACCTCGTAAAAGAATAAGTGATATTATGAGACAAAGCAATGATGGGCTGATTAATTGTTAGTTGACATATATATACTACTACATGTGTATTGGGGCCCTTGGGGAAAAAAAGCGATCTTCAATAGTAACAGTCAAAGAACAATTGCCTTCTTATTGAGAACATCATGATGCAACACGAACACCCACAACCAAAATAAATAAGCTCACACCATACCATCTCAACGAGACAAGAGCAAAGACACATAACACGAAAACACCCCTAAGCATTTTGACAACAAACAAAACTTCGATGCTTGAAGCGATCGATGCTCCAGAATCCTTTGAGCGATAAGCATTCCTTACTTGATATTCAGCATAACCAACATCTAACTGGAGCCTTCCCACACCAACTCCTTCTTGAGCACGGCGCTGAACATTCAACCCGAATTTTGCAAAACAGCCTCCATCTTGCCTTCTTAACCTACTCGGACTTATCATCCACATCACAACTTCTTCTCGGTTAAGTTCGCTCTCTTGTAAAAGGCGTGCACACTCAACTCAAGCGAAGCACCCACTGCACACCTCCCTCCACGTTAGAAATATACAAGACATACAAAATCCCAAAGCGGTTTTGATATTTGTAACTTGCACGATTCTTTGTTAACTCTAAGTCGATTTTGTCATGGCAATTGGATTAGCTCTAATACACATGTATATATATGAAAAGACATGCTTCGTCATGGAATGCAACAGAGAAAGCAGAGTTAGCTACTATAACTTAAATCAACGAGAAAGCAAGCCGATGAAAAATGCATATTGTGTAGTGATATCGATTGCACATATACCTAATCAAGTTAAAACTTAAAAGGAAGAGGAATACCATTGGATGAAGCATTTGCCTCTAGACCAAAAAAAAGAAGCATCTACTTATTTATCGCATGAAGCTGAATTAGAGGAATACCATTGGACAAACTACAAAGGAAGAGAATTGAGAATCTAATAGAGGAATACCTTTCTCGATTAGCTTTTGATGGTCTCACTCCGCACACCTGTAAAAGAATAGGTGATATGGTTATAATCAACAACAAAGAAACATTAGAAAAACTAAAAATTTTACAAAGCTGTCAATTATCTTGTGAATGTACTATCTCCTTCACCAAATCATATAGGCATTATCATCATCATATAGGCAAACTTAAACATATAAAAAATCTCGAAATATCGGTGCCTAAACCCCTACGATATATCTGTGATTTTCATTGTGTAGGTACTCATATGGATTTAGTTGTGTAATCCAAATCAATAATTAAGTAAGATTTTAGTATGAACTCGCGTCTACAACTTTGAATTCAGTGAGCTCAACATATATATATATGGTCCTTTAACTAAATCAATACCCCATATTAGAATATGTATAGTGTCATCTGCATGGAAATTAAGTCTGAGCTAAGCGGTTACGTTGTTTAATGTCTGAGACCAAATAGGATTGAGAAAAATAAGGAGCAAAGACAATGAAGAATGCTACTTAGCTTGCTCACTTGCAAATGATAGCCAAGCGACCCACATACGAGGATTAGAAAGGAACAAGAAGTTGACACGTACAAGGAGAAATAGTAATTTCTTATGCTTCATTGCATGCTTTATGCATAGATATTTCAACAAAATAATCAATGGAAGCAACGACATCATAGGAGAATGAAAGAAAAGCAAGATTGCGTAGAAAAGAGCTAATTCTTCTCAAGAGGAGTGTACAAGGAACAATTATCAATTAAAGTAATGATCAAAATACAAGTGAATTATTCAGACAACCAGCAAAGTGATACTCCCTACCCAAAATTTATTGATCTCCTTTTGCAAGTGAGATACTAAAACAACATATACTGTGCACCCAAAATCCTTCCTACTTAATTTTGCCTCTCTTCCTCATTTGGAGCATGCAGGATATTGACCGAGCAGAGGACCCAGCTAAATAATTCGAGAAAAGAAACACATTTAGAAGAAATGAGAAGATTAGCACGACACAAGAGAAAAGAACATCTATGGCATAGAGAATGACCACAGCGAGAAAGTGGCACCAATAGAAAAATATAAATGTCCAGAGGATAGATAAAAATAAAACTTGGCTGACAAGAGCTACCAAATGAACTAGTCAGCTGCGTTATATGGTTGGCCAGGTTCATCAAGAACTTCTATGGATATATCAACTAATGCCCGAAGACTCTCCGCAAAAAGGTGTAATCAAGGAAGGGTTACATAATGGAAAGGCAACCAATTAGGATAATTATAGGGAAAACAAGTAGGCTAAATGTAAGGAACTATAGCTGTATGAAATCAACTAATTCCGAGATGACATTCCATGGAAAGGAGGTGCAAACCAGGAAGGAAACTTCGTGGGAAAGACAACCAAGTAGGACAATTATGGGTAAAAACAAGTAGAGTTTATATAAGGAACTACTGGTGTCGAAATCAACCAAGTTGTGAATATGATAAATACCCAACATGAGGTACACACAATCCAGATGACACTCCAAATACCGACAAATTACAAAACTAATACAAAGTCCGAATCCGGATGGGATACACGACAAAGCATAAACTATAAAAATGTGGTAGCCAAAACAAGCAAAATAACACGGTAATGTCATGTGTTTCGTCACATGCACCTCAAACAGATCAAGACCAAGCCAAAACCGCTCCACCATAACAATTTGTAGAAGCTTTTAATGATGCCAACACAAGTCTAAGTACAATATATGTTCGGTTGTAAGTTGTTAGTTGAGGATAAGCAAATTGCTGTATGTATCCGCCAAAAAATGGACCACGAAATAACTACCGGGGATTATTTGACCAACTTATCACAATTGTGGGGACACAGAAGATGTTATAAAATTACGAGAATGGAGAAGGACGCTAGGGTCAACATGATAGTATGACACATACTCATTCTAGAAAATAAGAAGTCATTCAATACTCTACCCAAACCAAGGTGGGGACTTTAGAGAAGCGCCTCAAGACACCCTATGTAAGTGCCTTCAGAGTTCCCATCGACGCATAAAATTCCCCAAATCTAATCCTTCTTCCGTTTCTGCACTACCCAATCTGCAATCTGCGTCTGGGAAAAGGATAGATCGGAGCAATAAAGAACTGCAAAATTCACATGTCTACAGCAACCAAACCCTAGATTAGCTCAATCGTGCCAAATTAAATCAGTTACTTTCGAAGCAACAAATGGACAAGAAAGTCGGACTAGCAGACTAGAACACGCACCAAAAATCTAGATTGCCTTTACAACAATCGCATCACACGCAAACACCACCAAACCGTAAGGTTTTCCTCAAGGAAATGAAATAGATAAATTTCTCACTAGCCCCAGATTGCCTTTACAACAACGCAAAGACACACAAGCAACCACCAAACCCTAGGATTTGCCTCAAAGGAAGCGAAATAGATAAAGTTCTGGAGCAGCAGATCTCCACGGGCAACCAACTAGCATTAACCTTATAATTGCCCCACGGCACCGAGATCCAAAGCTCATCATCTATGGCACGAGAGAATGAAATCAAAAAGCAGGATAGGCACATTAATGTCCGAGAGAACATAATAGTTCACTAGATGAAACATAGTAGATGGCTTGCTAAAGATGCTTGACACTTACATCATCGAAATGGCGCGACTTTGGTCATGAAAGATCCAGTGAAGGAGCTATGGGCGTGATATTGTTGTCGAGTACACATGGTCTTCAAGCAGCACCTTGGTTACCAGCTTGTGGCGGCGATTTTTGGGGGTTGGGGAGGGCAGTATGGGCGGCGATTTAGGCGATGGGGCTGGCTGGTGGCGGCGATGTGGAGGGGGCGGGGGCGGTGGTGGCGATGTGGAGGGGGGGGCGGGTGGTGGCGATGTGGAGGGAGGGGCGGAGTGGGGAGGGGAGGCGTGCGTGGGGGCGGTGGGATTTGGGGAAGGTGGGGGGCGTGGGGGAAGGCGGGGGCGGCGTGTGGGGAAAGCGGCGGTGGGGCGTGGGGGCGCTCGATCGGGAGGCAGCGCGTGGGGTGGCGGCCGGTGATTTGGGGGAAGGCGGGGGCCCCCGGGGGGGGGCGGTAAAGGCGGGGTTGTGGGGTTTTGGGGGGAAAAAAGGAGGAAAACCCTAGCAGCATTTTATCTCCCGCCGATTTTGCCGCGCTTCATATTTACCGACACATTATCAGTCATAACATGTTTACCGACAGACCGTTTGACCCTAAAACATGATATTTACCGACACACACTCAGTCCTTAATACATGTATAATTACCGACAGACAATCTGACCCTGAAAGAAGTATTACCGACAGATAGTCTGTTGCTTAAATTTACCGACAGACAGTTTGTTGGTGGTTACTGATTATTTCCGACAGAAGTCTGTCGCTATATTTATGTCATGGTGTAGTGCTTCTCCGTATCACTGATTTCTGCCACACCTTTAGGAGGGCCCTATCCTAAAAGGCTGCTGCACCACTAGGTGAAGTTGATGCTATCGTCTCAGGTTTCCTCTTTGGCGACGGAGGTACTCTGGCTCTGGCTGAAGGGCTAGACACCATCAGGAAAGATAAGGGATGGATTCTCTAAGGATGGCGGTGCTAGGGTTTAAGGATCGTGGCGAAGGTTTCGAAAGTAAAACTGGAGGCAAAGGGGGGAATGGCTACAGTTCCAGATCTAGGAATTTATAAGCTGAAATTTTCTCTCAAGGCGAATAGTTCACTCCCCGTGGCATGACGCCTAGATCGGCAAAAAAAATAGAATGATGGCACTGCATGAACCTTGATATTGTAGATGAAAGCAATAGATGCTCAACTACCCAACATTTAGATTTTCTAACTCTGCTTAGAGTCGAGTTGATGAGTCAACATTGAGTAATTTGTGGCCAACCTAAGGACTCGAGTTGGGCTGATGGCAGGGCGCTTGACTCAGCATGTTCCTATTCGATACTTAGCGATTCCCCATCTACTCGAATCATTCAACCGCAAGTCTGTAGGGCGTTACTCCATCTGGGGGCCTGAACCTGTATACGTCGTGTGCCACTATCTTCATGGCTAACTTTGCTAAACTGAAGGTTCCCACAATCACAAGTTTGACAAGATGAGGGAGGTTGCCCAAGATCATCTTGATCATCAAAACCACATGAGCAAGTCTGAGATCAAGTTCTTGAGTTTTGCTCAAACTTGGTTTGTTCTTCATCAAATTGATAAAGGTTGAAACTTTGACATCAATCCTTGCAATTGAAGATTGGAATAAGTTCCTGACATCCTTAGGAGTACATCTACCAAGTTTCGTGAGTTTTTGTCAGCCGATCAAAAGATTCCTCAAATTTTGCTTTTGAGTCGTGTTGTTTTTAGAGTCTATTCTTACTACTATTCTTGGGCTCGGTGCTACCACTCCTTCTCCTTTACTCCCTTTTGAGCATTTTCTTTGATGGCACGGGTGAACAATTTTGAGTGGGAAAATTCTCATTTATCCCCTAATCGCCATCTCGATCCTTCAGCGATATAAGAACAGAATGTAGAAAAAGGAGGAGAGGGATAACTATGAGAAACTACTTAGCCAAGAAATAAATGCATCCTTTAGAGATGGTTTAACTCTATGGATAACCTAAGAAAATGCATCCCTAAACTCTCTTTCCAATACATTAAAGAAAGAATCCCATTGTCGAAAATGATTCTGTTTCTATGCATCCAAATCGTCCAGTAGGTGATTATGATAATCTGTTTGAAACAAACCACCATGTGCCACTTTTTTTACCATTTGAATCATGTTGACCACATCTAGAGAAAGATCCCAATTGATGTGGAGGAAGCACTAACACCATTGGCTAAAATGATAGGAAAAGAATAGGTGGTGGAGTGATTCTTCACTCTGGGTAGCACAAAGCACACAATTATAGCTTTCCAAATGAAGTCCTTTTTTATTTAGAAGAGAGCCAGTGTTCAACCTTCCTGTGAGGAGTAGCCAAAAAAGACACCACAGACTTATCAACCTTGACTCTTGACGGGCTTTATTCCTGGATCAAGACTCATGATATCGATGTTGTCTCATGCAAAGCAAAGTCGCAGTTGATGGCCTTGGTCATCGATCCCTTTGGATCCATTTCAGAGACTTATGTTGGTTTCTCTCTTTCCGCCTTTGCGAGCTACACGATAAATAATTGGATAAATTTTTAGAAAATGAGCTTACTCTTTTAGCCTGCAAATTTTCTCAAACCTACAAAAGGGTGAGAGAGAGGAAGAGAGGTGGCACGATCACTTGCTTCAAGTGTGGTGTCCCTAACCATATTTGAGCGAACTGTCCCAAGCTGGAAAAGGGCAAGAACGACTCCGGTGGTTCGACAAAGAAAGACTACATCAACAAAAACTTGGTAGATTAGAAGTGCCCCTTGAATTTCGTGTGAGGCCCTCAAAGTTGAGTTAGCCGTGCTGAGGGAGAAAAATGCATCTATTGATAGTTCTTCTCCATTTGGTTCTTCTTCCTCTTCTTTCCCTTGCTCTTCCTATGCCTTTTTCTTCCGGAAGTGTGAATATCTCATGAGCACTCTCGAGAAGTTTGTAGGAGGCAAGAAGAAGCTCAATCTCATTCTAGACCAATCCAAGATTAGTCAATTTAATCAGGGTCTGGGATTTGACTACTTGGAGCATACTTGGGCACATCCTCTCATTTTATGTGGTTCCAAGAGTGCTGAGATTGTGGTTGCTCACAGGTTGAGTACCACTGTGTCTGGGTATGCTAGGGTTGTCCATGGGATCTCTGATCAGGTGGTTGCTGCTTCTGCCTCTAGCAAGGCGTAGTACTCATGCACAGTAGTCTTTTACTTCAAACGCACCAAGATCTCAAGGCGTGAGCATGTTAGTGCCCTTAAGGGTATTTAGGGTCATCCCCATACTCTGAGTGCTCCTAAGGCACACACTGCTTCTAGATAGGTCAGATAGTATCAAGCTTTTGGGCAGCGTCCAAGACTCGATTTTTAGGCTGTTTAGTCAAGTTTTAGTCCTAGAGCTGTTCATGATCCATCTTCCCGCTGTCCTCTTGATATTCCTTGCTTTTCCCATCGAGGTAGACGATGAGGACATCACAACCAAGGATACAACCGCTGCCCCTTCTTCCTCTACGACCCCAACTTTGGCCCCGACCGTCGCTGTTTCGGCCGCTACTTCGTCTACGACGCCTAGAGGGCTTAATCCGGAAGCGAGGCCTTTCCACCCACCTTTGCTGGACCAGCACGTCAAGAGCACCCATCGAGGACAGCCCACACGTCAAGGAAGGCCCAAGATCAAGCCCAATTCGTCGCCGAGTCCAGTTCGGCCATCCAGGAGCAGCAGTACTTCAAACGGACATAACTTGGGGTCCCGGGCTCCGTTTTCAGCGTACGACCACTCGTTTGAAAGGTGTCGAGATAACCTTTCCAATGGATCTGGTCCCAAGGCCAAATTCCTTCTGGAACGATGGGAAAATACAGAACAATCTCACGGGACAGAATTTCTGGGTGCTGCGCCACCTTATTTTTGGAATTATGGGCCATGTATGGTTAGGGTTGCATGGTGGCCGACCTTAGGGTGGTGTCCTACCCTAATTTGGGCGCCCCAAGTCTGGTCTCCACCCTATATAATGCCTCAGCCGTCGTACGTTGTCGTTTAGGTTTTGTTGTGTTTTGGTAGACCCCTTGTGCGTCCCTCCTCGTATTCGCGTGTGTCGACTAGACCACCCGTGACGAGAAACAGAACCTCACCCTTGTATCTTTCAGATTATTGGATTGGAATTGCTCTCACCTTGTTCTTGCATGTTCTCGGTTGCAGCGGTACAAGGATTGATCGGTCTTTGATTCGGTTGATCGCCGTGTGGTGACGTTGCGATTGCTTGGTTGCTGATCTCGTGGTTAGTAGCCGTTCCATCTACTTCGTGCACCATCAAACCGACGTATCGTTCTCATCAGAAGATCGGGCCGACCCCCGTGCGCATCAAGTTGGTATCAGAGCTCAAGGTTGCTCGGTGAGATCTTCCTTCAATTTCGTTTCCTACCTAGAGTCCAGAAAATTGCCCCACAAAAAATTAGTAGATTGGTTTTTCCTCTGTCCAAGCTAATTTGTGCCTTAACTTTTACTACTTGTTCTTGGTTTGTTGAATCGTCGGTTGCATAGTCGTGTGCTTGCTGGTTTTAGAGTCTAGTTCCCTTAGAGTTTCGAGTTCGAGTCACGTTTTGTCACATTTGCATCCGAATTGGAGTTGGTCTCTGTTAGTAGATCAGATTGGGTCGTGAATTTCCCTGATCTGTTTTCCTATCCGAGTGGTCTTCGGCGATCACCAAAGTCGGGAGAGTACTACCCCCTCAGAAGACTGCTCGCCCATCGCTTGGCGTGGTCGCCGAAAGTGCTCGCCTTGGCGTGCCTCAGTCGCTGAGAGTGCTCGCCAGCCAGAGTGCTTTCGCCGCAGCTGCGTGCTCGTCGCCGAAAGTGCTCGCCCATCGTTTGGCGTGGTCACCGAGTGCTTTCGCAGCTGCGTGCCTCGTCGCCGAGTGCTCGCCCATCGCGCCTTCGTCGCCCGAGTGCTCGCCTCTCGCAAAATCGCCGCCCTGCCGCCCTCTGCAAAAACTGGTCGCTGAAAGTGCTCGCCACCGTGAGAATCGGTCGCCAACTGTTGGCGACTACTCCTCTCGGCGTGCACCAAATCGAGAGAAGAAAAAGGCAAGTGCAATCTTCAAAAGCCGCTAGATCAATTGCAAACCAAAGATCGAGAGAGAGAGAGTATCTTTTAATTACCTTTATACCCTAGTCAAAAAAAAAAGGGTGTGTGGTGAGCATTGTTGGAGTCCTTTTTGAGTCTGTTATCCAGTTTTGGGGCTCCCACAAAAAAAAAGAGGAGAAAAAAATTCAAAAAAAAAAAGGAGAAAAGAAAAGAGGAGCCCTAGCTGCTTGTTTTGTGTTGAGGTCGTTCTCATTGCATCTCTGTGGCATCGTTGGTGATTAGGCTCGCATCTCTAGCACGGTCTAGCCTAGGACCAAACCTCATCTTGATTTTGAATGACTTTTCACTTACTTTGGATTAGTGGTACTAGTTCCTCCTTTGTTACATATTATCGCTGTCGGGCTCCACCATCTTCGATCACACAGTTCCGAATTTGCAATCGCTGCCACATCGAGGACTTGTAAGAACTTGGTAGAAGCTTGAGCGTGTGGGAGGCTTGCCCAACGATACAACCTAGTAGTTCATAGGAACTAATTCTCTTGCGAGTTCTCTGTTTGTTGCCCTAACAATGGTAGGTTCACATAGCAAGACAACTTACAAGGATGATATTGAGGATTGTCCATGCTTGACAGAAAGAGAAAAGAAATACTGGCGACAACTTAAGCGACTTGAGTCCCTGCAGAAATCAAAGGGTGAGGCGATTCGAGCATGGGAGTATCCTTCGACCAAGAATGAGAACACACCATTGAAGAAAGATTTGAAGCCTACCCCACCCAAGAAGAAGGATAGTAAGTGTATTTCAATATATAACGATACGAATGTTCTTGCTATTCCTGCGACTAACCCTGTAGGCAAGAATGATCAAGATGGTGTGCGCTTGATCGCCGCAATGATGACGACTACAAGAGCCTAAGGTCGCATAGCGTGTACTTAGTGCTCCACCGGAACATGCTAGTCAAACTCAACGCAACAACTTATTTCACACTAAGTTTGTTGTCCGAGAACGTGGGGTACAAGTCATCATAGATGGAGGAAATTGTAGCAACCTCGCAAGTCAGAACATGGTTGAGAAGCTTGGCTTGACCACAACTCCACTTCAACAACCTTACTTAAATCGAATGGTTCAATTCTGTGGTAAGGTTCGTAACACAAAGCTGTGCAAGTGAGTTTCTCTATTGGTTCCTATTATGATTTTGTTGATTGCTATGTTGTACCCATGGAAACATGCTCACTTTTATTAGGAAGACCATGGTTATATGGCGAGAAGCTATTCACAATGGTAGAACCAATCAATATTCCTTTTCGTATTATACAAAGAAAATGATTTTGGAACCAATGGCCTTGCTGAATTACTTAAGGTTGCTGCACCACATGCAAAAAGAGAGCACGAAAGTAATGATACTAAAAAGAAGAGCGTAGCTAATGAGCTAAATCTGCCTAAAGCAACAAGTGATAAATCTGATCGCAAATTAACAGATGTAGTTTTGTTAGCTACCAATGTTACGATACAAGATGACATACCCACAAGTTTGCAACCATCTGTTTCCTTGCCTCCTGTTGCCAATAAGCTTTTGCAGGATCATGAGAAGGAGTCGAGGACGACTCCAAATCAAGAAGGGGAGGATGATGAGGACATCACAACCAAGGATACAACCGCTGCCCCTTCTTCCTCTACGACCCCAACTTTGGCCCCGACCGTCGCTGTTTCGGCCGCTACTTCGTCTACGACGCCTAGAGGGCTTAATCCGGAAGCGAGGCCTTTCCACCCACCTTTGCTGGACCAGCACGTCAAGAGCACCCATCGAGGACAGCCCACACGTCAAGGAAGGCCCAAGATCAAGCCCAATTCGTCGCCGAGTCCAGTTCGGCCATCCAGGAGCAGCAGTACTTCAAACGGACATAACTTGGGGTCCTGGGCTCCGTTTTCAGCGTACGATCACTCGTTTGAAAGGTGTCGAGATAACCTTTCCAATGGATCTGGTCCCAAGGCCAAATTCCTTCTGGAACGACGGGAAAATACAGAACAATCTCACGGGACAGAATTTCAGGGTGCTGCGCCACCTTATTTTTGGAATTATGGGCCATGTATGGTTAGGGTTGCATGGTGGCCGACCTTAGGGTGGTGTCCTACCCTAATTTGGGCGCCCCAAGTCTGGTCTCCACCCTATATAATGCCCCAGCCGTCGTACGTTGTCGTTTAGGTTTTGTTGTGTTTTGGTAGACCCCTTGTGCGTCCCTCCTCGTGTTCGCGTGTGTCGACTAGACCACCCGTGACGAGAAATAGAACCTCACCCTTGTATCTTTTAGATTATTGGATTGGAATTGCTCTCACCTTGTTCTTGCATGTTCTCGGTTGCAGCAGGTACAAGGATTGATCGGGTCTTTGATTCGGTTGATCGCTTCGTGTGGTGACGTTGCGATTGCTTGGTTGCTGATCTCGTGGTTAGTAGCCGTTCCATCTACTTCGTGCACCATCAAACCGACGTATCGTTCTCATCAGAAGATCGGGCCGACCCCCGTGCGCATCAGTAGATATCAGCGATGTCAGGTGGTTACTAGTAGGAGATTCAAACAGCCTCACTGGGATGGTTCGGGCTTTGTACCATGGCGGGCCAACCCAATTACAACTCCTAGATCTTCTGCTAATCATGTTTTTGATCTTGTGAAAGTTGAGCATCAAAGAGACACTAGAGTCCAGTCTTCTTTTGTGGCTGATACATTAAGACATCATGTGGTTCAGTATTGGGTTCCCATATCTTCACTCTATCCCAGTACTGAGTCATCTCTCTCTTGTGTCTTGATCAGGTTCGTTGGATAGGGCAGGGAGAGGTTTGGATTATTGACTCTGGTTTTTCTCGTCATATGACCAGAGACTCTCGTTGGTTCTCTTCCCTAGTCCGAGCCCCCAATGATGAGTTCATCACTTTTGAGGATGTTTCATCAGGTTGAGTCATTGCTAAAGGTACCATCTGCATTAATGACAAATTCATTCTCAAGGATGTTGCCTTAGTGAGTAAGCTGCAATGCAATCTGCTTTCTGTTTCTCAGCTTATCGATGACTCTTTCGAGGTAAGCATCAAAAGTAGTACCTGTACAATCCTTGATTCATCAAGGGACTTAGTTTGCTGGATTTCTAAATATGGGAGTCTTTTGTGCTGTTTTTTCTACTTCTTCTGGAGATTCTCTCCGTTGTTTGATTGCTTTCGAGTCCCGTGATCTTGCCTTCTAGCATAGGAGACTTGGTCACATCGGCTTCGACCATTTGACCCGAGTTAGCAGCCACGACCTCATTCGTGGTTTGCCTAAACTCAAGATGGTCAAAGACTTAGTTTGCACTAGGACCTCATTCCCTAGTCACTATTGTGATGGCTGAAGCACCGGGACAACTTTTACATATAGACACTGTTGGTCCAGCTAGAGTATAGTCAACAGGTGGGAAGTGGTATGCTCTTTTAATTGTCAATGATTTTTTGAGGTATTCTTGGGTGTTTTTCACGGCCTCGAAGGATGAGTCCTTTTCTCATTTCAATGGTTTAGATAGTAGGTTGTCTTTTGAGCTTCCAGGTGCCTTGCAAGCTGTACGCAATGAAATTGGCATGGAGTTCAAGAACTCCTACTTTGAGAGTTTCTGTATGGAGTCTAGTTTAGAGCATTAGTTCTTCTCTTCCTACATCCCTCAGCAAAATGGCATAGTGGAAAGGAAGAACAGGACCCAGGTAAAGATGACTAGAACGATGCTAGACTAGTACGGTACTACTAAGAAGTTTTGGGCTGAAGCTATAGGTACTACTTACCATGTTTCTAATCGGGTATTCTTGAGAGTACATTTGTACTGCACTTCTTACAAGTTGAGACATGGGCGAAAGCCCAATGTTTCCCATTTTCATATGTTTGGTTGCAAGTGTTTCATTTTGAAGTCTGGTAACCTTCATAGATTTGAGTCTCATTCTTTTGATAGTATTTTTTGGGTTACTCGACTTCCTCATGCTACTATAGGGTCTGGAGTGTGATGCGAATAGGATTATAGAGACCTGTAAGGTGAATTTTGATGTGGATAGCCCAAGAGCTAGACCTGATATTTCAGGCCCTTCTTCCACCTCTAAGACTATTTTTGTAGAGGATGAGGATGATGGACATGTTGGTGTTCCATCTGATCCATTCCCCTCTACACCTGAGTTGCCACTTGTTTCTATTTCTGCACCTTAGGGAGACCAGCCCTTAACTTCTGACTCTCCTTCAATGAGTGGCTCTGATCCTACCTCTTGTGCCCATGTGGTAGAGATCACTTCTGCTTCTGGACCTCCACGCCACATTCAGAGAGTTCATCCACAAAATCAAATCATTAGCGATATGTTTGAGCGGGCCACATGCTCAAAATCAGGTTTGTCCAGTTTCTATCTTCACTCAGCTTTTTTTGTCTTATTTGAGCCGAAGGATGTTTCTAATGCATTATCCAATGAGTTATGGATTAATGCTATGCATGAGGAACTTGAGAATTTCGAGAGGAACAAGGTATGGAAGCTTGTTGAGCCTCCATCTGGTCATAATGTCATTGGGACGAAGTGGATATTCAAGAACAAGCAGAGTGAGGATGGGGTTGTTGTTAGAAACAAGGCTAGGCTGGACTAGAGGCTATCAAGATCTTGCTTGCATTCTCTGCATCCAAGGGCTTGAAGATTTATCAAATGGATGTCAAGAGTGCATTCCTCTATAAGTATATTAAGGAAGAGGTGTATGTTAGGCAACCTCCAGGATTCAGGAAACCCAAATACCCAAACCATGTCTTCAAGCTTTTCAAAGCTTTGTATGTACTTAAGCAGGCTCCTAGAGCTTGGTATGAGAGGTTTAAGTCTTATCTTCTTAGTCATGGTTTCAAGATGGGTACTGTAGACAAAACTTTGTTCATCAGACACTAGGATTCTCATTTCCTTCTCGTCTAGATTTATGTGGACGATATTATCTTTGGTGGCACTTCGCAATCTCTTGTGTCTCAGTTTTCGGAGGTGATGAGCACAGAGTTTGAGATGAACATGATGGGTGAGTTGAGCTACTTCCTCAGCTTCCTAATCAAACAAACTCGAGAGGGCACATTCTTGCATCAAGGCAAGTACACTCGAGACCTCCTAAGGCACTTTGACATATCTGATGGGAAGCCAGTGATGACTCCTATGGCTATCATTGTTGTCCTTGAGCCCGACGAGAATGGCGAGTCTGTTGGTCAAAAAGAATTTTGAAGCATGAATGATTCCCTCTTGTATTTCACTGCCTCGAGGCCGAAACAAACACTTTGCTGTATATATATGCGCTCAATTTCAAGCTTCTCCTCACACCTCTCACCATCAGGTTGTTAATTGCATCCTTAGATACCTTCGAGCTACCATTGACTATGGTATTTGGTACTATTCTTCTTCTTGTTTGTCCCTTAGAGCTTTTTTCGATGCATATTTTGCTAGCTATAGAATAGATAGGAAGAGCATCTCTTGCACTTGCCAATTCATTAGCACTTCTCTTGTTTCTTGGTCATCTAGTAAGCAGTCCGGAGTTGCACAGTCTACCACTAAGGCCGAGTATGTTGCCGCAACCAATTGCTGAGTCAGGTGCTTTGGATGAGATCAACCATGCAGGACTTTGGGTTAGAGATAGAGAGTGTTCCACTTTTCTGTGAAAACACTTCTACTATTTGCATTGCTAAAAACCTAATGCAACACTCTAGGACTAAGCATATTGATATTAGATATCACTTCCATAGAGACCATATGGAGAAGAGTGACATAGTACTTTAGTTTGTAGAGAGTAACCACTAGATTGTCGATATCTTTACCAAGTCTTTGAATAGCTCTAGGTTTGTAGCCTTAAGACGAGTGCTTAGAGTTATGTGACCTTATGGCATGTCTTGAGAGGAGCTAGTTTGTATATTATGTGAAAGACCATGTGGAGGTCTATCCATGTGTGTGATGAGTAATTGACGAGTATTGAACTTGGATTGATTTGAAATTGAGTTTGATTTGAAGTGAATTGGATTTGAAGCAATTTGAGTGTTGGTTGCTTTTCTTAGTGCTACCGGCCAGGGGGCAGTAGCACCGGATTGTTGAGCGTAATTAAGATTGATTAATGATTTTGGGATAATCATTGAATATATATGTGGGCATTGCTATGTGAAAGGTTTTCCTTGTCTTTGATGGTTGCAGGGCGACGGTGCTAGGTCATGGTGAGGCGGAGGATGGTGGGACTAGGCGAGGAGTCGGAGGTCGAGACGGTCGGAGATCGCGGAAGATGACCGGAGGCGGAGTCCGCAAGCCAAGAAGATAAGGAAAGGAGATGATGCTAGCTAGATGTCGCGTGGATCAATGAGGGCCGTCGGATTGCGGTCTAGTTGATAGGTTAGCGGGTCTAGGTAGTATGCTTTGAAAACCGTGCAAGAAAACCCGGTATATGTGTGGGTTTTGGGTTAGCCCTTGCATGGCTATGTGAGTGGGTCAATCCTAGCCCTTAGATGAGTGTCCTAGGGTTGAGGGACTCATCCAAGGGTGGTAGGTGGCCCAAGAATAGTATAAATAGGG
Source organism: Guadua angustifolia (assembly GCA_036346375.1). Lineage (NCBI taxonomy): Eukaryota > Viridiplantae > Streptophyta > Magnoliopsida > Poales > Poaceae > Guadua > Guadua angustifolia. The sequence goes on from JAYEVE010000028.1 coordinate 753,104, forward strand.
GTGGAGGGGTGGCCTCCTCCCCTTGAAGGTTTGAGTTGCTCCTTTGAGCTTTGCCCACATAAAGTGAGGCTTTGTAAACCTTCCCACCAGAAATACAAAGAAATTTCTTTACATTATTGTGAATTTAAATTCGCATTTACATTATGTCTTTACTTTACATAATTTAAATTCAGCATTTACGTTCACGCATTTACTTTCCGCAATCTACATTCATGCAATTTGGATTTGCCTCCTCCTTCTAAATGCTGATCTTGGATGTTTTGAGTGTGTTCATATGGTTTTACATCTCTTTTGCAGTCTTTGATTAAGTAGAGATCACCTTTTCTTTCAAGTTTCAGTTCTGTTCAGAACTTGTTCTTCGCATAGCAGTTAGTATTTGATTTTTAGAAAAATATATAAAAATAATTTTTACATGATTCTTGTTGGAGATTGTGAGGGACTTCCAGACCCATCTGTAGAAAAATTTTGGAGTTCACTTGTTTCACTGTTTGGGCGCCATGAGGTGAAAACCGAACCCCAAATTTTCTACTCGAAGTTCCTGACTGTCTGTGTTCATAGATTTATGATGATTTTTCTACATGGCTTTTTAATCTGAAATTTGGTGGAGTTCTTCAAGACTTATCTACTCATAGGGAGAAAATTTCTCATAATTTTGTGAGCAGCAGAAACCCACCAACCTCCTGTTCAAATTAAAGACAGATTCAGGAAATATCTGCTTTTGCTTTTCTAAAAGAGACTTTTGTGTCTTGGCTTGATCTCTTTTAGAAAAGAAGTATTTGAATTGATTCCTCTTGGACACTTGATAACCAGGATTGTGATTGAAAAATCCCTCACATATTTTATGGATAACATCCATGTAAGCTAGGGATGCACATAGTTGTCTAGTCGTTCCGGTTTTTGCGGGTTTTTCACGATTTCCCTTGCGCTATCTTTTTCACGGTTTTAGTTGGAGTATTTTGGGGAAAATTTATTTGCGACCATTCACCCCCCTCTGTTCGCCATCTCGATCCTTCATTATGTACTATATTTGTTTACTTCTATCATTTGCTTTTTCATGCATATTCTAGGTGTTGTTGGGGTCATTTCTAGAGTTGTCATTTCTCTTCACTTAGACTACTGGCATGCTTTGCATGGACCTCTCATCTTCTGCTCTAGGTTGCTATCATGTACAATTAGCTATTCTCTCTTCTCCCTAGGTTGAGTTCCCTCACGGTCTTATAAGTCTAGTAGGTGTTGGACCACTTGGGTAGATAGGGTCTATGTGCACTCTTTAGCGTGAGATCTAGAATCTGCTTCTTATGTCAGTCATGGGGAAGATGAGAGCGAGTCTGAGCCATAGTGCTTCTCTTCTATCTTTTCTATGCTCAATAGCTACCTAGTGTGCAGTTTTCTCGACTTTTTCTCCTCATTCTATGTTTCTAGTTTTTATTGAGTTCATTTGGATTTTCTTTGAGCCTAATTCTGCTAACAACTCAATTTAACCAGATTTGTAATTAAAACTGATTCACTTGTTGAGGGGGAGTTTGAGAATCTCTTCATACATTACATACAAACTATATTTTCTGCTTTTATGGGCTTTGTCTATTATGCAAATGATTTATTCATCATGCTATTCACCATGCTACATCATATAAAGAAACTCACTAGCTTAGATATGTCCAAGTTCATTTATCTTGCTAAGCTTGTTAAAATCTAAAAATTAAAGCTTTAAACGAAACTTGATGAAACATGTTGCTTTTACTTGCTGTGTTTCTTCTCTTGGTGCATATGCCATTATTTATGAAATTTTGGATTTCTACTAGTGTTCCTATAGCAACTTGGGTGAAGTTAGGTAGATCCATAATCAAGTCCTTTATATGCTCATAAATCTATGTGCTAGAATGAAAAAAAAGATTGACTCTTTTTGTGCAAATTGATCTCAACACCTTACATTCACAAGATTACTTCCCATTGCACTAGAGATAAACTTGGAATGTATCGTGTATGACCAAAACCATCCTCTTAAGAGCACTTTTTGAGATGGTCAACTATGGCTTGAATCAATCACTTAAAGAGATGCAAATAAAGAAAACAACATAAGTGAGTAAAGAATGCAAATAATGTTACACATTTGCACCCCACTATGTCATTTGAAATCTTAAAGAAAAATTTGCATTGAAGATAATTGAGCCCGAAGGACATTATATGCACTTCTAGCTTTCCTAATGTGTTGAGTAGGTTGAACTCTATGTTTTCCATTTGATCTATTGTATGGCTTTGCCTCTAGTTTAAAAACTATGCTAAGTGTTGTAATTGTTTAATCATGCAAAAAAAACGACATAGTTTTATTTGTGCTTGTTAAGAAAAATTGACATTTGCACTTGGACATGTCTTAGTTTAGCCTAATTTGAACTTGAGTAGCTTAGTATCATATTGTGTATATGTGGTCACTTGGATAATCTTTAAAGCTCTTTTAGGATGCATTTCATGCATACATATGTAAATTTAAAAAAAAATACCTTCTTGATGCCTATATTGCTAAAAGGGGGGAGAAATTGTAGAAAAGGCATCATTAAGAGATTATAAGCATTTTTATGAGTTTTTATTGCCTTGCTCTAAAATCCTTCTTACCAACATGGTTATGTTCTCACTTTCTTCTCTCTGGACCAAGTTTGGCTCTGCAATCAAATTGTTTTCTTCTACTTCAAACTTAAATTTATGCCTTTTATGTTGTTTGTCAATATACTCATTAAGGGGGAGATTGAAAGACCTTACGGCTGTCTACTATGTTAGTGATGAGTATTTGACTAAATTTGAGCTTATTATGCTCTGGTTTGAGTTTGATTTAAATTGAATTTTCAATTTGAAGCAATTTGAGTTGATACTGCCAAGAGAGGCACTACCAACCATCGGGTACCTTTGGTATGAACTCTACCCAGTGGAGGGTTTATTCAAACGTTTTGTCGATTACTACCAAGTTCTAGCTTGGTCGAGTAATGCTTCGCCGGTTTGTGGTCGAATGATTCGTGTAGATTGGGAATCGCTAAGTATCGAGTAGAGATGTTGTCGAGTCGAGCAGAGGGTTCATTCAAGCGCTTGGTCGATTACTACCAATTCCTGGCTTGGTCGAGTAATGCCCCGCTGGCTTTTGGTCGAATGATTCGAGTAGATTGGGAATCGCTAAGTATCGAGTAGGGATATTGCCGGGTCGAGCGCCCTACAGTCAGCCTGTCTCGAGTCCTTGGGTTAGCCACAAATTACCCGATGTCGACTCATGGACTTGACTTTGAGCAAAGTTAATTTGTGTGAGATTTATTGCATATTATTTTGGGCCATGATATGTGATGAGTTTTCTTTGTTTTTGATGGTTGCAGGATGATGGTGCTAGGTCATGGTGAGGCGAAGGATGATCGAGACTAGGCAAGGTGAGCCGAAGGTCCAAACGGTCGACGATCACCGAAGATGATCAGCGATGGAGTCGGTGCAAACCTAGAAGATAAGGAATGGATAAGATGCTAGCAAGGAGCTACTCGAATCAAGGAGGGCAGTTGGATCATGGTCTAGATGATAGAGTAGTAAGTCTAGTTAGTATGCTTTGAAAAAGTGCAAAAAACCAATATGTGTGTGTGTTTCGGGTTAGCCCATGTATGAGTAAATGAGTCAATCCTAACCCTTGATGGTGGTCCTTAGGGTACAAGGAACTTATCCAAGGGTGGAGAGTTACTTAAGAGTAGTATAAATAGAGGGGTAGGGTTAGCCTTCCCCCTCTCAAAGGTTTTTGAGGTTTTTGTGCTCCCTTGAGCTTTGCCCACCTTTTTATGAGGCTTTGTAAACCTTCCTTCTAGAAATTCAAAATACATTCTCTTATGTTTGGATTTACCTTATGCATTTACATTATGTCCTAAATTCCACAATTAAATTTTGCACTTACTTTCTTACAATTTCATTTACGCAATTTGGATTTGCCTCCCCTCCTTCTATATGCTTTTGCTTCTTATGCTGAGGATGTTGATTGTTGGATGAATCTTCTTTCAGATCATATCCCAATCATCTAGGTAATCCATGCGTTTTTCTTACAAGAAATAGATCTTGTGTTCATGAGTGATTATTCCTCTAGATTGTGTTTGTGGAGTTTAGGACTTGTGTTCATGCTTGCTGGCACATATGGGAGGTTACCCAAGATCATCTTGATTATCAAAACCACACGAGCAAGTCTAAGATCAAGTTCTTGAGTTTTGCTCAAACTTGGTGTGTTCTTTCTTCCAAGTGAAAAAGGTTGAAACTTTTACGTCAATCCTTGCAATTGAAGGTTGGAATAAGTTCCTAACACATCCTTAGGAGTACATCTACCAAGTTTCGCAAGTTTTTGTTCAGCCGATCAAAAGATTCTTCAAAATTTACTTTTGAGTTATGCTGTTTTCACAGTCTGTTCTTGCTGTTGTTCTTGGACTCGGTGCTACCGCTCGTTCTCATTTACTCCCTTTTGAGTATTTTCTTTGAGGGCATGGGTGAACAATTTTGAATGGGAAAATTTATTTGGGAGGGAAAACTACGAGAAACTACTCAGCCAAGAAATAAATGCATCCTTTAGAGATGGTTTAACTCTATAGATAACCTAAGAAAACTCATCCCTAAACTCTCTTTTCCAAGACGTTAAAGAAAGAATCCCATTGTTGAAAATGATTCTGTTTCTATGCTTCCAAACTGTCCAGTAGGTGATTATGATAATATCTTTGAAACAAACCACCGTGTGCCATTTTTTTTGCCATTTGAATCATGTTGACCACATCTAGAGAAAAATCCCAATTGATATGGAGGAAGCACCAACACCACTGGCTAAAATGACAGGAAAAGAAGAGGTGTAGAGTGATTCTTCACTCTTGGTAGCACAAAGCACACAATTATAGCTTTCCAAATGAAGTCCTTTTTTATTTAGAAGAGAGCTAGTGTTCAACCTTCCTCTGAGGAGTAGTCAAAAAAAGAACTTGTGTTTATTAACACAAAATGATTTTCACAACCATAGAAATGGTGTCGGAACAACCTCATAACCCATGAGCTAATCATAAGCTTTTTTAGATGAAAAACTTCCTGAGCCCTAGATATAAGACCATGTATGTGAAACATCCGAATTTAAATGAACAGACAATAAAAGGTCACTTAAGAGCTGGAGTTGCAAGAAAGCAGTTGGAGACTGAGGAAGATGAAATTTTGAGGAAATTTCTATACTGTCAAGAAATTCTACAACAGAGATGTCCAGTTTCTTAGCAAAAGAGAATAGATGTGGAAATTTACTCTAGAGGAATCCCAAATTCCGTACATCCTTCCAGAAGAGACAGGAGTGACAATCCAAGATTGAACAGGAAGCCATTCCACGAAAGAGATCAAAAAATGGACAAGGTTTTTCCACCAAAATGTACCAAGCACATAGGCTACTTGAGGGCAACCAACGAGTGATAATAAGATCACCACAGGAGTTTAACCGAAGGAACATTTGCTTGATTAAAAAAATTATCAAGATGTCTAAGCAAGAGTGCTTTATTATATGCAAGCACAGATTAATTACTCCAAGACCAACTCTTTTCTTTGGTTTGCAAACATTTTTCCAAGCAACTAAGTAACCACCTTTCTTATTGATATCTGATCCATGCTAGAGGTTGTGCATTCTCAATCTATCAATTTGTTTAATCACTTGAACTAGTAATTTCAGAGAACACATATGATAAGTAGCAATGCTAGACAGGACTGAGTTCAACACTGTTAACCTCCCACCATAAGAGAGGAAAGGAGTCAAGCCTAATAATCTCCTGCTCATTCAGTCCAGAAGTGGCAAAAAGTCATGCACTCTAGGTTTTGAGATACCCAGTGGAAGACCTAGGGAAGTAAATGGCATGGATCCGATTTCACAACCCAATGTATTTGCAAGGATTTCCATGTTCTCAATATTTACATTAATTGGCACCAAAGAGGACTTATTAAAATTAACTTTTAGCCCTGTTGAGTCAGCAAAACTTCTTAGCAAACATTTTAAGTTGAACAATTATCTCACATCTGCCGGCATAATGAGCAATGCATAATATCATATTGAATAATCGGGTAGTCATGGAAACTATTGGGTTGGAATGAAAAGGAGAGAAGTCCTCTCTGACAAGCATTATTGACAACTGATTGAAGAAGATCAGCAGCTAACACAAATAAAAGAGGGGGACAAAGGATCACCCTGCCGAAACCCTCATCTACAATGAAAAACTTTTCCTAGAACTCCATTGGGAAGTACTGTGGATGTGGCTGAATTAAGAATGAGTTGTATCCATCTCTGCCAACGAGTATTGAACCCTTTATGTCAAAACATAAACAAGACGACATGATGTTTAACCATGTCAAATGCTTTCCCAAAATCAAGCTTAACAATAAATATCTCCTTTTTGGATTGATGACAGATGTGGAGAAAATTGAAAGTCGAAGAAATACAGTCTTGAATTGTTCTGCCCTTAATGAATTCATATTGGTTCTCATGAATCAACCCCAGAGTGACAGCTTGAAACCTATTAGATAAAAGCTTTGTGATCAATTTCAAGGAGTTATTGAGAAAGAGAAATTGGCCTATAGTCATTCACTATTGAAGGAGAAGCTTTCTTTGGTATGAGGGTGATGTAGGAGCCATTAATACTTTGGATATTCAAAGTTCCCTCATAAAAATCAGCACAAATCTTATAGAAATCCGGAGCAATGATATGCCAACATTTCTTAAAAAACACCATTAAAGCCATCAAGTCCAGGAGAATGATCAGGTGCTAAATGTTTGATAGTAGAATCAATCTCTTCTTTAGAAAAAACCATGTCCACTTCATGCAAAAGATGAGTAGGAGCTTCATCCACCAAATCATCCAAATCATAGAACATGACACTGGCCTCAAAGACAGCTAATGTGGCGACCCGCCTAATTAACCCTAGGTATGACAGTCCTTCTGCCATCACCCAAGGGCTAATTAAGTGGATCTCGGCACAGTAGCTAGCAAAACATCGGGTATTCCAATGCTTTATTAGTTACTATACCGTTTTCAAAGTGTTGCAGAAGAACAATAATTAGAGACAGACAATGGAATTATTTATTACATTCCATTAGCCACCCATAGCTTTTGTACATACCTTAATTACATGGGTTCTAATACAACACTAATACATCTTATAATCTCTTAACTCCTGAAGACCTGCTCCTACACATAGACTTCCACCCAGGCGTCAGAGGATTGTCCATAGGACTCACCTTCTAAGCAAGGATGAGTACAAAGTACTCAGCAAGCAAATAATAATAATGAATGCAATAGATGAGCTTTTCAAAATATCCCAATTTCTATCCAACTCCACCAACTGACTCTTCCCATCCAAAATACCATTTGTAAGAAATAGATTTTTTTAAAGGTTGCAATTTTTAATTTATAAAAGACACTACTAATATTGTGTATGACTTCTCTAGTTTCCAATCCAAGAGACTCACTTGAATTCAAGATTTATCTTGCGCAGGTTTGTACCACTTTACCCACAGTGACACCCACAAGAGACGCCCCAGAATGCTTATCCTAATCTAGTATTAGTTCTCCACCCTGCACTGAGTATGGGTACACCTCCCCAGGTTACCCTACCTCTAGATACAGTTGTACCCTAGCTTTGTCTAGTAGTACCCATCGCGCTTCAAATATACTGCCCCAAACCAACTCCTTCACAGTCCCCATGGGTCATACCGGCGTTTTCTAGCACGACTATACATTCTTATCCATTTTGGAGAAACTAATACCATCATAAGACAACCTTTTCTGACTGATTTCACGCACTGTGATTGGTACCAAATTTACAGCTTATTGCCCAATATTAGTTTGTTATTAACCTTATATGCTAGCATATTGTAGAGGACCCCATCGGCGACATCCTTCTTATCAACGTCCTCTACCAACCCATATTAAACATACGGCAAAAGCTCCATCGTTGGATGAGACAATAAATTACCAACATTTCATTATCAATCCATTCAATAACCACACATATTCCCATTAAACCATCAATCCATTTCTAAACCATTCTTTCCAACCACATCTCATTTAATACTTTCATTTGCAAAATAAAGTTTACCATGCAGTGATGATATCATAATACATAAAAGCACTAAAACAATTAGTAAAGCATGATCAAAGGAAAATGCTTTCTTGGAATAGAATCTGAACGTTCGACCTTGTAGAGACCCCTATTTTTACATAAATGCAAAAATGGAAATCTAATGTGCCTTCAGTACTAGTCCCTAGATCAGTAGCTAGTACGCACATTTACAATAATTGGAATCACAATGATACATCATTTTATTTAAGCGGAAGCTGTAAGTACAATATAATCTTACAATTCAGAGCGAATTTATGTAGTATAGAAGAAGCAAAAGTCTTGTAGTGTGCCTATCCATCCTGTAGACAACTTACAAGGCATAATCCCTAGATAGATCACGCAATAAAGATTCCCGCAACCTGCGACGAAAAAGATATTCTTCAGAGCTTTGTTTTTCTTATCCACCTAAAACAACATAATAAGCAAGGTTGAGTACTTTCGTACTTAGCAAGACTTAAGGTAGTAATTGCAAATGCATAAGTGCAGACCATATCAAAAGAGGCTTCTACGGTTAATTTGCAATAAGTAACATTTGATTTGTAAGACAGGTTACAATTTATAAACAGAATTTGTAAAAGCATGTTTGATTAATATAAAAGTAACAGTAGAGCATAATTAGCAACTCACAGTACTTCATGACGTGAGCGTCGAGAAATCCAGTTTCCCGCCAACCCGTGGCATAACCATAGTCTTTGCCAAAATAAGGCACATCAGGTGAAAATCATCCCATTTTGAAAATAATAAAACAACTAGCTATATGATGACGTTACCAAGTGCCTTTGACCGTAGGTGTGGCTAATTAATTAGATTTACACTCTGCAGAGGTGTACAACTTTACCCACAAGAAATGATCAGCTCTTTGTGCAACGCAATTAACACACTTCCTTTGGTGTGCCGCAGAGAGATCATAACATAACCGTTACATTACCTAAACCCGACTTTGCACCAGCCCGATGACCTTAACCCTTGCTATGGAGAATAAACATAAATAGCAGACATACCCTGTCTTTTTGAAATGGAAATATGAGCAGTACCCCTGCAATAAAGGTTTCTTCCCATAACAAGGCGTACACAATTGTACCGACATGCATTTATCCACACCAAGGTGTGGAAGCCCCTCACAAGCAAACCTAACCAGGGTGCTTCTACTATCTTCCGCCTACCAATGTGCAAAGCTAGATTTAAGGAACATAATAGGTAATGACTGTCCCATACTAGCACTTGTGGTTGCATGGATTTTTTGGCTTGTAAGCAACCCATAGCTTGGTTCTTAATCCAATACGGGCAAAACTCCACCCTACACTACGTACAATCCCCTTGTATATCCAGCTATTGCCAATAATTGCCTGGATCAAAACCATAATTTTATTTTGAGTTTTTATTCAAAATACCCACAACCGACATCATGTCGTAATCAACATTTTTAATTTCTCAATAAACAATTTTGATCGGATCATATCAAATGTTGGTTCTAAAGCACGACTAAGTATGGATAATATGTAATCGCATATACCCATGTTGACATTATGTATTGTTTAACCCTTTTCTATGGTATATCAAGGTTCACATGTCCATACTTATCAAGGTTCACATGAGACGATAGGCATATCTACCAATACCACAAAATAACGAATTTACAGGAAATAAGTGCATGCATGAAATTATTTGATAAGCAAAAGGAAAATTAAATATTGGGATCAATATGATCAAAGGGGAGTGCTTACCTTGCTTATTTGTCGCTTATGACAATGCCGTAGCTGCAACCGGCGTTGTCGACGACGGAGTTAGTGACGTCAAGTTCTACACGTTGTCCAACAGAAATATAACAAATAATAAACTTTAATAAGGGCAAAAAGAAAATAGATAGTAAATCAAATAAAGACTTGTTATAGAAAGCAGGTGTGATTTAGGTTTGGATTGAATGATTTCACGTTCTTGTATTTTAGTCAATTAAGTATATACATTCAAATTGTTAACAGTTTGAGCGAGGCACGGTTTCTTTTATGTACTATTTATTCTTATCTTACAAATTCAAGAAGTTAAAATTATGTATTCTTTTATTTATAATATCTGTCGGTGTATTTTACACCGGGGTACTCTCTTCACTGCTGTCAGGTGGGACCGCATGCGCAAGATACAAAAAGAAGAAGGTTACGGTAAAGGACTCAAATTTCGAAGAGAGAGACTTGGCGGTGACCAGACACGTGGCGCCGGCAAGCGATTGGGCAACCAAGTCCCATCCCCGGGTGACCAGATCACGGCCGCTGAAGATCGGGACACGTGGCTGCCCGACGAGCAGTCGGACGACCAGGCCACGTGGCTGCCCGACAAGCAAGCGAGCCCATCATCAGCCGCCCGCATGGACAAGATTGGGAGGCTTCCGCCCAAAGCCTTCACTAGGATCACAACGTATCATAGCCATTAAATGCGCATGGGAGCCATTCAATGTGCATGGGAGCCATTAAATGCGCGAGGAGCCGTTACAATGCACTTGGAAGCCATTAAATAGGTTTGGCTCCTTGACGCTCTGAAGACATGTCCCTCCGACTGAGCCAGATTCACGAACTCCCGTTCTATCTACACTGCCCAAGGCAAGACGGGGAGAGGCGTGTACCAGGCGTTTGTCACACAGCGTCTGAACCCCTCCCCTTGGGCGGTCCGAAGACAGGCGACGTCAAGCAACGGTGTGGACAAAGGGGCTCCGAGGGACAGTAGCGACAGGACTAGACACAGTCATTGTAATTAATATAAAACTACTCCCTCTGCTTGCCCTTACTAGTCCCGGGAGTATATAAGGGAGCTAGTGTGCATGAGGCAGAGGTGGTCGGTCGATCAGTTCACAACAGAGAGAAAATTTCTAGCTCAAACGATCGAAAGATCGGGCGAACTGAGAACAAGAGGCATACTAGAGCAATACAAGCTAGAGTAGGACGTAGGGCTATTACCCGCATTAGGGGCCCAAACCTGGGTAAATACCTGTGTTTTCCCTATGTGTTCTTGAGTTTCCTATCCTACTCATCACGAGAGGAGAGTAGAGAAGAGAGCCGAGAGTGTCGCAGCTGCGAAGACCCCCCTACCGAAACTCAGTTATACACTCGAACCAATACTGTCTGGCACTACCACGCCGACAATATCAAATTCAAGATGCAAAAATTATTTGGGTTAATAGAATTAAACAATAGTCAATTTGTTGTATGATGTATATATATGAATAGTTCTCATTCCTTAATTAACTTTGCATATGAATTAGTTTTAAATGTGCTAGACTTGTCAAGTTAGGCTACTGGTTCTATATTTGTGCTTTTTAGAAAGGTTCCAGCGATACAAATATCTTATTTATTGATTTCTCATTTATTAGTAAGTTCATTTACTACTATTACGGATTTTAGAGACCATATTACTTAGGGTTATTTGGCTGATAAGATTTTTATGCAGGGCATGATGAAATGAGATTGTTTCTTTATAATAAGGTAGTCTATACTTCAGAGAGCAATTGTATACTAATTTTATAAATTTTAGGGTTTGGATGAGACATTATATTTGTCACCGAAATAGCTTATATGGTATTATAAAAGTTTACGTTACAGAATCGGCGAGGTGAAGCGTTTGATTAACACTTGAGGGTTTTCTTTTAGCTGGATTTAGTTGAAAAGCAAGTTGAAAATAAGATGATTTTCTAGAATATGGTAGTTCATATACCAAATAGTGTTTCTAAGCTAGTCCTACCAAGATTTGCATTTAGATGAGTTATTCTACAGACCGTCGAAAAGGCTTAAGTGGTTTAAATTCCTACACAACTAATTCATGAAGGGTGTTTGCATAAACAGAATTTATATACAGAGCAAAATCTAAATAGAATATTTTCCAAATTATGGTAGTACATATGATGGAGAGTGTTTCTAGACTAATTTCCCTAATAATGGCATTTAGACGTGAAGTTTTACAGGTTGCCGAAAATGCTTAAATGATCACAAAATTGACATTATCAGGAATAGGATTTCATTTTAAGTTTACAACTAAATTAACATGATTATTATTTCATTTTTCTGGCATTAGCAGGGGATGATTTTAGAAGTGTTTTGTCGATGTTTATGATCGGCAATAAAGAAGAATGAACTGGGCAAGGCGGAAGATCTGAGCTCGATGGTAACGCAGGACACACGGAGTTTTATCCAGGTTCGGGCTCTCCGATGGAGATAATACCCTAGTCCTGCATTCGGTGTTTCTCTGAGTATGAAGGTATGTTCCTTTCATACAAATCTCGGTCCCTTTTCTCTCGAAGCTCCCGTCCTCTTTATACAGCAGAGGAGGATTGCCAATGTATAGTAGTGGGGGTGGTTGAAGCATAATAGGGGTGGTTGAGCACAGAGGAGAGAGGTTGTCTTGTGCGTGGCCGACCGCGCACAGTAGCATGCAGGTGCAGAGCCGCCCTCTGCAGGGGCGCAGGTGCTGCCCATCTAACCTGTCAGCACCCTCTTCCGAACTTTTCCCTTGCGGCATACGACTGAAGCCTTCTGGAAGGTCCCTCCTTTGTATGGACGGCCCAGCTCATCCCTTTGAGGTGGTCCGGATGGCCTATTAAGCAGGTACCTGAGGCCCATATATTCCACAGTAGCCCCCGAGTGCTTCGCGATCGATTTGCCGTCTTTTGGTCGCTTCTCGGCTGTCACGGTGCACATCGGATGTCTCCAAGCCTTGGCATGACCTCTTAATGAGCCTTCTCCGCCGAGCATTGTGCTGCAGGAAAAGAGATTGTGAAGAACTCAATAGAGTCCCGCGCTTACTTTTCCGAGTGGTACCCTGCCCAATTCATTGGGAGATTGGCAGCTGGCTCATCATGGAGCTTACCCTCGTTTGGGTTGGCCTTCAACCGAGTGGTACCTATACATGTACAGCAGTCGGCTCAACATGGAGCGTACCTTGGATTGGTCAAGTGGTGCCCATACCCGATCATATCGGAGCATAGCTTGGCCGTCATGGGGCACACCATCATTTGGCTTTTAGCCGAGTGGTACATGTACATGTATAGCAGTCGGCTCAACATGGAGCATACCTTGGATTATCTAAATGGTACCCATACCCGATCTTATCGGTGCATGGCTTGGCCTATGATGGGGCATACCCTCTCAATCCTTGATTTGAACCCACTCGTAATACATGATTCCGTCTTGCGGCAACCAGCGAACGACCCGACATGGGGCATATTATGGGGGAACATTTCAAACTTTTGTTTGGAAGGTACCCAGATCCCGTTCGAAACGGAAACCGGCGATTGACCCATCATGGGGCGTACCATATCCCAAACTGGGCTTTGTCCTGGCGATCGCTGCCCACCACGGTCATGGTGTTCAGTTGGCTAGGACAAAGCGGTGCGTGTTCTTGTCAGACCTGATCGCGACGTGCGTGAGGAGGCGTGGTCCCTACTTAGAGCGAAATTCATCATCGCCCTTTATGGTCCCGAGGCACCACGTAGGACTTGAGCCTTCTTTCGCACACCACTCCCCTGCTTCTTCGCCTCCGAAAAGTTGACCGCCTTCCTCGCAAGCTTCGTCGCTAGGGTTAGCTGCTGCCACGCTCTTTTCCTCCACGTCGCCGATGATTCCTTCTGAGAATGTCGATTCCTTCTTCCCAAGACACCCCTGCGCCGCTTTCGACCCATGGTTGGGTCACATCGATGCTGACGGAGGCGCACCTGCACGCGATGGTCACCCTCGGAGTTATGCCGCCAGTGGAGCTGATCAGCGCTCGTCCGGCTTGGGGTGAATCTTATCCCAGCCCTCGCCCCGAGGAGATCATCATCTTCGAGTCCTTCTAGCGCGGGTTTGGGCTTCCATCCAACGCTTTTTTCCGTGGGCTCCTTTATTTTTATGGCATCAATTTGGTTCATCTGAATCCCAACTCGATTCTCCACATCGCCGTCTTCATTCATCTTTGCGAGGCATTTCTTGGGGTTCACCCATATTTTAATCTTTTCCTCCTCAAGCCCTTCCCGACCAAGAGTGCCCCTAAGGCGGTCGGAGGAGCCAGCTTCCAACTGAGAGACGGGATGAGGAAGCTCTATTTCGCTATTCCTTTTAGGACTTTGAACAAGGGTTGACACCAGGAATGGTTCTATTGTGCCAATCCTGATCCTTGCCTTCCTTCTTTCTCCGGGGACCCCCCGTGGGCTTCTTCTTCTTGGACCGCAGTTCCTCCGGATCATGAGATAGACCAGGTCAACGAGCTCCTCGCCTTGATCTATGACTTGAAGGAAGCGGGTTTGACCAGCGTTGGGATCCTTTCTAACTTCGCCGTTCACCGGGTGCAACCTATCAAGGAACAGATCTACCTAGGGTATGAATTCAGGGAGAATGATGCAACGCGAGAGGTATCCGAAGATATCGACCGAGATACGCTCATCATTCGGATGAGCGATCTTCTAGCTCTGGATGTCTCGATCCTTCCCCAGGGTCTTCCAAGGGCCTTCTGCCTGGCGAATCCCCCTTTTGAGGTGAGTACTTCCAGCTTATTGATGTTTGGTCGTTGATCTTCACCGACTGCCGACTGACTCTGTACTCGCTGTTCTTTGTAGAATCGTGTCGCCTTTTCCTCGGATCCCCCCTTCCTCACTCTCCTCCATGCCAAGCGCCGCGGCGAAGCGGCCCACCGATCCCTCACCTGAGGAACTGAGCGCGAAGAAGAAACGGCCTTCAACTGAGGGGGATGCCAAACGGGTGCCGACGCCACAACGCCCCACCGGGTGCCCAACTATCCGAAACCCCGCGGGCTCGTACGTCAAGAAGACGACACCTCGGCCTCCGCGGGCTCGAGCGACACCAAACTCCTCCCCGAATGGTTCGACCACTCAAAAAGGGCATGGACTCAGGATAAGGAGATCCAACAGGTTGGTCCCCCTATCAATCCTTCGTTCTTGTTTCCTTGGCATGCGCTTGACTTCTCCTTTGGCGATCAGGGCGCTGAGAACGGTCATCCCCGCAAAGGTCCCGACTGCTGTACCTTAGGAAGCTATACCCGAGGATGCCGCAGACCAGGAGGGGACGGCCCCACCGACGGCCGCTGCGCCTAGCGGTGACGAAACAGCCCCAGAGCGAGCCGGAGCTGCCATGCCCGTCGCTACTAGGCCCGGCGACGCAGAGGCGACCCCTTTGGCTCCTGTAGGTGTGCCCAGGCTAACCTCCGAGACAGTAGCGTTGGAGTCCGCTGCCTGCTCCTCCCTTCCCGTGGAGGAGATTCCCCGACAACCCCTCAGTCTGCACCCAACACCAGGCCTCCACTCCGGATTTTATTCCACCATGAGGATAAGTGGAAGGCCTTCGGCGAGGAGGATGAGAAGGTGAGGGGGGAGCTTTACCAGAGCGCCATCAGGTTCGCCCAACTGGTCCGGGTAAGCCATCTTCTACTTCTTCTTCTATTCGCGCAGAGTGGCATGTCTTCTTCATTCTCCCGGAATTCTTTAGGAGCTGGGGGACCGCTCCGAGCAGAGGGACGGCCTCCTCAGGGAAATACTTCCTATGGTTAGGGAGCAGGAGGAGTATGAGGCTGACTTGGAGTGCGTCCGACGTGACAGCGAAGCCGGGCAGCGAAACCTCCAGGCCCAAGTCCAAACCTTGATGGAGGCGCTTCGAGGTGAGTGTTCCTTCAATTGCTTAGTCGCCGCCTTGATCATTTTTGTCTTCTAACTTCATTCATTGCTTCAGTCAAATAGTCCACTGTTTCCACCCTTCGCGGGCAGTTCCAGGTGCTGAAGGACTCCGAGTTCCAAACTCGGACCAACAATGAAAAGCTAGCGCAGGAGCTGGAAGGTATGCATATCCCAACTTGGCGCTACATCCCTCGTGTTTGTGATGCCTCTAGTGATATTCTGACTGGTTTGCAGAGAATAGGAGAAGGTCGCAGGCGCAGTTTGATGTCCTCAATGAGAAGATCGAGACCACTTATGCACTCCGTGACAAGTATCGCGACTCCGTCAAAGAAATAACAAAATTCCTGAGCCCCGGAGGGGCTGGGCCGAGCAACGAGGATGAAGCCCTCTCCTGGCTATCAACGGGTCCTAAAAGGCTCAGGGCTCACATTCGGGAGACGTCGATCACAAGCGATAGCCAAGCATTAGCTATCATGAAGTCGCTCTATCCCGGAGTGGAGCTGGAAGCCGTCAAGGAGGGCTTTGCACTACTACAGCGAGGCTTATATCAGACGCACGATCACAGACGGTTTTGAAAAACCGTCTGTAATATGGAATATCACAGATGGTTATGTACTCAAACCGTCAGTGCTAATATCACGACGGTTTTATATTACGGCCGCTCGTGATGTAATAACTATCACGATTTATTTCAAAATATAACCGCTCGTGATGGCTACAAGACTCATTACGAGCGGTTTCAAAGTAAAACCGCTCAGGATTTCACTGACGGTTATATAACACAACCGTCTGTAATATCTACAAGAGTCATTACGACGGTTATATTTAGAAACCGTCGTGATATTTTTGCATCACGCACGGCCGTAATATAAAACCGCTCGTGATAAAACCGTCCGAGGTCAGAAAAACAGAGCCTCGCTCCATCCACTTTGTTGGTAGGGTTTGGTTTCTATCCTAAGTGGCTACCGCGAAGTGAGGCGATTTTTAAAAGAAAGCCATTGATTTCAAGGGTGATATTAGATTCATTTGATTTTGGTGATCTAAAGTTAGTAATGAGTTCTCTAATTGCATGCATCCAATTCAATATATATCTAGGTTGGTTAGAGAGAATTAATTTAAAGATTGTTTGGTTAGATCTAGCTTAATTGTAGCTGGATCCATATGTTGTTTGTGATATTTGGTTAGTAATGTGTTTTAATTGCATTATATTCAACATCTAGCTTGATAAGGAAGGAATTTGATGATTTTTTTAGATCTCGCTTGTAGAACCATGTGTTGGTTTTTTGATGAATAAGGTTAGCTAGTAATGGTTCTATTTGCATAATATAATATTCGATCATGATGTAGCTAGCTAGCTTGTTAAGGATAGAATTTAATGATTGTTTAGATCTAGCTTATAGATCAATTCAAGTCTTTTGGTGATCTAAGATTAGTAATGGGTTCTAATTTCATTATTATATTGAAGATTAATTTGAATTTTGTTAATTATTTCTTTGTGATGTAATTAAGGTATGTAATTGCATAATTAGTTTAAGAATGTGTGCATACGCACTACACCTGGTGCACTTAATATTTAACACTAAGTGTTACATGTATAGCGTAGATGGATCGAAGCTGGATGTACGCTGAGAACCGTACGAGTGCTGAGTACCTTAATGGCGTCTCCACTTTCAAAAGAGCTGCAGAGGAGGATATGTTTAATAAGGGGGTGCAATTCATGTCATGTCCCGGCATTGATTGCTAAAATCAAGATGTTTCAAACTCAAATACAGATCGGCTAACACTTGATTCAAGGGGTTTCAAAAGGGCTATACATGTTGGACCACCATGGCTAAGAGCATAATATACTGAAGCAAGAAGTAGTGTTAATATCGTCGACGATGTCAATGATATGTCGGATGATCATATCGATTGTGCCCGATGAGGACAAAGTTGCACGATGACAATTTGGATCAGATGCTACGCGATGCGTATGAAACCTTGATGACAGGGAATATGGGATGCCTGTGGCTTAATGGAGGACTCGGAGAAACCTTTGTTCGCAGGGTGCAAGTTGAAATACACAAGGTTGTCATCCGTGCTTCAACTACTCAAATTGAAGGCAAGCAACGGTTGGTCCGACAAGAGTTTCACAATAATATACGCCTATTGGCGGACATGCTTCCAGAGGGAAACGAGTTGTCGACAAGCACCTACAAAGCCAAGGTGTTCTTTGTCCCTTGGGAATGGAAGTAGAAAGAATACATGCATGTCCAAACGATCAGATATCTGCCGCAAAGAGTACACAAACTTGCATATATGTCCGTGTGCAACGATCCCAGACAAGCGTAAGAGTTATTCAGATGATGATGGCGAGAGCATTGAGGTGAAAAAAGGTACTCTCGCTAAGGTGGCATGGTATTCACTGTAATTCCCCATTTGAAGCGCTTTGTTTGCGAACCCAAAGGAGGCAAAACCTGCTGCTGGCACTTTGAGGAGCGAAGAATGATGGAATGCTAAGGCACCCGCCGATTCCATCCAAAGGAGAAACATCGACAGAGCTTTCAAGAATTCAAAAGGATCCGAGAAATATAAGGTTTGGATTGAGTACAGATGGAATGAATCCTTTCGGTAACATGAGCAGCTAGGCATAGCACTTGGCCCGTGTGTGATTTGCTTCATGCCATGCCTGAAGAAGACATTTTATCTATAACCAAGGCTGTCTTCTTCCGCTGCATCACCGCCCATCGGCTTCCTCCCGCCTCTTTCTCCATTCAAGCTCGTGTTCCAAAGTTCTTCCTGCATGGAAGACCCGACTTGCAATCACATTTGTTCAATCTTTAATTACCCTACCTAAAGTAATCTATCAAGTACATCTACAATTTTTACCAAAGTACCATGTTCGATCTCCCACCGTGGCACGACGGTGACGCAAGATCGTAGCATGTCGTCCGGCTACTCAAGACCGTACATACGGTGACCTCAAGAAAGCCACTTCATATGGCATGAAGCAAATCACACACTCTAGTGTGTCCGGCTCGATGGAGAAAGTCGTGATTGCCATCGCTCGCCATGCTCGCGGCTCTTGGTTGATTTATTAGTCGAGTTCCATCAACATTATCGTAAGAAGGGGAAAAAGCGCTACAAATGTTTATATTTTAAGTCTATCCCGATCGGACAAATCTGTTGCCTCAATGCATATAGGAAGTGCAGATATTCAATTATAACATCTATAACTGGTTGTGCCTTATAAATATCAAGTAGAAATATTGATGGAAATTTTGAACAACACCATAACTAATGGAGGTTCTGCCTGGGGTGTGGGAAAAAAGGTCATCACAGACGGTTCTTATTTGAAACCGCTCGTGATATTTCATATCACGATTTGTTATAATTTGGAACCGCTCAGTGATATTTCATATCACGCACGGTTCTTATTTGAAACCGCTCGTGATAAGTTCATATCACAGACGGTTCTCATTTGAAACCGCTCGTGATATTTAGTTATCTGCAGACGGTTGCAAATGAGAACCGCTCTGTGATAATTCAATTTCACTGACGGTTTATTAATACAACCGCTCGTGATATATATTTTCTCGCATCGTATAGAACCGCTCGATGATCTCCTTCATCACAGATTTATTGTTATCGACGGTTCACAAAACCGCTCTCGGCGACGCTTATGAACCGTCTGTGATGAAGTTTTCTGTAGTAGTGTTGCCTGTTCCATCGACGACGATCAAGTTGCCATTCTTCTTGATGAAGTTAGGGACGTGTCCTCCTCCTTGGTGGAGAATCTAGACTTGGATCCTTTGTAAGCATTAACTTGAGTTGTAATCACCGCACTTCTTTTGATGGGATTACTGTTAGTCATGAGTGGCTTCACCGCGCCCGAAGGAGTTTTCTCATGCGTCATGCGTTGTCAGCGTCTCGCTTGATCTCCCACGCTAGAGCGTTTTTAATGTTGCCTTAGCACCCGTGTATCCTCAAAGCAGTTTAGACTTCCCGTAGAGGTACGACTTGCTACCAGCTTGGGCGGTCCTCCTTTGGCTATATAAGGGGTGTCACCGCTACCGGAGCGATCACCCGTTCTTCTCATCTCCCTATCTTCAAGGTCTTTAGAAGTCTTTCAGTGGCGTCTTCCTCTAACTCTGCAGCTCCTTATAGCAACGCAGCTCTGCCCTCGCCTCCGCTTCCGGCGGAGGAGTTGAACATCGGCTTCGGGGATGACGCACCCGCACTGGAGGTCACCGAGGAGGAGCTCTGGGCGGATTATGATCTTGCCCTTGCTGAATTGGCCGAGCAGGAAGCCATCGCCCGTGACACCACCGTCGTGGAAGTCTTGCTCGAGGTCGTCCCGGCTCTCTTCGAGGTCGCCGACGTCCTTGTCGAGGCCTTGGGCCGTGCGCGCCGTGCCGCTTAGGTTTGGCTGCTTTTTAAGATATGTATGTATGTAAAAATATGTATTTGGACATAATGTTCAATCTTATATAGATCTGCGATGCTTCTTCTTTTCTGTGGTCTTTAAATCTATCTGAGTGCATGTTGTCTCTTTTTGTTTGGGCGCTCTGCCCGACTAGCCTAGCCCCCGAGTGTCAGGAGTGAGCTCGTGGCTCTTTTTCCAGACGCGCATCTGGGTAGCTAGATTTCATCGTTCAGAGTTTCGCTACTTGGAGTTAACTGCACTCGGATTTAGTCGTAACCGTTTGGAAGAAAAAAGGCAAAGAGCATCTCAAAAGAAGGTGTTGCATTTGGACACTATTAGGTGTAGCCCCCGACTTACTGCAAGTCAAGAACAACCTTAATTACAATGACATGATAAAATGTGTATTTAGGTGTAAAAGTGACGTAGCTGTTCTATGTTCCAAGTGTTGCCGAGCGTTGCGCCGTCTTCGCGCTTGAGTCGGTAGGACCCCGGGCGCACCACTTTGTCGACAATGTAAGGGCCTTCCCAACTTGGGGAGAGCTTGTGCTCGCTATTATCATTCTTTTTAAGAACCAGATCACCTTTAGAGAAAGCACGGCCCCGAACATTTCGATCGTGATAGCGGCACAAACCCTGGAGGTACTTAGCCGACTGGATCGATACGACGTCTCTGGCTTCCTCCAGCTTGTCGAGGTCTTCTAGTCGGCCTTCTTCTGACTCGGCTTCCTTGTAGCTCCGAACCCGTTGGGATCCGAATGCGAGCTCGGTAGGTAGGACCGCCTCGGAACCATATACCAGGAAAAAAGGTGACTGCCCGGTAGCCCTGCTAGGGGTAGTTCTCAGCCCCCAGAGCACCGAAGGCAATTCTTTTACCCATCTCGCTGCGTATGGTTTGAGACGATCAAATATTCCGGCCTTTAGGCCTTGCAGCACCATGCCATTGGCCCGTTCGACCTGCCCGTTACTCTGGGGATGACCCACAGAGGTGAAGCAAATCTTGATGCCGAGCCCGTCGCACCAGTCTTGGAATTCTTCACTTTTGAATTGGGTGCCGTTGTCGGTGATGATCCTGTTTGGCACCTCAAACCTAACCACAATCTCTTGAAAGAATTCTCTGGCTTTGATTGTCATGATCGTGGCGACTGGTTTGGCCTCAATCCATTTGGTGAACTTGTCGATGGCGATGAAGAGAAAAGCAAATCCGCCCTGGGCCTTTTTGAGGGGTCCGACTATTTCTGTTTTAGGTTCAAGATGGAAAGGGCATGGATGTACAATGCCCTAAGAAATAAGGGTGTATTCCTCAAAGAGCTTGAAACTTTTATTAAAGCTGCTTAGAAGGACGCCTGGACTAAGAAGGAAACGGAAATACTTTGTCCATGCAATGACTGTAAGAACAATGTAGGCTGGGGGAGATTTAAGTGTAATCAGAACACACCTGATCATGAGAGGTTTTATAGAGGATTACACATGTTGGTCCAAACATGGCGAGCAATGTACATCACAAACAACCGATGACATTGATCCCGATCTCATGGATGATCGAAGTGCCGGAGGCGACACTGATGGTTTGGGAGATGACGCTCATGTGCATGCTCATTTGCTAGATGATGGTCTCATCGCTGATGTAGAGGAAATGTTGCGCCATGCCGAACCGCAGGTTTTAAAGGAGATGACAGGTTTAGATAATGTCGATGCGTTACACAAAGCATCGAATGATCTGTTATATGAGAAATCCAAGGGTTGTCCTCCAGAGTTTACGGTGTTGCATACGGTGCTAATGCTTCTAAGGTTGAAGGCTAGCAATGGATGGTCGGACAAGAGTTTCACCGATCTGTTGAGGCTCTTAGCAGAAATACTTCCGAAAGCTAATGGATTGCCCACTTTGCTGACGAGCACTTATTTCGCGAAGAAGCTTATCACTCCGATGTCATTAGATGTGCAAAAGATACACGCGTGTCCGA
The DNA here is from genome assembly GCA_036346375.1 of Guadua angustifolia. Classification (NCBI taxonomy): domain Eukaryota; kingdom Viridiplantae; phylum Streptophyta; class Magnoliopsida; order Poales; family Poaceae; genus Guadua; species Guadua angustifolia. The sequence continues at coordinate 775,239 of JAYEVE010000028.1, forward strand.
ACCACTGTATCCTCTTCCGTAAAGATTACGTGGACTTGGATCAATGCTCGTGCAAGGCCACCAGATAAGAAGAATGATGACTCCACGACGATGATGATTCTTCACCAAAGACTACGAAGAATAAGAAGAACAAGAATAGTACTATCGGTAATGACGAAGAAGACACTTCTTCAGGCACGGACAAGAAGAAAAGAATCCCTGTGTTGGTGATGTGGTACTTGCCAGTTATTGGCCGCCTGAAACGTTTACACTCGAATGAGAGTGACTCCGAACTAATGGGTTGGCAGCATTCTGACAAGCGTAGAAAAGATGGAAAGATTCGACACCCCGCCGATGGTAGACAATGGAGAAATTTTGATCGCATGTATCCAGATTTCGGCAACGAACCTAGGAATGTAAGGTTCGCGCTGAGTACCGATGGTATGAATCATTTTGGTGAATGGAACGCCACACATAGCACTTGGCCAGTAGTCCTGTCCATCTACAACCTTCCTCCATGGCTATGTATGAAGAGAAGGTACCTAACTTTGTCCATTCTTATCCAAGGTCCGAGACAGTCTGGAGTAGATATTGATGTGTTTCTCGAACCACTGATGGAAGATATGGCTATGTTGTGGCACGATGGGGTCCAGGTGTGGGATCAATTCCAACGACAGTACTTCACACTAAAAGCCATTATTTTTGTTACCATCGCTGATTACCCCGCCTCACCGCCCTATCGAGTCGATTAAAGGAAAGACACTTAGGTAGTATGCATGGATGAAACTCGGTCGACGCTCCTTCCATGCTCACGGTTAGTGTACATGCGCACTATCGCTTCATCGAAAACTCACAAATACCGCAAGATGGGCAAGTATTTTGACAATACGGTTGAGGAAGGTGTGGCTCCAAAGCGCCGTAGTGGGAAAAAAGTGTTTAAAATGGTCTAGAACATCAAGGTGGTTTTCGGGAAGAAGCCGGTGCAAGGCCAAAAGAGGGGTCGAAAGAGGAAGAATACCGAAGAGGAGATTCCTCCGCTTGTTGTCCTGTTCAAAAAGATGTCAATTTTCTACAAGTATTTGCCCTTCTGGAAGGGGAAATTCGCCATAGCATCGATGACATGCATGTCATAAAGAATGTCTGTGAAAGTGTGCGAGGTCTCTTGTTGGACATTCAGTAAAGACAAAGGATGGTCTTAGAGCTCGTAAAGACTTAGTAGTACTTAAAATCAGGAAAGAACTACACCCTGAAGAAAGAACGCAAGGAAAGCATTACCTTCCCCTAGCAAGCTACTCTCTAACAGCTGAGGAGAAAAGATCAGTGTGCAAGTGCTTACGTGGGGTCAGAGTTCCATCTGGTTATTCAAAGAAACATCAAAAACCTAGTATCGGCGAAAGATTTAAAGATAAGTGGTATGAAGTCTCACGATCGCCACGCCATGACACAAACGCTCCCAATTGCAATCGTGGTATCAACTCAACATTTGTAAAGGTGGCCATCACACTACCAGTGTCATTTCGCAATGCGATTTCACGAAGGTAATCAATGATGAACAAATTGAGCTATCTGCAGAACTACATAGTGGAGATTATAAACCAACTTGAGATGTGCTTCCCTCCATCCTTTTTCGATATCATGCCGCACCTCTTGGTTCACCTTGTCGAGGAGGTAAAGGTATGGGACCAAAGATTCTTACAATCGATGTTTCCATTTGAGTGGTGGATGGGCTTGCTTAAGAGCTTACAACGGAATCGTGCTTACCCAGAGGGTTCCATTATTGAGGGCTACAATACTGAGGAAGTCATTGAGTGTTGCACGGATTACTTCATGCCCATGGAAAGGCCGATTGGTGTGCATGTCCCTCGACATGAGGGGAGGTTGATTGGTAAAGGGACTAAGGGAAAGAAAAAATTCATTGACCATGAGTACAAGAATGTGGACTAAGCACATTTCATCGTCTTGCAACAGCTAAAGATAGTGGAGCAACACCTGGAAGAGATTGAAAGAGAAAATCCAGGACACCAAGTTGATTGGATCCTGAAAGAGAATAAGCGCATGTTTACCACATGATTCAAGAACCAAAACATACTAGATGGTGAGGACGAAGATACAGAAACATTGAAAATGTTGGCTCATGGCCCATCAAGTCTGGTAACATCATGGCTAGCGTATGACATCAATGGGTACACGTTTTATACCATTCGAAAGGACAAGAAGACGTTGGACCAAAACAGTGGCGTTCGGGTAGAAGCCATAGATGCGACAGGGGAGAAGAACACCTACTATGGAATCATTGAAGAAATTTGGAAACTCAACTATGGAAGGGATATGCAGATCCTCGTATTTCGTTGCAACTGGGTCAAACATCCTAATGGTGTGGAGGTGGACAACTATGGGTTCACAACTGTTGACCTCAACAATCTAGGCCACAAAACTGACCCCTAGACACTAGCTTCTGAAGTCTCGCAAGTTTTCTGCATAGCTGACCCCAGTAATAAGAAAAGGAACATAGTTGTTCTCGAAAAACAAAGGATTGTTGGAGTTGACAATGTGCACGACGAGGCATAATACAATCAGTTCGACGACCTGCCGCCTTTCGGAGATCTAAAGAGGATCAAACTTGTAGAAGAAACCCTCGATATTTCAATGATGTCCTATACGCGTGATGATTGTGTCGGAAAAGTTGTTAAAGGCAAATAGGGACACGTTGTGTAAAAACTTAATATGTAATAGAACTTATATTTTGTATTCGACTTGAGTTTCTGTTGTGTGAGAGTGCAGGATAGTACGGTAGGTAATTCGCTAATAGGCCAGATCATCCTATAAACTGAAGCCAACAGAGGCCCAAGGAAGCTAAGCACTATTCGTCCGGACAATAATCTGGTACGGTCTTTTCTCGATTTAACGGAACGTCCGGTATGTGAATCTTAACTTCGAGGCCTCCTTCGTCCACATTTGAGAGCATCTTTATCTTTTCCTATACGGATCGTTCGGTTTTCGTATTGTCCGCGCTCACTGTTATTGCGACTCTACTAGCACACTACACAAGATGATCCGATTCTTTTTTCCTCAGGTGGCCGGGCCATCCTGCCACTGAATCGAACAGAGGCATCGATCGTGTCAGCACCAATCATCCTCTAATATCTGGTCAGATGATGTTTTTGATACCGGATCATCCGGTATGTTGATCTTAACCTTCGCCAAAAACACGTTCAACATTCAGAGAACCGCCTGAGGAGCTTTAATATCGACCGCAACTAACTACTCCTCTCTCCACGCCTCCACACCGCCTTGTGCCGTAGCCCATTTCCATGCCTTGCGACGCCGTACTCCAATCCTCCACCCGCCTCGGCACCGCCGCACGCCAGTTCGCGCCACTCGTTTTGTCGCCGCCGACAAATCCAAGCCCTCGGCTAGCGATCGACTCTCCTTCACTTTGTAAGCGGTGAGATCCAAATCCCTCTGGTTTCTTTGGACTCCATTCAAATGCAAATGAATACGACGCAAGTTCTTGACATTCAACCGTGCAACTTGCAGATGGCAGGAAAAAGGAAAGGAAAAGAAATTGTTGTGCCTCAGGCTAATAAGTCCAAGGCACAGAAGGCAGCTGAGATGGCTGCATATGCGAATTTGGCTTAGGCACGTGGGCGCGGAGGAGGAGGAGGAGGGAGCGATGTGGGCTGGGAGTGATGATGATGGCGTTAGCGACGAGGACGCCGACGACTACGACCCCGTCCTCTCCCGCTGGGGCACCTCCTCCTCCTCTGGCTCCTCCTCCGCCAGCATCTTGTTCTCGTCAGACGAAGATGACGATGATGATTTCTGGATGTAGATAGAGTAGTTTAGCTAGGTATCTAGTTAGCGCCCCTTTTGGATGTACCGAACAGTGATTGAACATTTACATTTTTTGTGTTAGAATCAGTAATCTATCTATTTTGAAAATGTTAATGTTATCTGCATTACATTGTTCCCATGGACCGGATCAGTAATGCTTTTCGCATTGTGTGTTAGAATCAGTAATGCTTTTTATGTGTTAGAATTAGTAATGTTATTTGCATTGCATTGTGTGTTAGAATCAGTAATCTGAATCAGTAATAGTTTTTGCCGGGACAATGGTCCGGTGTACACATATTTACAAGGATCGAATCATCCTTTGTTAGAAGTTTTGTTGTGGATGACGACAGAAGTTCTACGTAGAGAGGACGGTCCGGTATTTTATCCTAAACACCTAACGGATCGTCCTATCTGTACAATCCGAGGGTATGGACAAGTTATTTGATTGTTGCGCTACTCGTGGTTGTTCCTTTCGGTGTGTAAGCGAACCATGTGTAAGCTAGCGACCCAAGCAAACAGCGTGAACATTTAGGACTGTGCGGGTGATTACATCAGCACTAAGCAAACGGCGTGAACCATTTTATTTTGCACTCTTTCACATGTGGAGTTTGGGCAAGCAAGATAACTTCGAAGGCTTTTTGTCGAACCGATTATCCGGTGTACAAAAACTTACATAGACCGGATAATCCTGTATGTGTAGTTCTTTTGGATACCAGCAAAAGTTCGACGTACCGAACGATCCCTTTATTTTGCTGTTGTTGTCAACATCCTGTCGATGTACTTTTGGGAGATACTCGCCTGGTCTCTACTGACGCCGCTTGAAGAAATCGTTGGGACCGCATGTGGAAATGTTGTGCACTGCTTGTGGAAATCCCTAACTCCTAAAATCAATAGGCGAGAGATCGAGTGCTCCCCCAGTCCAAAGCGGCAAAGCCAAATTTCCCCCGTTGACGCCTCCACGCCGCCGCCCTCGGTGACATCCCCTCGAGCTCGTGCCTCCGACAACTGCTCACAGGCTCGATAACTCTTCGCGCCTCGCTTTGCGATGAACTTTCCACTGTGCCGCTAATCGCCAAGCCTCACCCTCATTGACGCGGACGCCTCACCGATGCCAAGCAAAGCCCAAGACCAAGGTAAAAATTCCCCTGCCGACGCCGCCCCGCCGCCTCGCTCGGCCTAGCAAGGCAAGTGCATCCGACCACCCTTATATCTTGTTGTCTTTCTGAAAAAAGTTTCGGAAGATATGTCTAAAGTAGATGGTGATTGATAGAGCAATTCTTGCTCATAAGTTCCAAAATGAGTATTGCGCCGAACATAAAGCTTGTGACTAGTAGTAAAACATCGATTTTTCTTTTGAGATAGAGTTCGGTCCTTAACTATTTCTCGCGATATCTGCTTACGATGTTTTATTAGGGCATCTATAACAGCCTCCGATTTAGTTGGAGAACCTGGCAAGTAGACATCCACAGGAACTAACTTATCAACTCCACCAACAGTACTATAGGAATCCCTAATGAACATCCCCCCTGTAATAGTACAAGCTCCCATGAATGACGTATTTTGGTTCAGGCATGTGCTCATATAATCTCACTAAAGAAGTTTCTTGTTTCTTAATTGTTTCCTTCGAATCAACCATCGATATTTCTTGTTTCCTTCGATGTAGAAAGCATTCCCCTCATCTGTAGAAATCGAATGTCAGCGATTGATTATGATAGAATTTGAACCAAAGAGTTTGACGTGCTAATAAAACCGTAATGAATTCCCACTGTAAATAATAATAGGCTCAAATTGATATCATTGCAATCTGTTTTGTAGTAAGATGGGAGAAAAAGAATTGCTTGCCAAGAAGGTGCTTAAGAGGGGCCTGCTTGCAGAGCTCAGTGGTAATACGCCGCTGCAAGAGGAGGGCGATGCCAGAAGGCAGCAAGACATGGCCGAGAAGGATGATGCAGCCACGCGGCTAGAAAGAACACCGAGCCCATCGTTGTCCTTGGGCAGCGATGGTTCCTCGTCATCGTATAAGAGCCCAAGCCCAGTTCCATGCCCACGACCGAACGGCGACGGGGAAATCGACCACTATGATCCCAATGAAGAGGTATTAAGAAGAGTGAGTTTGTCTTATTTGTAGCTTGGCGTGACATAATTGCATTTCCTTATGTTTATGATTCTCGTGTTTATTTCTATGAAGAGGCCGTAAAGGTGATCACACCGACTAGCTGCAGCTCAAGAGGTAATTGAAGATACCTCCCGCATGTTCCCGTGATTCTCTCTTTGCAACAAGCACGACCTCGCATAAACGAAAAACGGGGAACGAGATAGGAACAAGTTACCGGAAGGCACTTTGTATATCACAGAGGGCCGTCCTTTAGGAGAGCCCTAGCACCTCGTGAGGCACTATCCAAGTTCTGAAATAGCTATGGCTATCTTGTCAAAGACAATGTCTCCATCACGATTGATAACTGGACAAAGGTGGCCGATGCAACAAAGGCGCACCTTTGGACCGAGCTGCAAAAAATCGTAAGGTTCCCCCGAGAGTATGAGGCCATCGCTAAGAAGAATGCCTTGGACGTGATGGGAAAGAGCTTCCAGAACTGGAGGTATGAGCTGAACAAGTACTTTGTGAAGACGGAGCAGACACCATTGCAGAAATATGGAAAATCACCGCAAGTGAATGGGCAGAGTTTGTCCGGCAGAAGACCACAAGCAAAGCCGTAGCATTGAGCGAAGTGTACAGTGCCCTCGTGAAGAAGAACAAGTACCCCCATCACCTGGGCACAGATGGGTATGCTCCTAAGATTGTTGAGTGGAGGAGTAAAGAAGAAGAGGAAGCCCGTCTTTGGGATAGAGAACCCATTGACGAGTCAGAAGCGAGCAAGGCGTAAATTGGGTCCTAACTCGCCAACCCAAAGAAGAAGAAGGGTCGCAAAGCACGGTGGACCCCAGCGGTCCTAGAAGTTTCGCCAAGTCAGAGAAGATCTCGCACGAGCAAGCGGAGGGATCTTTCGTGCTAGACAGAGAGAACGACAACCTAACGACGGCGTTGGGAACCAAGGAACACCCAGGTCACACTCGTGGTGTCAGAAGTCGAGTGGGCTTCAAGCATGGGTTCCTGGCGTATCAAGACCAATACAAGTCGCATCAAAGATATAAGAGGACCATGACTGATGCAATAAGACAGCTGGCCCAACAAGAGTTTTTAAGACTATAGGAAGAGAAGGAGGCGGAAAGGGCATTACAAGCGCGGTCGGATGACAACCCGAGCCCGGCCCTCATCCGAGTAGCGCCGGTCCGCGCTAGCCCCAACGCCGATATCCCGTGGATGATATCACAGAGGCAACCAAGTGCAAGCTCTGGCACATTTGGAGCAAGGGGCTTGGTCGCCGAGCTTGCAAAGTATGGCATATCTGGGCACTGTGATACACAACCAACCTGTCCCGATTAGTCACGCAGAGGTGCAAGTGGACATCGTGCTTGTTCCGTGCCTTGGCTTGTGGAAGCTACCATTCAGCAGCCCTGATGACGTAGAGACCATCCAAGATGCAGTTGGGTCATTTATTGTATGGCCCAAGGAAGATATTACATTGATACAAGAGATGTCAGAGACGCCAGCGGCAAGTCAAGACGTCCTACCTCTTCCAAAATTGCCTACACCACAAACCGCATCTTCTTCTACCGGGCGGCGCTTTCACCACAAAGACGATCTCGGCGGGCGCGCTTCGCACCGCCACAACGCTCATCTTCGGTGATGTTTTTGGTTGCAAAGAAAAACAAAGAAGTAGATTGCAATCAACGGAGTACCACCAAGTCAAAGAGGAGTGCCAAGTCCACTCGGGTACAGACCATGCCTTCACTAGAGACTTATGACCATGGCAAGCCATTTCTCCCCATGGAGCAGATCAACGAAGGACCATGGGAGTTGAAGAGACTCCATAACTGGTACTTGAGGGCATCTCATCTTGGGGTGAAGGGCATTCAAGCTGCCGTCCCTCCAAATGTCTACAAACACAAGGATACTCGCTACGTCTGGATCGATTTTGTTGACTTGCAACAGATGTTCTGTTTTGGAGAACTCGACATCAACTTGATCAGCGTGTGGTGCCTGTAAGTTGGCCATTAACCTACCCCTACATTGTTCATCTTGCTCTTGTAGTAGCAAGTGACGATATAATAAATTATGACAGCATATCGTTATATTGCATTCTGATAGCATCATAAAGGGCAACGTATCATGTGCACACAAAGCTTCCCGTGCACACACCGTGCACACCAACTAACGAAAGTCATGAAAAATTCTGAAAATAATTGTAGATGTACTTCATAGATTACTCTACCTATCTATGAAGTTTCAAGATCAAACTTGTCAGAATTTTCTCTTTTTTGTAACTCTCGATATATAATGAATTTGAACCTACAATTTTATATATAGATAGAGTAATCTATGAAGTACATCTACAATTTTTTCAGAATTTTTCATGACTTTCGTTAGTTGGTGTGCACGGTGTGTACACGGAAAGCCTGTGTGCACAGGATATGTTGCCATAATAAAGAAAACCCCAAATGTATAGCAGTTGAGTGCCAAGTTGAGTTCCTCTTTATAGTAAAGGCTTGTTAGATCATTCACAAATTGACAGAAACCATATAATTTTCACTAAATCGTAAGTTGGCTGATTTTAGTGGTTTTTTCCTTCCATAGATAAACACTCAGGCTATGTATAGGTTAACTTTTAAATAAAGTTAACTTCTGCCAAATCTGTCAAACAAGATGCATTTTTGTTCCCCAACAATGCAAATAACATTTGGAGACACTCAAGATGTCGATTTGCTATGTATATGGTTACCGTTATGAATCGTGAATTATTACAGCTTTAGAGCTCAATCCCACATATTTTCCTGTATAACTTTATGTTCAAAACTTGTCTTGCTTGCGGGTGCAAAAGAGAGTACCTATTTTTTAAAATTTTCTCTAGCAACAATTAAGATTGTTGGAGTAGTAGTCACTGGATAGAGAAATTTCAGCTGACATGAAAGAATTGTATCGCAGATCATTATTGGCTACACATGCATGATCACGAAAAGAGTTTCATTAAGTTCTGAAATCACCAATCATATACTTTTTGTACGTCATCCAGGTTAACTTTATCTTTTTCGACAGATAACGCTGAAGTTAACTTTATCTAAAAGTACATCAATACATAACTTGAGTGTTCACTTATCAAAGGAAAAACCACTAACATCAGCTAACGTAGGATTTAGTGAAAATTATATGGATTCTGGCAATTTATGAATGATCTATATAACAAGCCTTTACTATAAAGAGAAACTGTTTCACCTTAAGAATGCCTCTCACCTCCCATGGCACTTGGCACTCAACTTCTATACATTTTCAACATGCAAAGTCGAATAAACCGATATTTGCCAAAATGTCATGTTTCCCAAAGATTCAAAGATATAAAGTGGCGCATTGACCATTATCTTGTGTGTAGAATGCAATATAACGATGCTAAAAAGATGGGAAAACGTGTCGGGTTCCTTGACCTCGCACGGATTAGCCAGCTGAACTTAAGAGCTGTACTCAATGACAAGGAGTTGAAGGATAAGGGGATGACGGAAACGGAGATAGAAGAAAGGCGAGAGACCCTGACCCGGGAACGCTAAATAGATGTGGGGCTATACTTATTAAAAGCAATGCTCCAGATGCAAGACAAGGACGTCATAATGGCTCCCTACAATTTTAAGTAATCTTCTCATTCATCAATTGTTTCTAAAAGTTTAGTTCGCACCATGATTACTCGTGAAACTTATATAAGTTTTCGTTGCAGCAATCACTTCATTTGTTTCATGCTGTACCCGAAGCAGAGTAGATATATGGTCCTTGACTCATCCAAAACCCCACCGGAATCTTACGATGAATTCACCCGCCTTAAATATGTAAGAAAAATACATACACAAACATACATAATGTAATTTGTTTTATGATATGATAGTTACTTGTTGTTGTTGACATTCGAGTAGGGCTTTCAAGCATTACGTGACCAAAAAAGGGGGGCAACATAATCTTGCGAAGGGGTCAAATAAGATGCTTTGCTATGTCCACCCATGGGTAAGAAGACACTTGTAATGCTTCAACATAATTGCACTAGTAAGGAAGGGTATTACCAACTGTACTAATTCCATACATTATTATTTGATTTAAAGTGCCACAAGCAACCTCCGTGCAAGTGTTCTTTGTGGATACTACGCCTCATGAAGTTCCTCAGAACAACGGAGGTATGTATAAACCCCTAGGACGAAGCCTATACAAATTGGTGATTCAAGATTATTTATTGTCTGATTCTCAATTTCACTATTGTTTAACCTCTTTATTGCGTACTTTATTATTGCAGGTGAAGATTGAAAAGACCACTTTGGCACTCACTGATGATGACCTTCGCAATGTGCAAAAGGACATATACCAGTTCATTCGTCGTGAAGTCATCCATGAGAGAGGTAGTTTCTTTTACTGGGGAGGGGAAGTGGTGGAGCATCCTAGACTTTGTAATTGGGAGATGAGGATAGACGGGTCGTGAACACTGATGTATATATAACCTTGTATATATATACATAATGCAATTATGATTTATATGTGCTTTGTATATATAACCTTGTCATTGTTATGTATGGATTTGTGCTGAACAGCGATGTGATTGATATAACGTATGCATTTATTAACATTATAATATAATTATCATAATATTATTAAAAAAAGATTCCCTGGATCTGTACAGGCGGTTCACCTTAGGTGCTGTATGTGGTACAACTATTTATACAGGCAGTTCGCTTAAGCAACCGGATGAAGATATGTAGTTTATACAGGCGGACGGCTTAAACCCATGCCTGTGAAAATTCTATTTATGCAGCGGTAAGTGAGTTAATTACCACAGATAAATGGAATTTGTACAGGCGGTCTACTTAAGAAACCACCTGTACAAATAAGCATTTGTACAACCGGACGGCTTAACCAACTGCCTGCAAAAATGCATTTTACAGGCGGTACTTAGAAACGCCTGTGCAAATATATCGATTTACACAGACCTTCAGTTACAGGCGGGTGTAAAAACGCCTGTGAAGATGGGTTACCACCCGCCTATACAGATGGTTTCTGTAGTTGTGTTGAATACGAAGTGTTTTGGCTACGGAGTTAGCGGCACGGGTTCGCTCGTCTTGGAGTTGGGCCAGGGCGTTCTTCGCCGTTTTGGTTTCCCACCCTAGCTTCTCCTCGAGCTCGGCGACCTTTGCCTCGAGCTCGACGGAGGCTCTCGTCGAGGCACCCGCCTGGTCCACGATCTCCTTTTGCAGCTTCTCCACGTTCGCCTGCTCAGCTTCAAGGGCATTGGAAGAGCCCACACGCTTAGCCTCGAGCGCCTTGGCTGACCGAGCGCGTTCTTCCTCCATGGCCTTGATGGCATGTTCGCGCTTGGTGTTGATGGCTTGGTTGAGCTCGAACACGTGGGTTGTCTCGAGCGCTGTCAGTGTGCCTTGGAGGGTGGCAAGCTCGGCGGCGTGGGTTGTGGTCCTTCGCTCGACCGCCTCCTACTCGATCGCCAAAGTCTCCTTGAGCTGGAGCAGGCGAGTCTCCCGTTCCTCCACATTATCGAAGACGATCTTCAGAGCATCAGAATGCCTCTAAAGACCTTGAAGCCCTTGGTTGATGAGGCCAACGGCCTACCAAATTCAAAGGAAATCAAGTTTCATCAAAGAAAGGCAAGTTGAGGTACAAGAGGAGTACGAAGAAGTTATACCGTACCTAGCTAAGCCGGTCTTCGAAAGCCGTGCGGTGGGGTCCGGTGGATCTACCGCTTGGCACCTCGGGCATGGTACGACCTACCGCCGAGGTTGAGGCGCTGGGACGGAGTTCTTCCAGCGTGTGACCAACTTCGTCGATGGCGGCCTCAGCTCAGGTCTCCTCGTCTGCCTCAAGGCCTAACTCACCTTCGGACTCGGTCCCTTTGACCAAATTGGCCCCGACCTCCACGGTTGGGGGGTATTCCGCTTCTTCTCTGGTGGTGGCCCCGGCCCGATCGTCGGTTTAGTCCTCCATGGTGGTCTCGGCCAACGAATTGTCGACCTCGGTAGCCGGGTCATCCCGACCTCGATGGTCGGAGTGACCACAGCAGGGACGGCTTGAACAGCCTCGGCCATGGTGGCCGAGGCGTCTTGAGATTCACTCCCCACTGCGGCCTTGGCTGGGAAGGTGTCGGCTTCGGAGGCCATTGTGTCTTCGGCTTCTCCTCCATTGGCGGCGGGTAAGGCTGCGTCTTCGTCCAGATCGGCGAGCCCATGCTCGAGCTCGCCGGCCACAACCCAACTGTGGGGGCCTCTGGCAGCGCGATTCTGGCTCGTGGGGAGGCGGTGCACCAGCTCGTACGAGGTCTCCTGCTCGGACTCAAACTCGCCCTGGACGATAGCCATTGTTAAGTCTGCGACAAGGAAATATTACTAAGCTAATGCGAAAAGGAATTCTTCGACCAAAAGGGAAGTAGGGTACCTGAGTCACGAGCCTTCGCCTCGCAGGGGGCAGTTGAGCGTCTTGGCGTCCCGAGGGTGAAGAAGTGGCCTTTCTCCATGCGCCTCGCGCCGGGGACCTTGGAGCACCCGGTGGCGGCAGACCTAGGGCCCTGGGATCGAGCCCTTGGGGCCGCCTAGGGGCTAGAGGTCCTGGCGGCGGCTGCCGCCCTCTGCTGTTGTGAGAAAAAATAAGAATCAAAGACTGTTGCAACCCCTTACTAAGCAAAGACTCAAGCTCGACCACAGGTGGACTTACCACTGAGCGGTCGCCCCACTCGACGTACTGCTTCTTCGAGGCTTTGCCGCTCGGGGCATCCGAGAGCGGCCTTTTACCTACCTTCTTGCCTTTACTTGCTCCGGGCAGTGGTACCATGCGCTTCGCCATCTAGAGCAGTTCCTAGTTCTCCGGCAAGTACACTCTAAGGTCAGGGCAAGCTCCAAACATTCCCGAGTTAGGACCTGACTCAAGATATCTTACCTCGACCCTCCGACTTAACACATTCTTTGGGAAGGGGTCGTCCGTGGAGTAGTCGAACGCCGCTTTCCCGAACATCTCCGTCTTCCTGGTTGCCAGCTAGGACTCCTTCGGCGCTGCTGGAAGAGCAAGGTCATCAGAAAACATCGAGTTTGAGCTTAAGTGAACTTCAGTTCAAGAAGACTTACCGGACGTGCCCTCACGGGTGAGGTCGTCACGGCCCTTGATCTCGTAGAACAGATGCAACCTCTTTCACAGAGGAAGCACCCGGTTCCGCAGGATGTCGTTGGCGATGGCCTATTCGGTGAGGCCACGCATGGTGTAGTTATGGATGGCGATGATGGCTTCCTGGTCGATCGCCAAGTCCTCCGCCTCGAGGGTTTGGTGCTTGCCGACGATGGGCGTTCCATCATACACGTGCGCGCCGTCTTCGCCTCTCTTCAAGTAGAACCACCTCTCGGTCCATGGACCAAGGGAATCCTGAGCGTGGAGTTGGGGGAAGGCCAAGGGAAGTCCCGTCTGGGCTAGAAATTAATAAAGGCACCCAACCACGGGGTCCTTCCCTGTACGGAACAAGGAGAAGAAACAGAAAAAAAGAGATAGGGTGGGAAGGATCTCGAGGAACCCCACACACAAATGAGAGAAAATGGAAAGAAGAAGAATGGAATTTGGCACCAGGTTGATGAGTTCGATCTCACATTAAGTGAGGACTGACGCCACGAAGTCGCTCTCTGGCGTCCGCAAGTCAAGAGCATGTAGTGCTCAGTGCTGACGAGCTCGTCTTCTCGGGGTTGCGGTTTGGTCTCTCCGCCCGGCAACCGCCATGTCGCTGGGTCCAACAGTCCCAGACCTTCGAGCTCCTTCATCCTGGCCAGTGACAGAGAGCTCTTTCCGAACTTGGCCATGAGGAAAGCTTGGTGCTTGATTGAGGGGGAAAGGGTAGATTAGACAGAAGACCAGAAAAGTCGAGATCGAAGGAAATTCAAGGGCGTTCGAGAATTTTTCAGGAGATCCGATGGTTCGGGCTTTATAGGCCCTGATCGTAGCCGGTTAGAAGATATCGTGTCTCAAAAGGCACGTCGATTGCAATTCGACAGGTGCAATCAGAGATTTGGTGGCGAAATCGATGCGTTGTGGGTGGTTCCATAGCTTTTCATGTCCGTACCAAGACTTCGAAGTCCAAGGGTTGCCAGGTGTAATTGCGTTGAGTCTCTTGGTTGGTCTCCGCCCGACCTCGACCTTGAGCTAGGGCGACTCTGCGCACAATCAAAAGACCGTCCCCTTTTCCAGATCGTGAGGCTCTAGGTCATCCCAGATTCCTGGATACGACTTGAGCATCGGGGGCTAGCTGTCGGGGACTGGAAAATCCCTACCTGGTCAACGGAAAGTTAACAAGCCCCTAGCTCGAGCTCGAGCCGTGAGGCCTTCGACCACGACATGGACTGCGTGGCTTCCTTACGACCTCGAGCTAGGGAGTAAGGAATCAGCTTCCGCCTGGAGGGGTCAAGCTCGGGGCCCAAGTCGTGCATTCAACTGGCAGTTACCAAGATCCTTAAATAGTGGAGTTAAGCCAGACGTGGGTGGAAAGTCCAAGACAGTTACGATCCACTTTCAGTATGCACGAAGCCACTCTCCCAGGAATCTCTCCTGGCCATTTCCGGTAACGGCTGTGAGGGGCATAAAACCCCCCTAGGATGAGCATACTCAGGCATCACGACACGGAACACACACACAGACACTAAAAGCTACAGAAGCTCGAGCTAGAGAACACCTCCCTATAGTCAAACATAGTAAAATTCTCTGCCTCTGGGCAAGACTGGAGTAGAGCTATTACCTGTCATAGGGGCTTGAACCAGTATAATTCTTGGTGTTTCAGTCTTTCTCTTTTTCCTCCGACCTTCATACAGGAAATCCAACCCTTCGGTGAGTGAAGTCGATTCTGGGTCCCGTATACACGATTAACCCGCATACACTTTTGCGGTCCGGCGATCCCAATCGTCGACAGCCGCAATAGTTTACAAGCATATGAAGATTAAAGGCTTTTATAAATTGAATTTAATTTAGTTCATTTTGCTTATTATTATTGGCTTATCTCATAGAATATACTAAGATTTCATTTGCTTAATCTGATACTTAACTCATGGAGTTATATGTAATCTTTTGTTGATGAAAGTGACTTAGTCTGATAATCCATTCTGAACCGAATGCATATATAGATGTATACATACTACTACTAGCTTACTCAATGCATATCTATAAGTCTCCTTCTTAATCATGAACCAATTCTAGTCAAATTCATTAGTTAAACATTTTACCATATTCTGGAATCCTATTGATAAACATAACTTTTACCTATTTCAAATTTCTTTTGCACAAATTATCTCTTTTTGAATATTTATAGTATTGCAATTATCCTTTATTAGAAAATGATATAAACAAAGTTGAAATTAAATATTTTTACATATTTCAGTTCCTAGAAATATGAAGATATCATTAAAATTGGTTTTATTCAATTTTGAGTTTGTTTGAAAAATATTTGTACATAGCTTATATTTCGGTCCTTTATTTATATTTCAATTACAAATTCATCCAATTCTCTTTTCAAAAATATTTTTATATATTCTGAAAGTATTTGGTTTTAAATGAATTTAAAATTTTGTTTCATTTCATTTGGATTAAAAGTGAGAAAGATATTCACAGTTGAATTATTTCAGTTTAGGAAATTCCAGAGAAAATGAAAATACCCTTTTAGTACTTTGGAACACCTTTCCTTTTTTCCATTTATTTTAAAATCATAGCTAATAGGTGGGGCTAACTAGTTAGTGAGAGAGCGACTGTGAGGCCTATGACTGACAAAAGGGTCCTGCGGGTCAGCGAAAGAAAAACAGGGGCAGAGATCTTCACGGCTGCCGATGGTGGAAGAACGCTGGAGACGACAAGCTACCGCTACGGTGAGCACAAGAAGACCTATGCACACCCTAGAGTGGTATAGGTTCGACCGGAGGCAAGCCGTGGTGTGCTGCCACCGTGAGCCAGCGGTAGAGGAAAAGGGCGGCAAGCTGCGAAGGCGAGAGAAGGCTAAACAAGTGGAATCATTTCCAATTTAAGCTTTAGGGGTTCAAGAGCAATCCATTTTAATAGTTTTTGTTGTTGGGGATGAGTTGGTTTGAGCCACCACCATGCGCCGTGCTCGGGAAAGAAGAACAGTAGGCGGCGACGAGCTTCTGGTTGAAGATCCTCAGATTTTGATGAGGGCTTTAATTCGTTGATGAATGGAGAAGCTACGGCTTAAAGGAATTGGGAAATGCTTCAGTGTTCGGCTAAATTTAATCTTGGCGCAAGCTCTAGGGTTCTTCGGCAATGGCAGCAAAGACAAGAAATTAAGCTTCTTCGGCTGAGGAGAGGAAGGGAGAGATGAGGGGAAGTGAAGGGCAGCTCTCTGATCCTAGAGTGGATTTTATAGCCGGTGATATGCTGTAGAGAAGCTTGGATAGCTGGGTGTGAACTCGTTGGGGTGTTGTGGTGCTAGAATAAGAGAAGGGATAGGCGTCTCAATGCAAAATCATGGCTAGACCAAAGCGTGGCAAGGAAATGATGGCACAAGGACAATAGGTGGCGTGGGAGAACAGTGGAGGATGCAAGCTACAGAAGCAAAATTCTGCTCGGTGGCTTTGGCATGAGGAAGAAGACAAGGGCTGCAACAGTTGGCAGGTGGGGTCTCCAATGGCTCAGGACCCACAGGGCAGTGAAAGAATTGGAGACCACAAGCATAATTCAGTGATTAGGGCTAGGATGAGCTGATTGAATCTATTCTCCATTATGTCGTAAATTTAATGAGAAATTTACTACAGTATGGTTTGCCAGTTATCTTCATACTTTATAAATTTCAGATGATAATGTTATCCACAGAAATTATAATAATTCTGACAAGACACTCTGCATAATTTTTAGTTTTCTGTTTTAGATTTATCGGAGAGATTAAATCTTTTCAAAAATTTTAGAAACTTTTCATGAGAGTTCCCTTTAATCATATGATCCTTTAGTAAAATTTTCAGATTGATATATTTTGTATTAATTTAATAAAATACTGAAAATCAGATTACTAGATTTTTAATCTTCCTGTTTTTGAATTTTTAAATATCAAAAAATTTATTAATTTCTGAAAATTTTACTGTAGATGAATTTAATACTTAATAAGATAATATAATATTTTTAGCTTGAGATAAGGAATTATTATTTTTATTAAATTCTGATAAATTTATTGCTAGTCATGGTTCATAAATGAGTTTGTATTTCATACATAAATGCTTGATATGGCATTTTAAAATTTATGAATGAGCCTCTAGAGTTATCCAGGTTTAAATAAAAATTTTATTTATTTTATTGTTATAATCTTTTTACCCTTTTCTTTTCCCATTATTTGAGTTTATGCTAAAAGCATTTCTCCATTGTAGCAAAATTCAAGAAAATCTAGGAAAAGTCAATAAAATCCAGATAATTCAGAAAAAGCATCAATAAATTCAAGTAAAAGTTTAAGTTTTAATTCCTCATTATATTTTGCATTTTGTGTTAGGGAGAAAAGTAAGTCAATGCAATAAAATATTTACTTAAGAACAAAAATTCAAGAAAATTTATAATTAATTGAAATTTCAAAGTAAATTTTATTTTCATCTCATTTTCATATTTTGATTGATTTGAAATTTTATTTGGCCACTCATCCTTTAATTAAGGTTGGATTTCGAGATATTGAGATGGAAGATACTATTTAAATTCATTCTCTAAATTTTAAATATTAAATTTTATTAATTTCATTTTTCAAATTTTCATATTTTTATTTTTATTATTTAAAATTTTTGGGATGTTACAGACCTCGCGTAAAAACAGGCTCGGGTCGATCTGACGGTTCTGTTCGGGTCCTGAAAATTACACTACTTTAATCTGGGCAATTTTATTAAATATGAGTTGCGATATCCAACATTTTCCCATTAGGTAATTTTATCATTTTAACGAAATTTACATTCATTTCTGTATATGCATGCACTACATTGCTATTTATACTTCATTTATGCTTTTAATGCTGCTACTGATACTTTTTGATGAATGCAATGCAGGTATTGCTCCCATTTTCCTTCTTCCATTGCCTTTCTTTTGTTTCTACTTCACTGCCATGATAAAATGCATACAGGTACACTCTATTCTTCCACTGCTCTGTCATTTCATTTCTTATTCTTCCCATTTTTATTTTCTTTCTCATTGTTGTGTAATTACTTTTCTGCCTACTCTTAGTCATCTAAGTGCCTCGATACTACTACCAACTTGGCCAAAGGCCTTACTGATGGCTAAGCTATTTGGTTACTTACTAGTTGGCCACTTGACTTACTTTGCTCTAAGTTATTTCAGTTGCCTTGGCTATTTGGCCGAAGCCTTCTTCGCTTCCTGGCCACAGGCTACTACTGCTGATTCACTTGGTTGTTACTACTCAGCTGATTCTTATTTCTTCTTCATTCGGATACTCTCCTCCCTCACTTCTCTTTTCTCTAGTGCCGACAGAAGCTAGCTTCTCCCCCCTCTATTTCCCCCTCTACTACAGCTTCACTCCTCTCCTCCCTCTTCCTACACATTCGGTTTCCTTTGCCGAAACCCATTTACGAGTTAGGAGGTAACCCTAGCTCCGCAGAATAGGGACCTCTCTGCTATTTTGACTTGGATTTGGTGCCTTTTTGATTTGATCTACTAAAAGGTGAGGGTTTGTGATGCATATGAGTTGAGCTCTAGATTTTCTAGGGTTCCTCTACTGAGACCAAGCTCCATGATGAATAAAATGTTCTAAGACCAACTAGATCCTCTAGGATTTAGTGAGTTTGCTACATTCTTTACTCTATTGCAGAATGTGGCTTACTTGATGCTATGAGGTTTTCGGATTTGGTTGAGGAAGATGAAGACCAGGTTGAGGTGTGGGTTGAGGGCTGATCTCTGACTTAAGGTTAGGTCTCCTCCTCCTGGCTCTTCGGTCTTCTTCTTGCTTGGCTGGCTTCACCTCCTTGCTGCCTCTTTTTGGTTCGGCCAATTGCTTGCTTCTGTTCCTTACGATGGCTGGGCTATGAGACTGTTTTGGGGTTGCTTCGGCTGAACACTGGAAGCAAGGATTAAAACCTTGCCAAAATTTTGTGAGATCTCGCTTACCGGAGGTGAACGAGTTTTGAAATGCTGGCCAGAGTAAAAAAAAATTCAATAAAATTTAAATTTCTATAGTAATCTTGAAAATCTCAGCAAGTTCTCACCATATCTAACAGAGATCTCAGGGTTTTTGACTATTTTTTTACTTTTCTTGATTGGATTTGACAGGAAATTCATCAATAACCCTTAAGAAAGTCATCTCCTATGAAAATTTGTTCAAAAAACGAATTTTTGAGACTTTTTTAAAAATTGTGGAAACACTCTCAGATTTTTATAAAATTTTACATGCTTTATCATAATGTGAAAAATTTATATTACTATCTTAATAAGTGTAGAATCATACATAAAAATTTTTAAAATAATTGAACTTCAGTTGTTATCTTTAAAAAATCAAAAACCAAATGAACATAATTGGGATAGTAAATTTGTCAGAATTTTATAAATTTCTCGAGTGTGACCATGATCCAAAATTTTTATGAGAGCTTAATAATTGCCTCAATACCATTCTATAAAATTTTCAACTTTTTTTGTTAGCTCAATCAAATCTATGTATGCATTGAACTTCATTTGTTATATTTCAAAAATCAAAAACAGAAGAAACATAAATGGTATAATACAGATGTAAGAATTTTCATAAATTCACTGAAGTGTTATCATGATTCAACATTTTTATAAGATATTAATAATTCCTTATAACCATTCTGAAATTTTTTAAAAATTTTAAATTTTTTATTATTAAAGCAAATCTATGTATTGTTCATGAGGCTTTTATCAGATGTATCATTGTCAAAATTTTTAGAATTTCTTGAAGCTTGATAATCATATTAAATTTTACAGAAATATTAATGATACATTAGAAATGTCTACAAAAATTTTGAAAATTTCCTAACATGGTTTGTACCATTTTTCATTTGGTTGAACTTTGCTACTCAAGCTTTTATCAGGACAATAGCATTGTAAGAATTTTTAAAAATTCATGAAGCTTGATCATCACCTGTAAATTTTATTGGAACATTAGTGATACATAATAACCATTCACAAAAATTTTCAAAATTTTATAATCTGGTTCGTTCAATTTTTCATTCGGTTCAAACTTGTCGGTCAACATTTTATCAGAAAAGTTGCAATATTTGAATTTTTTAATAATTCTTGTGATAGATAATAATCTAAAATTTTTGTGGAAACATCACTGATGTGTCAAGAACCTCCAAAAAAAATTAAATTTTTTTCAACATTGTTTAAGTTATTTTTCGCTCGGTGCAATTTTGCCGAGATCTCGGCTAATCTCACCGAGATCTCAGTTTTCTCGGTAGAAAAAATTCCTGGTTTGAATTTTTTTGTTGGTTCTTCTTGAATTTGTCCAAAATTTATAAATCTCGCCAAGACATTGCTCTCCGGCCACGTCTGAGATTTCAAGCGAAACGAGATTTCAATCCTTTTCTGGAAGAACCTGTGGTTCTTGCTGCTCTTGGCTGAATGGTGATAAGCTATTGTGTGACTTGGTTTGGGGAAAAGGCTGGGCTGCACTTGCTACCTCCTCTCTGGTTTTGGCTAAGGAGAAAAGGGCTGCACCTAGCCTCCTCTTGACTTGTCTTTTTGCCGAAAGAAATGCTGGGCAAAAGCTACCTTGGGAATGGTGCTTGGGCAAGGGGAGATGGATCTCCTGGAGGCTTGACTGCAAGAAACTTCACCTTTTTACTTCTCACTGTTTTACCATTTTACCACATTACTCTTTTACTCATTCACTCCTTTATTTCTTTGCCCAGGTACTCACCACCTCCATTCCCGTGCTACACTCCATGTAACAATACATGCAATGCTTATGACTAATGATGTTCATAATATAATTATACTATGTTCATGCTTAATTACTTTCTAATGCATAATTACTACTAATGAAAATGCTCATCGAATGTTTATGCTTAATTAATAATTCCTAATGCATACTTGATACTAATGTTGATGCCAATGACATGATTATGCTTGATGATGCATGGGTGATGGAGGGTGATGAGGACATCCCAACCAAGGATACAACCGCTGGTCCTTCTTCCCCTACGACTGCTACTTCGTCCCCGATTCTGTTGTTTGCCGCTATTTCGCTTCACGACGCTTGGAGGGCTTAATCCGGTAGCAAGTCCTTTCCATCCACCTTTGCTGGACCAACACATCAATAACATCCACAAAGGGCAGCCCACGCGCTAAGGAAGGCCCAACATCAAACTCAATTCGTCTCCGATTCCAGTTCGGCCATCCAGGAGCAGCACTACTTCAAACGGATATAACTTGGGATCTCGGACTCCGTTTTCAGCGTACAACCACCCGTTTGAAAGCTTAGGAGATAAGCTTTCCAATGGATCTAGCCCCAATTCCAAATTCCTTCTGAATCGATGGGAAATCATAGAACAATCTCAAGGGAATTCATCTCCGAGTCCGGTTCGGCAATCCAGGAGCGGCAGTACTTCAAACGGACATAACTTGGGCTCCCGGACTCCGTTTTCAATGTACGACCACCCGTTTGAAAGCTTAGGAGATAATATTTCTAATGGATCTGGCCCCATTTCCAAATTTGTTCTGAAGCAACAGGAAATCACAGAACAATCTAACGGGAATTCGTCTCCGAGTCCGGTTCGGCCATCCAGGAGCAGCAGTACTTCAAACGGACATAACTTGGACTCCCGGACTCCGTTTTTAGCGTACGACCACCCGTTTGAAAGATTAGAAGATAAGCTTTCTAATGGATCTAGTCCCACTTCCAAATTCATCCTGAAGCAACAGGAAATCACAGAAGAATATCACAGGACAGAGTTTCCAAGTGTTGCGTCACCTTCCTTTTGGGCCTATGGCCCATGTATCTTAGGGTTTTGGTGGCCACCACTGTTTTGGCTGCCCTACACCTCCTGGCCACCTATATATATGTGGCCACCACCGTTCTTTTACTCTTAGGTTTTGTTGTGTTTGGTAGACCCCGTGTGTGTCCCTCCTCGTGTTTGCGCGTGTCGACTAGACCGCCTGAGCCGAGAAACAGAACCTCAACTTGTTTCGTTTGTTTTCAATACTATCTATTCAGATTGCTTCATGCTTTGTTCTTGTGGGTTCTCGATTTCTTGCAGGAACAATTGATAGTTTGGATCTTGTATCTGTGTGGATTGGCATTGCGATTGTGAAGCTCCCGACTGCTGGTAGGAAGCCCTTGATTCGTGCCATCAACACCCCCAAATCGACGATCATCATCTCACCGAAAGATCGGGATCACCCGTCCTCATCAAGTGGTATCGAGCTCAAGGTTGCTCGGTGAGATCTTCCTCAATTTCGTTTTCTACCTAGAGTCCGTAAAATTGCCCCACAAAAATATGATTTGTCGCTCCGTCCAAGCCAATTTGTGCCATAACTTTTACTACTTGTTCTTGGTTTGTTGAATCGTCGGTTGCATAATCGTGTCTTTGCTAGTTTTAGAGTCTAGTGCCCTTAGAGTTTCGAGTTCTATTCACGTTTTCATCACAGCGTCGTGTTTCTTCGTCAATTCGAGTTGGAGTCGTTTTCTCTTAGTAGATCAGATCAGGACTCTTGTTGGTTGCTAGAGTTCAGATTGGAGTTGAGTTTGTTTGTCCTGCCATCCGCATCCCACCAGCACGTCCCAAATTCCATCACGCAAAAATCAACCCAAGTAGCCCACGTTCTCCACAACCAACTCGGTTTCCTCCTTCCAAATTGTGTGCCCTCATAACTCATCCGAAACCGAGAAGGAGTCAAGCCGTGCCATATAAAAGGAACGTGTTCAATCACGGCTCTTGCCATAAACCAAAAGGATTCATATTCCTTCCATACTAAATTTGAAAAAAAAAGTGTGTGTGGTGAGTGTTGTTTGGAGCCCTTTTGAGTCTGTTATTCAGCTTTTAGGGCTCCCAAAAACAAAAAAAAATCAAAAAAAGGAAAAGAAAAAGAGAGGAGCCCTAGTTGTTTGCTTTGTGTTGTGGTCGTTCTCATTGCGTCTCTGTGGCATCGTTGGTGTTTAGGCTTATGCCTCTAGCCGGTCTAGCCTAGGACCAGAGACTGCATCGACAGAACGATTTTTCACTTACTTTGGTTCAGTGGTACTAGTTCCTCCTTTGCTACATATTATTGCCTGTCCAAACTCCACCATCTTCTTACCACACAGTGTTCAGAATTTGCAATCGCTGCCACATCGAGGACTTGTAAGAACTTGGTAGAAGCTTGCGTGTGTGAGGCTTGCCGCTTCATAAAACCTAGTAGTTCATAGGAGCTACATATCTGTGTGGAGTTTCTTTGTTTCTACTAACCATGGCAGTATTCCAAGCAATCATGGGAGTAACGCCGGCAAGGAAAATGAACGTGAGGACCCCTCACACCCAAAGAACGACGTTGGGTCACTCATTTCAGAGGATGCACCATCAGCATGAGATGCTAACTCGTGACACTCTTGATGCGATTCAAGCGCAATTGGCACCCTCATCGAGCTTCAAGCACGCCTAGCACAACTTCTTCAAGGTCTTGGCCCCAACAATGGTGTCGCTGGTCATGCTTTGGGCCAACGCGGTGCTCCACCTGCGCCTTTGAACGGGGTGGATCAAGAGGAGAATAACTACGGCGCCGATACCGAGGACGACTACAGGGTAAATGTGAACAACGACCGACCTCATCGTCGACTCCGCAATAACAGGCAAGGTATGGCTAGAAATCAACATGATCAAAGGGAAGAACGTGATGATTCTATGGCAAAAATGAAATTTACTATGCTTCCTTTTGATCGTGCTTATAATCCTGATGCTTATCTAGATTGGGAGTTGGCGGTAGATCAAAAATTTTCTTGCTATGACTTCTCTGAGCGTAAAAGGGTTCATGCTGCCACTAGTGAATTTTCTGGTTTTGCATCTATTTGGTGGAAAGAACTTTGTAGAGCCAACCATGATGTTCCTACAACTTGGGATGGGTTGAAGCGTGCCATGAGGGCTAGATTTGTTCCTACATACTATGCCCGTGATTTATTGAATAAAATGCTGCGCTTTAATCAAGGTGATAGAACGGTTGAGGAATATTATCGAATTGCAAATTGGCATGTTATATTTGTGGGATAGAAGAGGCTAAGATGCAAAATGGCTAGGTTCTTGGGTGGGCTTAACCGAGAGATACAGGATATACTTGATTATAAAGAATACAATTCTATCACTGCTTGTACCATCTTGCTTTGAAAGCGTAAAGGAAGTGCAGTGGTCGCCGATCGACAACGCGAGGTAATTTTGGAGGCTCTTCCACATCCAAGTCGGTCCAGATCCATACCAAGGCAACATTTTCCATGCTTGGACATGTACCAACACCCATTGTTCCTACTACTTGACGCCATCACGCATCTCGAGGTAAACAAGTCGGTCACATTTCAAGCACTCCGCCAAGAGTGCTTCCTCGATTGCCTCCACCGCTTCGGACGCGGAAACACAATGCTTTCGATGCAAAGGAATGGGGCATGTGATGCGAGACCGCCCTAATCAACGTGTTTCTAATAATCGAGAAAATGGTGAGTACACTAGTGCTAGTGACATTGATGAAAATGAATATGCTCTTGTTGCCACTAACACTGCAGAGCAAGAAGAAGAGATTATTATGTCTGCAGCATCCGATAAATATCCAGCTCTTGTTGTCACACGAGTATTGCATGTGCAGCCCACACATGATGATCAAAATCAACGCCATACCATCTTCCAAACAAAGTTTGTAGTCAATGAACGAGCAGTGCATGTTATTGTTGATGGTGGTAGTTGCAACAACCTTGCTAATGTGGATATGGTCGAGAAGCTTGGCTTGGCCACAAGTCCGCTATAACAACCATACGAGATTGAGTGGCTCAATTCTAATGGTAAGGTTCAGTAACAAAACCGCTCAAGTCCCTATTTCTATCGGTTCTTATCATGATCATGTTGTTTATGATGTTGTACCCATGGATACTTGTTCTCTTTTGCTGGGTAGACCATGGATATTTGATATAGATGCTACACATCATGGTAGGACCAATCAAGACACTTTCATGTTTAAGGAAAGAAAATAATTTTAGAACCAATGACCCCCATCGAATTACGTAAGGTTGCTGCAGAACATGCAAAAAGAGAGCACGAAAGTAATGATACTAAAAAGAAGAGTGTAGCTAATGAGCTAAATCTACCTAAAGCAACAAGTGATAAATCTGATCGTAAATTAAAAGGTGTAGTTTTGTTAGCTGCCAATGCTATGATATATGATGACATCACCAAAAGTTTGCAACCATCTGTTTCTTTGTCTCCTGTTGTCACTAACCTTTTGCAGGAGAATGAGAAGGAGTCGAGGACGACACTAATTCAAGAAGGGGAGGATGATGAGGACATCCCAACCAAGGATACAACCACTGGTCCTTCTTCCCCTACGACTGCTACTTCGTCCCCGACCGTTGCTGTTTCGGCCGCTATTTCGTCTACGACACTTGGAGGGCTTAATCCAGTAGCAAGTCCTTTCCATCCACCTTTGCTGGACCAACACATCAATAACATCCACAAAGGACAGCCCACGCGCCAAGGAAGGCCCAACATCAAACTCAATTCGTCTCCGATTCCAGTTCGGCCATCCAGGAGCAGCACTACTTCAAACGGATATAACTTGGGCTCCTGGACTCCGTTTTCAGCGTACGACCACCCGTTTGAAAGCTTAGGAGATAAGCTTTCCAATGGATCTAGCCCCAATTCCAAATTCCTTCTAAATCGATGGGAAATCACAGAACAATCTCACAGGAATTCGTCTCCGAGTCCGGTTCGGCAATCTAGGAACAGCAGTACTTCAAACGGACATAACTTGGGCTCCCGGACTCCGTTTTCAGCGTACGACCACCCGTTTGAAAGCTTAGGACATAAGCTTTCTAATGGATCTGGCCCCACTTCCAAATTTGTTCTGAAGCGATAGGAAATCATAGAACAATCTAACGGGAATTCGTCTCCGAGTCCGGTTCGGCCATCCAGGAGCAGCAGTACTTCAAACGGACATAACTTGGACTCCCGGACTCCGTTTTTAGCATACGACTACCCGTTTGAAAGATTAGAAGATAAGATTTCCAATGGATCTAGTCCCACTTCCAAATTCATCCTAAAGCAATGGGAATCACAGAAGAATATCACGGGACAGAGTTTCCAAGTGTTGCGTCACCTTCCTTTTGGGCCTATGGCCCATGTATCTTAGGGTTTTGGTGGCCACCACTATTTTGGCTGCCCTACACCTCCTGATCGCCTATATATATGTGGCCACCACCGTTCTTTTACGCTTAGGTTTTGTTGTGTTTGGTAGACCCCGTGTGTGTCCCTCCTCGTGTTTATGCCAGACGACTAGACCGCCTTGAGCCGAGAAGCAGTAACCTCAACTTGTTTCGTTTGTTTTCAATACTATCTATTCAGATTGCTTCATGCTTTGTTCTTGCGGGTTCTCGATTTCTTGCAGGAACAATTGATCGTTTGGATCTTGTATCTGTGTGGATTGGCATTACGATTGTGAAGCTCCCGACCTGTTGGTAGGAAGCCCTTGATTCGGTGCCATCAACACCCCCAAATCGACGTATCATCATCTCACCGAAAGATCGGGATCACCCGTCCTCATCAGAGGGGATTAAGGGTGAGGGTCCCCACAACTAACTAGCTTTAAAAGAGTTCCAAAGAGCAGCTGCTTTAAGATCATGATCGGATAGACAAGTACCATCTTGCAAGTATAGATATGCAATATAGTTTTTCCTGAAAGAATTAGAGGCAATGGCTTGAAAAAATTTTCAGCACCAAATTTCACCCATCTGATAGATGCTCTTTGTTTCCAACAAATATTCCTTCCTTCTAACATGCTGAATAAATGAGCTTTAATAATTTTCCAAAAATTCCTTTCCAGAAGAGAAAGAGATTTTCGATCATCCAAACCATCTATCAGTGCCAAAACCCAATTAGAATTGTAAATAATTCTGCTCAGGTTAGATAAATGTTTACTTCAAAATTGAAGGCCTCCCCGTAAGGCTTTGAACTTGGTAGAAATAAGTAGAGCGGGATTTGCAAAGGAGAAAGAAAGACTCCAATAAAAATTAACCAATGGAAAGAAGCTATACAAAGTAGCCCAGAAGTTCTCATATTGCTCCAAGTGAAGGAACGCCCTTTGAAAGGAATTTCCACAAAGTTTAAATGGTGAATAAGATCATTGAACAGAAACATATCTGAAACATTGCCTCCAGATCTATTTCTATTTTCAGGACTATGCATGAGGTTAAAATCACTAGCAAGCAACCAAGGTTCATAGGATGCTGTTGAACAATTAGACATTTTCCAGATTAAATTCTGAATATAAATTATGAACAGCATCACAGAAACTAGCATGTATATCTCTAACATACTAGATAGCACGAACATCATTATCATCTTGATAAACATGATTAGGACAGATCGAACGATCGAAAGCGAGAAGAGGATGACGGCGTTGCTATGCGATTCTTATGTGTTGACGTAGTAGGTGCGATTGCGGTGTTGACGAGGTCGACGTTGGACGGCGCGTCGCAGGTCAGCTGGCCTACGACGACGCCCAGCAGCAGAGAACAGAAGAGCCGTGGTGACGATCTTGAGCATCGCGCGGAGCGCTTCCCAAAACCTTATTCGCCTCTCCGGTGCAGATCTCAAGATGAAGGGTTCCGAGACGCATTCTCCGATTGCGTATGCGTCGCCGCCGGATGGAGAAGATTATGACGGCGCGCAGAGCGAGAGGTGGCAAAACCCTAGCGATGTGTCTTGCTCAGATTCTCTACACGGGTGCACGACGTAGTATTTATAGGGTTACTCGTAACAGGACCGAACGTGACTCGAGGACGTACACAATCGGAGTCGATTGAGTCCAGATCTCATACCGCAAACGCGATTATCCCGAGTAGCAAAAGAATAAACTGCAAAGGAGGCTGCGTCACAAGCATGGCCCCGACCGGATTTCGGCGGACCATTCACGCAGTGCCTTGACGCCGCGCCCGCCCCTGCCCGTGCGTGTTCGAACCCGAGCCCTGCCCGGCGAGGCGAGGCGAGCGCGCGTGTGGGCTTTCTCCCACATGGTTCTAGGAAGGTGGAGAGAACTCTCCCTTTTAAGTTGGTCATCTTCTACCTCCATAAGCAATATGGGACTATTGTATGCACACATGTCTCCTCATGAGTGGGCATTTGAGATTTTCTAGGAATTATTTGTCTCAATTAAGTGGGCCAAGCCCAAATAATCCAACAATCCCCCACCAGATCTCAAAGTCCATTTAAAGATTTGCCAATACTCACTCTTGCTTGATATACCGGCGTTTCAAAGCAGAGATCGTTGTTGAACTTATGCCTAGAGCTCTAAGTTACACCCATCCACAACTTGAACAATGGACTAAGCCTTGAATTGCAAGTTTTGTGTGAACAGGTTTCACTCAAAGTCATAACTGATACCTAGCTGCCAAGAGCCTTCTCCATGGTGGAGCATATGAGTCGACTCCATGGTCTCTTCATGAGCTTACTAGAGATCACCCGAGTCTCACAGATCGCGACTTTAGACAATCGGGCTCATATAGGTGTGTTCTTTCAAGAATGCTCAGAGAACAAAGATCTTCGCTAGTTATAGCCAATAGAAACACATTAAGGCATATCGCCATCCCGCCTTACAAAGATTTTGAGAGTATTGCATCTTCACTTAGAGAGGGTAATAGATTACTCTCATCAGTTCGCCAATAGCTTGTTTTACCCAGGACCCAATTCACGGGATCTCCGATCACAAAGGCTGGGTTACCACTATGGCAACTTATATGGGTCTCATACCCATCTCCCTCGATGCACCTTCTATCACATTCCGTGATAGTCCCTTCGTAAAGGATCTCGCTAGGTTTTTGTCTGCTTGAATATAAGTCACACTTATTACTCCCGAGTTTCTCAATTTCGACAAACTTGATGCCGTCTTTTAACGTGTCTTGATGACTTCAAGATTATCCTTAGCATCGTTTCACTTTAGCAATCATGCATTGATTATCACAGTTCATAAGGATAGCGGTATCGGTTTTTCAACCACCAAGAAGTCCATCAAGAGCTCACGCACCAATCTGCTCTCTACATTGGTCAGATCTAAAGCAATGAGCTCCGCCTCCATGGTTGACCTTGTCAAGATGGTCTGCTTGCGTGACCTCCATGACATCGCACCACCACCATTGGTAAACACATATCCACCGTGGCATAGAGCTCATCTACATCGAAATCCATTCGAGTCATCAGATCCTCAAGCAATCGCAGGTGCCTCAATAGTGAATCGCATAACTCATAGTACCTTTCAAATAGCGCATTACCCTTTCAAGTGCATGCCAATGACCTGAACCCGGTTTGACATGAACCTACTCAATTTGCTCACAAAGAAATGATATATCGAGTCTCGTTGCACCAAGAAGATACATGAGCGAACCGACAACTGAGAATATCTCAATTGGTTTAAGCCAATTCTCTTATTCTTTCTCGGTGTCACTTTGGGATCATAAGGAGTGGGAGAGGACTTGCTATTCATAAAGCCAAACCGCTCAAGACCTTCTCCACATAGTGGGATTGTAAAGAGTAATCCCACTCTCATCCTTAATAAGCTTGATGTCTGAATTACATCGGCTTCTCCCTGATCTTTCATATCAAATTTCTTTGTGTAAAAGACTTGACCTCATTGATCACATCAATATTTGTGCCAAAGATCAAGATATCGTCCACATAAAGGCACAATATAATTCCTTCACCCCCACCATAGCGATAGTATACACATCTATCGGCCTCATTAATGACAAAGTTCGCAGGTCAAAGTGGTGTCGAACTTCTCATGCCATTGCTTAGGTGCTTGTTTCGTGCCATACCAAAATTTCAATAATTTACACACCTTGCTCTCTTGACCCTTTACTACATACCCATCAAGTCGCTCCATGTAGATTTCCTCATCTAACTCTCCATTAGGAAAGTCGTCTTCACGCCCATCCGATGAACGAGAAGACCATATGAGGCGACCAGGAAAGTAATACTTAATGGTGGTCATTCTAGCAAGTGAATAAGTATCAAAGAAATATTCGCCTTCTTTTTGGGTGTAACCCTTAGCCACAAGCCGAGCCTTGTACTTCTCAATAGTACCATCAGGCCTAAGCTTCTTCTTGAACACCCACTTACAACCCACAGGTTTACAACCATAGGGCCGTTCGGTCACCTCCCAAGTCCCATTGGCGAGAATCGAGTCCATCTCATTTTGGACAGTTTCTTTCCAATTATCTGCATTTGGAGATGCATATGCCTCTGCAAAGGACGTGGGAGTATCATCCACGAGGTACACAATGAAATCATTGCCAAAGGATTTTTCAATCCTTTGTCTCTTACTCTTTCTAGGAGCTTCATTGTCATCCTCCTCTAGGATTTTCTCAAGTGATTGCTTAGAAGACTCAACAGGTGTAATAGTCTCAGGAATTATCTCAGAAGAAAATCTAGAAGTGCTATGCATATCTTTCATCGGAAATATATTCTCAAAAAACGTAGCATCATGAGACTCCATAATAGTATCAACATACATATCGTGCACATCGATTTAACTACTAAAAATCTATAAGCGATGCTCACGAGCATATCCCGTAAAGACACAATCCTTCGCCTTAGACCCGAGCTTACACTTTTTGTTAATCCAGACATTGACTTTCGCCAAGCATCCCCATGTGCGCAAGTAAGAAAGTGATGGTTTTCTTCCAACCCACTTCTCGTAAGGGGTCTTCTCCATGTTTCATTGGGAACTCTATTCAGACATGACATGAAGTCAATACACCTCCCCACCATGCCTTAGATAAACCAAAGAAGGTTCAACATGGCGCTCACCAAGTCGGCCAACAGGCGCTTTTTCCTCTCGGCAATCCCGCTTGATTCAAGCGAGTAGGAGGTGTCCTCTCATGAATAATACCATGTTCCGCATGTAAATCATCAAAGATTTTGGGAAAAATTCGCCACCACGATCCGACCTAAGACATTTGATCTTTTCTCTAGTTGATTTTCAACTTCACTTTATAGATTTTAAAGTAGTCTAATATCTCGCCCTTAGTTTTCAACAAGTAAACATAGCAAAATCTAGTCGCATCATCAATCAATGTCATGAAATATCTCTTTCCACCCTTTGTCAACACACCATTCATCTCGCACAGATCGTAATGTATGAGTTCTAGAGGTGCCAAGTTCCTCTCCTCACCGCCTTTGTGAGGCTTTCGAGGTTGCTTCGATTGCACACAACTATGGCACTTAGAACCTTTGGCAATAGTGAAATTCGAATTAAATTCATGCCGAAAGCCGATTCATAAGACCAAAATTAATGTGGCATAAACGAGAGTGCCAAGTACTCGTGATCATCATTAACACTACCACATATATGGTTCACAGACTTATTATTGAAATCTGAAAGGAAAAGCGGAACAAGCCTCCGCACTCATAGCCTTTACCAATAAATAGTCCATTCTTGGACACAACTACTTTATTGGACTCTAACACTACCTTAAACCCATCTCTGCATAGAAGGAGCCACTAACGAGATTCTTGTTGATAGAAGGGACATGTTTGACGTTCCTCACCGCACGATCTTTCCCGGTGAACTTCAGATCCATTGTGCGCTGCCATGAATGAAGCATGTGACCCATTCCCCATCGGGACGGAGGAATCTCGAATGACCGATAAGAAGAGAACATATTGATGTCGAACACACATGAACGTTAGCACCAGATCAATCCACCAACCGGAAGATCGAAATACTAAGAATCTGTAGGTAAATTACCATACCTGCGCTCCAAAGATTGCTAGCGGTCATCGTGTTGACAACCTTGGACGCCTCATCCTTTGCTGGCCTTTTTTCCTCGACGGCCCGCACGATCGTGGCATTCCTTGAAAAGTGTCCGACTCACCACATGTGAAGCAGGCGGCTCGGCTTTGTTCATCTTCTTCTTCTTGAAGTTGGTAGTCTTGTTAGGCTTATTTTTCCTTTGTTCTTGCCGTAGTTCTTCCGAACCATGTTGGCGCTGGATCGCCCTCGGCTCCTTTACCATTGAAATCCTTAGCCCGAGCCTTTTCTTCAACATCAAGGACGCCATCGTTTTCGATCGATATCTTTGTCCTCTTATGTTTTAGAGTAGTGCGAAACTCCTCCACGAGGGAGGAGGTTTTGCAATGATGCAACCGCCACAAAAGGATCGTAAGACACATTCTAGGAGTTCGAGTTCCTTGACAATGCATCAGATCTCATGGGCTTGCTCTACAACAGAGCGATTATTAGCCATCTTATAGTCATGAAAGTTATCTATGACATACGCTTCATCGCCGCGATCCGATGCAATCAACTTGGCATTCAAGTATCCCACAAGACCTTCAAGGCTCGTTATGTGCATGTACACATCACACGACGGTCGGCAAGAACGCTAAGAATGCATCCCACGAAGAGAGTATTGGCATCCGTGAAACTCTTCTCCTGCTCGGCAGAGAGATCACCTTCAGTTTGCCTTTACTAACCCGTATACATTCATAGTCAGAAGCCGAGCGTGACCTTGACTTGCCACCTCTTAAAGTGCACACCGAGAATTTCTCGGCCTCGATGCATCGGCAAAACCAGCCATTGATAATCCAGAAATTGTTTACAATAAGGTTTTTGGATTGTTGAACAATTAGACATTTTCCAGATTAAATTCTGAATATAAATCATGAACAGCATCACAGAAACTAGCATGTATATCTCTAACATACTAGATAGCACGAACATCATTATCATCTTGATAAACATGATTAGGACAAATCGAACGCATCGAAAGCGAAGAGGATGACGGCGTTGCGTTGCGATTGCGGTGTTGACGTAGTAGGTGCGGTTGCGGTGTTGACGAGGTCGACGTTGGTGATGGCGCTGTCGAAGCAAATAGCCACGACGACGCCCAAAGAAGAAGAACAGAAGACGAGCCGTGGTGACGAAGCTTGAGCAATCATGAGCGCTTCCCAAAACCTTATTCGCCTCTCCGGTGCGGGATCTCAAGACGAAGATTACGACGGCGGCGGCAGAGCGAGAGGTGGCAAAACCCTAGCGATGTGTACTGCTCAGATTCCTCTACACGGGTGCACGACGCAAGATTTATAGGACGCCGCGTCTGCGCAAGGCCCCTGGACCGGATTCGGTGGACCATTCACGCAGTGCCGCTTTTGCGCTCGCCCGCCTGCCCGTGCCCGAGCCCGGCCGGCGAGGCGAGGCGAGGCGAGCGCGCGTGTGGGCTTTCTCCCTTTCTCCCACATGGTTCTAGGAAGGTGGAGAGAACTCTCCCTTTTAAGTTGGTCATCTTCCACCTCCACAAGCAATATGGGACTATTGTATGCACACATGTCTCCTCATGAGTGGGCCTTTGAGATTTTCTAGGAATTATTTGTCTCAATTAAGTGGGCCAAGCCCAAATAATCCAACAGATGCTATATCCACATTATAAAGCCAATTAATAAACTCTGCTTTATCAATTGCATGAATAGGACCATAAATATTTGTTAGGAACCAACTATGAGCAATGTGGGTGGAAGTCAGTTTCACCGTGAGAGAGAATCTTTTCTGGTGCACCACCAAACCATCAAACAGGGAAGAATTCCAAACTGTTAGAAGACCACCAGAGGCGCCAACAGAGGGCACAAAAGAGAACTTTTTAAATCTTCTGTGGCAAAATTTTCTCAGGAAGTTTGAGTCAACAACATCTTTTTGGTTCTTGGAAACAGAAAACCGAAGAGTTACTTCCACCAATTTTATCTCGAATATCACTCCATTTATGAGAAGAATTAATTCCTCTAACATTCCAAGATTTAGTGTTATTCATAGGAAATAAACTGAGATAGCTGATCCAAGAGAGCTAGTGTTAACCAGAACACTAGAACAACCAAGCTCAGAACAAGGGTCCATATTACAATGAGCCACTCAAAATAGAAAAGAGGATGCCTACCATTCCAACAATTCCAACATGTTAACTGGCAATTCTGGATAATAAAGTTTGAATTATTACAAAATAAGTAGTAGAGGAATTAAGCATGTGCCCCCAAAGCCAAATAGGACACCAAACAAAAACACAGGATAGATCCCTGAGCAAAGACCAGAAAATATTATCGAGCATCACTATTTAATTATTATTGTTCGGCTGCATCAAAGCCACTTTAGACAGTTCACTAGGAGGCAACTGGCAAAAATTTACTCCAATGTCCTGTGCAATCTCCACCGAAAGATATGGAGTAGGGAAACTGAAGAAGTAACTGGAAGCTATTTTCCTATAAAAAAGGGCGCCCAAAGCTTTGCACTAGCCTGATCTTTAAAATTCTTCTTAGGTGCATTTAGTCTAGCACTACGACAAAGGATACTAGTGTCTAGTGACAGCTGATACTTTTGACGATTCCTCTTTCTAGCCGACTTCTCAGGAGCTGAAACTTCAACCACTTCATCATCAGAAATTTCACTGAGGGAACAGTGAACATTTGGGACTCATGATGCCACAACCAGAGTAGCAAAAAACTTTTTGTTGACTACCTCATCAGAAAATAGCCACTGAATTCCAGAACAAGTCTAGGATGGAATTATGTTCGAAATCAAAACTGAGGAGAAAGCCTTGGATTGATGACATACAGTTGAAGAAAAGTTGAAATTCTCCTAAGTCTGGCTTACAAATCTCCATTGATGGCTGTTCTGGAAGATCTGACATGAAATCAGGAGAGACATCTTCAGAGAACATATCAGTGCCATCCTCCACATTATCAACAGAGACACCAGCAAAGGCATTGGAAACCACTATAGAATTATTATCATGAGTAGCAGGGGCAGTCTCTCTTCCAACTCCAAAATTGCAGGAATGCGCCATCCTTGCATCTCTTTCAGGGATTGGCTGAAGACCAAGCCAACGAGAGCCTGCAGGACAAATCCAATGTGTTGGAATACCGAAAGGAGGAGCAGGACTTTCATCTGGAAATTGTGTTGAGGATTCCTCATGGAGAAGAAAACAAGGAATGTCCCAACATTTTGCAATCAGTTCAATTCCTAAAAAACCAGCAGACTCTTTGGAACAACATCAGCAGATGGCACCAAAACTTTAATTAAGATATAAGCTTTGTTGGAGGATTTATGCCAATGAATAAGGGTACCAAAGTAGGCTACTGCACGGCCAATTGCAGCCAGTGACGGACCCAGAAAGAAATTATAGGTAGGGCAAATTTGAAGTAGTACTAAAACTCCAATCGCAGCGAGCTAGCGACGGAGTCTCTAACCAGGTTGTCTGCCCTACTTATGGGCCAAATTTGTTGGGCTATGCAGTATAGACACACCTAGGTATAAGAGACCTTGTAAATTGTAGGTGGGGCAGCAGTCCAACCTGCCATACTGTTGGGTCCGCCCCTGATTGCAGGAGCATTATAACAATCTAAAGGAAAAGAAATAAGCATAAGCCAACAGGTCCTGTCTAGAGGGACTTGGCAAATATTGATTCCTTCATCATGTTTAACAAAGCTGAGAGAGTAAGGATCAAAAAAAGTGTGGACTATGATCAATCGTAGCATCACACTCAATGCAACTGCCAAAGGTGACAAAAGCTGCACCGATAGCACAAGGAGCAATTTTAGAGGCACGCATTCGAAAGGAGTTGATAAGAATGGAGAGTAGCTGCGACAGAACCAAAGTCTCTGGAGTCCACCCTAGGAACAAGGACAGCAATGGCGACATCTTCATTAGTTTTGGAAAGTTCGGTACCCAGAAAAGATCTCAGACGCTTGGGTCGACGCTCAGGAAACATCGGGGTTTGAACAGAAAAACCTCGAGGTAGCGGACGAACGGAGTCAACAGCAAAGTTTGCCATTTGTGAACTAGAAGAAACACCAACAGAATGCTGGCAAGGAGAAGAACAGCCAGGCTGAGCAAAGAAAGATATAAGGTTAAGGCGAGGGGGAAAAGAGAAAGGAATATTGGGGGCACATCCATTTCTCCGGAGAAGATGCAAAAGAGCCTACAGAAGCCGGCTAAGAGGCTTGTTTCCTAATCACAGGCTGATAGGAAATGGGCTGCTTTTTTCGAGAAAGACAGAATCATTTGATATGGCCATATCGGAAACAAAATCGATAACGAATTTCACTCTTGCAAGAAATAGCCAAATGGCCTCAAGCCAAGCAATTAAAAACAATTGATTTCTTACTGAAAATCATGCCATTTGAAATTCAAATTTTGATTTCTCCGAAGAACCCAATCATTCAAGTTTTGATTTTTCTGAAGAACCGAATAATGACATCCTGAAGCAGCATTATGAGAACATTAAGGAAAATACAGGCGATGAAACACTGAATTTCTAGACTTCTAGGAGCGTCGAGGAAATTGCAGTCGATGAAAATCTTAACTTTCTAGGCTTGTGCAAAAGAGGCCACTCAGAATCCAAAACAGCAGCCTCGGACGAATTTGATTTGACGACATTTTTTTTTTGAAAGAGCAGCAAGAGGGCTGCCGCAAAATATATTAAGACGGAAAAAAGAGGGGTGGCCCAGTTTTTATAAAGAAAAAAACCGGTTCCAAAAAAAACCTCACAAAATGCCAAAATTCACCTTGGCAACCGCCGAACTAGTCCTCACTTACAGCACTAACACCACTTACACCGCTAATAGTACCAAAAACAGAGAAAAAATGCACCTATGAGCACTAACACCACTTACACCAATAATAGTATTTTGAGGGACGTGTCCCAGACTAATAAGAGCGCTAATTTGTAGTTCTCGTATGCCAAGCAAGACCATGATATAATACCGCATCTTTGACCAAAGTAGCCACCTGATCCGGTGTTCTGCTCTTTCCTTCAAAAATGCATTGATTTCTCTCGAGCCAGAGATTCTACCAGAAGTAAATTAGCAGCCCATCCAATTCACGTCGTTTTTCCCTGTCATACTGAGTTCTTAACCTTCGCCACCATCTGTATATCGAGCCATCGTGACTCAGATTCTACCAGCGATCCAGGTTTCCCCATCGTAGGAGAAGCTCCCAAACTTTCCTAGCGAAAAAGCAGTCTTTACAGAGATGGTTCGTTGTTTCAGGTGATGTATTACAAAGATTGCAAATCGCATTACATGGCCAACTCCTTTTGAGTATGTTATCAGCAGTTAAAATTTTGTTGTGAAGCAGCGTTCATGCGAAAAATCGACACTTCGGTTCAGCTTTGGCCTTCCATATTGATTTGACGACATTGGAAAAACTTTTGAAACCAATAGACTTAGAAGATTTTCCATGAAAACCATAATGCACATTTCTTTTCTGACCGACTACAATCCATTCCTGCTGACATTCTGTTCCCAAAGCTTGAATTTCTGGATCCAATTAGGTCCACCATTGCCCCAAAGATGAAAGTAGAAGGAAAATACCTCCGTGGAAATCTTCTTTAAAGCATAAATAAGAAAACCAACTACCTTAGACCAGACCAAAAATTTGAAAGTAGAGCCACGAAGGAAAACCACATTGAAATCCACAGCCAAGCCCCCCAAGCAAGACTGCAAGGCTAGATCAACTGATTCCTCTGAAAGACGGAAAGACAATCTTCCAACGAAGAGCAAGAAATAGGATGTACTGTCGATCGAAAACACAACAAAACATCATGCTGAAAGCTAGAACCAAGGGAGAAATCTAATCTGGATGACAGATAAGACAAATCCATCCCTGCAATTTCATCCTACAAACCAGAGAGGAGGCCCTAGATAATCTTAGAATAAAGGTACACAATCTTATAGAACTTCCTTAATAAGTAATGACATATAAATCTTACATAGAAGAACCTTGTATTTACAAAGTTTAGTGGGAGCGTACTTGTAATTCTAATCTTGTATATGGATGACATATTATTGATTAGGAATAATATTTCTATACTGGAATTTGTTAAAACCTTACTGAAAAATAGTTTTACTATGAAGGACTTAAGAGAAGAAGTACATATCTTGGGCATAAAGATCTTTAGAGATAGATAGAAAAGGCTAATTGGATTAAGCCAGAGTACTTACATCGATAAGGTGTTGAATCGTTTCAACATGCAGAATGCCAAGAAAGGGTTTTTGCTTATGTCGCATGGAATATGTCTTAGCAAGATGTACGCCATGTTATTTACTTGACTAGATATATCATATGCTCTAAGTGCTACGAGCAAATACCAATCTGATCCTGTCGCGCCCGGAATTTGAATTCCAAACACTCAATGTGATACACCAGTCCAGGATCACGTTGGTGCTCACAGATACAACAGAGATGAATACCATCACACATACACAGCGGAAATAATAACAATAAGGTATTTATCTCAAATTAAATTGTTAAGACCTTAAGGTCAGCCTTACAATATTAAGCCACGCAGGGCTAAGTTCAGAGTAAACAAATAACAACAATGAAATAAATTGTGGAGCCCTGGGCCACACAGTAACCGACTAGGCTCGCTCCCTAGTTTGTCGGCTCTTCCTGGAACTCCTCCTCCATTGCAGGTGTAGCTTCTTCTTCAATTGAGGTTGTTATGTTTGCAAGGGGGGTGAGTACACACCGTACTCAACAAGTCATGCACAGAATGCAATCTAATATACTACATGCCAGGCTTATTCCAATGGAATGGCTTAAAGGTTTATTTGCAATAAACAGCATTTAACAAATAACATAAGTAGATTCGAAAGCAGTAAAAACAAGTAGAATTAACAATAACTTTTCCAGAAGATAAGTAAAAGCATTTCCTCATCCTAATTCATACTTCCATCAACTTCATCTTTTAACCCAACCACATTTTTAATAAAGTCTAACCCTTGACTGTAATCCTCGAGCAATGTCCAATACCGTGGACACGGTTATTCGAATAGTTTGTACACTCTGCAGAGGTTATACACTTTACCCACAAGATACAGTTAAACACCACAAAGGCAAGTAACAATAACAAAACCTTTCCAAAGATCCGTCTAAACCAGTACTGCCCGCTAACGATTCAACACTGAAGGGATACACCTCCACAACAGGGCCCCCCTCTTGCGCATGTGAGTTTTACTACCCGTACACCCGGGACTCACTCCACCACGACAGTACCGAAGAATAGATTTCACAATTTACTCAGCTAGGTCCGTCCCATTCCGGAACTTGTGGTTG
The DNA here is from genome assembly GCA_036346375.1 of Guadua angustifolia. Lineage (NCBI taxonomy): Eukaryota > Viridiplantae > Streptophyta > Magnoliopsida > Poales > Poaceae > Guadua > Guadua angustifolia. The sequence goes on from JAYEVE010000028.1 coordinate 814,426, forward strand.
TATGAATGACTCAGGTCAAAGGCTCGCAAGGTTAAGTCCTTAATTGATCGAGGCAAGACTTCCCAAAAACTCATCACGTCAACATGTCAACAAAAACCAAATCCAAATGCGACCGCCCAAATGCCACATCTGACCCACCACTGAACATCTTGCCACTTGCCCCAGTCTAAACCATTTTCCCACCCGGTTAGTTAACATGCACCACGTGCCATCATCTTTTCAATAACACATGTCACATTCTTTCAAAACATGTTCTATAATTCAATAGTCAATATTCGACTTTATTCCTAATACTGTGTCATTAGTTCGGGTAGTATGGCTAAGCAAACTATCACGTTCTAATTATCCCAATCTGGCGACTAGTATAGACCAGTATGTAAAATCCAACCTAGGGTGACAATGATTTAGTGACATACAAATACTATGGACAAGGTGACAATATCAAGTGGTAAATAGCTAATCCCAAATTACTTGAACATTTTATAATTAAATTAGCATGCATAATTTAAATCAACATAACTTTTAAAAACATAGGAGCAAAATGATCAAAGCATAACTTGCCTTCGTAAAGTAGCGAGTCTTGGTCTGGAGCTTGATCCTCGAAATCCTGGTCCTCACACGGCTCAACGCCTATGCGTAATGCATAAAGAACCAAATAAACACGCAAAACAACGTACAAACACACATTCGGAAAAATACGATAAATCAAACTAATTCGTAACTTCATGAAAACTTCCAGATAATTAGTTTAGCATTTTCTAAGATTTATCAAATTTATTTCGACATTTTTGAACATATAGTTTAAGAGCTACAAAATTCATAAGTTTGGACTTTCCTCGAATATTTTAACAGTATAAATTTATTTATAAAATTTCATAAAAATTACTGTGGCTAGGTATTAATATTTGCTAATTTACAAAATTTGTTGCGTACAATTTGGACTTATAACGAATTTGTAGCCAAAAAGACAAAATCCGTAATTTGGTTACAAATTCACGTACAAAATTTAACTAGCTATACACTGCATGGCACTGTTCATCCCATATATGCATATTCTTCATGTTTCTTTGGTTTTCTACAGTTCTGGCTACGCGCCAGAAAATAAAAAGCATGGCTACAGAGAGGGACAGAGATGGCGCACGGCCAAGCAGACGGCCAGGTCCGGCGAGCGCAGTCGGCCGGAGACAACGCCGGCGGCCAAGACGTGAGCAAAGTCAGAAGAACCGAATCAAAACATTGCGACCGTACTATATATATACTCACATGAGGAGGCAACGGAAACTAGTATATATATACACCTATTCGTCCTAAACTCAGCCTAATAACATGCGTCCTAATATATTCGTATACATGCATATGGAAAATTATACTTGTGAACCGGCTGAACATACACATGCTGATCAGGCGCCGAATATTTCTACATGTAAGAAAATTATGCATGCGAACAGATCGACTAACTTGTGTATGTTTTCATGCATCCCAAGTACTGCGGATATACATGTACATGGATATCATATATATACATGCCTAACACACCTAGATACAGAACAAATACCCACTGCATTTAGATCACGATCGAAATAGAGCCTGCTGAAGGAGAATAGAGGGTACCGGTCGAGGCTAGGCGACGACGACGGCAGGCGGCGCACGGTGACGCAGGAGGAGATGTGCAAGCGACGACGATGGCAGACGGCGCACGGCGACGTAGGAGGAGACGAGACCAGAGGATGCGCCGGCGTTGCTAGTTCAGGCAAGTGTAGGAAATGGAGAAATGTTGCTGGTTCAAGCGAGTGCAGGAAATGAAGAAATAGCTGGAAGAAGGAAAGGTTTATGCGTTGCTAGAAAATGGAAACGACTGACAGGTTTTGACGTACGTAAATTAAGGAACAGAATGAAGGAACGGCTGGAAGAGGAAACGTTCATCCGTAGGAAATGGAAAGGGCTGGAGGATGTTGAACGTTAACTAGAAATGAACGGGCATCCATGCCTTAGCTAGCGTTAATTAACAACAAATGAGAAGAAACATTCAGGCGTTGCTAAAAAGAATGGAAACGGCTGGAAGCTCTTTACTCGTTGCATGGTTTACTAGAGAAATGAGAAACGTGTAGGCAGAGAAACGGCTAGGAAAAGAAAATGTATACAGGAAAATGAATGCAAGCAGTTGGAACGAATGAAGGAAAGACTTGAAATAGCTGGAAGAATTCATGTGCGTGTGAAGTGAATCACGATGTTTTCAATGGAGACGACATCCATGCACGTTCAGGCATTCACGAATTTAAATAAGACTGAAACAAAACATGTTTAGGATGAAATAGCAGAAAGGTTCTAGAGATCTTGAAAAATTCCTCTAAAATACTAGGAAATATTTGGAACTTATCGAAGTTGGTTTCGTGATTTTTCGATATATAGTTTTTCTGTAAGAATTCTTTTAGCTAATCAGACACTTGTACGATTATTTATAAAATCGACAAACTAAATCTATAAACAAGTTTTTGAGAACATTTGAAAGGAACATTCTTATTTTTCAAATATTGTCATTTTAAACTTAATTTGGAATTTATGCGTACGCGACATGCTTGATCTTTATTTTATATGATTAATTCAATAAAGCTTAAATTTTTATTAATTCCAAAAATTCCAAATAAATTCCAGACATTCCTAAATAATTCAAAAATGATGTAAATACAGTTAAAGCAAATTTCGGGATGTTACAAACCTCCCCCCTTAACAGAATCTCGTCCCCGAGATTCAGGGCTGACTAGAGAAGAGGTTGGGAAACTCTTTCTTCAGATCTTCCTCACGTTCCCAAGTTGCTTCGCTTTCTGTGTGGTTGCTCCATTGATCTCTGCAGAAGCGGGTTGACTTGTTCCTTGTTTCACGATCCATGGTGTCCAAAATCTTCACTGGGTGTTCCTTGTAAGTCAGGTCTTCCTGCAATTCTATCTCTTCCAGATGTGTCTGTTCTGTTGGTACTCGAAGGCACTTCTTCAACTGAGATACATGGAATACGTCGTGCACTCTTGCCAAAGATTGCGGCAATTCTAATTGATATGCGACTTCACCTCTGCGGCTCAAGATTTTGAATGGACCCACGTATCTTGGGGCAAGTTTTCCTTTAGTGTGGAACCTCTTAACTCCTTTGAGCAGCGTGACTTTGAGATAGACATAATCTTCAGGCTCAAAGCTCAACTCGCGACGTTGATTGTCAGCGTAACTCTTTTGCCTTGATTGTGCAGTCTTCAGTCTTTCTCTAATCAGAGCAATCTTTTCCTCTGCATCCACGAGTATGTCTGGTCCAAAGACTTGATGTTCTCCTGTCTCATTCCAATTTAATGGTGTTCAACATGAACGACCATATAAAGCTTCAAATGGAGACATCTTCAAACTAGCTTGATAACTATTGTTGTAGCTAAATTCTGCATATGGCAAGCATTTATCCCATGAGGTTGCATATGACAAAGCACAAGCACTTAACATATCCTCAAGTATTTGATTTACTCTTTCAGTTTGACCATCCGTCTCACAGTATGATATGTCGATCGAATTCAGACGGTGTCCATGGTCAGATGCAAGCTTATCCCAAAATCTTGAGGTAAATTGAGTACCTCGATCCGACACTATCTTCTTTGGTACACCATGCAAGCACACACGGCCATATATAGCTCAGCTAGGCGATCTCCGGAGTAAGTGGTTTTCACCGGTATAAAGTGGGCTACTTTGGTTAGGCGATCAACTATAACCCATATCGAATCAAAACCTTGCTGAGTTTTTGGTAAACCGGTAATGAAATCCATACCGATTTCCTCCCACTTCCACTCAGGTATTTTCAGAGGTTGCAACAATCCTGCTGGCCTCTGATGCATTGCCTTTACTCTTTGATAGATGTCGCACAGAGCAACATGTTCAGCAACTTCTCTCTTCATATTTGGCCACCAGAATCTCTCCTTAAGATCTTGGTACATTTTTGCACTTCCGGGGTGAATTGAATACTTGGAATCATGAGCTTCCTCCAGAATTAATTGCTTCAGTTCTGGCTTATGAGGTACGCAAATTCGATTCTTCATCCATAGAGTACCCTGCTCGTCTAATTTGAAGTCTTTGGCTAAGCCTTCATCCATTTTGGTCTTGATCCTATTGATCTTGTCATCACTTTTCTGAGCTTCTCTAATTTGTTCTTCTAGTGTCGGCTTCACCTCGACAGTAGACAGAAATCCTTTCGGTACAATTTCTAACTTTAGCTTCTGAAATTCTTTACACAGGTCAGGTTGATTCTCTGCAACTATCATGTTCAGGCTGTGACTTTTCCGACTCAAAGCATCAGCCACCACATTAGATTTTCCAGGATGATAGTGGATTCCGATGTTATAATCCTTGATTAACTCCAACCACCTCCTTTGTCTCATATTCAGGTCTGATTGGGTGAATATATACTTTAGACTTTTGTGGTCAGTATATATTTCACATCGGTTTCGGCGAGATAGTGGCGCCATATTTTAAGGGTGCACACTACAGCCTAACTCTAGGTCGTGAGTTGGGTAATTCGCTCATGTGGTCTTAACTGTCTTGAAGCGTAAGCCACTACTTTTCCATTTTGCATCGTAACACACCCAAGTCCTCGACGCAAGCATCACAAGATATATCAAAGTTGTCCTTAGCACTCTCGGCAACACCAAGACAAAGCCGGTTAAACGCTTCTTTAATTCCTGAAAACTCTTTTCACACTCAGGCGTCCACACAAACTTTTTCTCCTTTTTCAACAATTGCGTAAGAGGTTTCGCAATTGATGAAAAACCTTCAATGAACCGACGGTAATATCCCGCCATACCAAGAAAACTTCTAATCTGAGTAACCGACTTTGGTTGCTCCCAGTGTAACACTACCTCCACTTTCTTCGGATCGACAGCTACTCCTTCGGCAGTCATTACATGACCCAGGAACTCTACCTTCTTTTTCCAGAAGTCACATTTGCTAAATTTTGCATATAGTTGGTTTTCTCTTAACTTTTCCAAAACCATTCTTAAATGTCCAGCATGCTCTTCCTTCGTCTTGGAGTAAACTAGGATGTCATCAATGAACACGACGACAAACTTGTCCAAATATTTCATGAATACTTTGTTCATCATATTCATGAAATAAGCTGGGGCATTGGTCAATCCAAAAGACATGACCGTGAATTCATAATGCCCATACCTTGACGAAAAAGCTGTCTTTGGTATGTCCTCGGTCCGAATTTTTAATTGATGGTATGTCTTTGGTATTGTGTTCGTTGAATGTTGTCATTATTATTTATTAGCAAGTATGTGGCTTGTTCGTGAAACTCTACATATGACTTTATGATGATTATTCTAAAGTGATCCCTAGTTGATAAATATACGAGGACACAAACGAATAGACTAGCATATGTATTGGTTGATGGCCATGTTTCATAGGTCACAAATATGGAGATATCAAACTAATAATATCGACACATGTTAGAGCACATGGAGTTGGATCGACCCACCATGAGATATTGAGAGAACATTGTAATCTTCTTGTCATCTGTTGGTCTCATATACCATGTGTATGCTATATTATTAGACTTGATGGCTGTCGTGCCCCGAATTCACACGGATTCGGACACTCTGTGTATGCCGTACTAGTCCAGGATCACGCTAGTACACACAGGATAAACAGGTTGAAGTACCACAATCATACACAGCGGAATTAAATAATAAAGTACTTCAAGCATAATATAGTCGAGTTACATGACCTTATGGTCGCCTTACAATAATTCGCCGCGCAGGGCGATAAATATTACCAGTACCAAGTTCATTCAGCGGAAGCAAAATACGATAGCGGAACCATTCCTAACCACAGGCTACTGAGTGTGGCTCAACCCTTACTCCTCCTGGCCTTCGACGAACTCTTCATTCCAAGCTGGCACGGCTTCTTCTTCTTCTGAGGTTTTTGTCGATGCAAGGGTGAGTATACAACATACTCAACAAGTCATGCACAATGCAGCTCTATTACTACATGCATGGCTTATTCCAAAGGAAAGGCTTATTTGGCTGTTTTGCATAAAGCAGCATTTCTTTTACAGGTAATCCTATTAGATTAAAAGCAGTAAAATCAGTATTATTAATAATTTATTTCTCAAATCCTTTTCTCAGAGGGTTTTGGCACACAGCCCTAATTTCATTCACACAGCTTTTTGGCACACAGCCACCCGTTCCACATCTTTTATTTTTAAAATCTAACCCTTGACTGTAATCACCGAGCAATGTCCTGCATCATGACACGGCTATTCAATAGTTTCACACACACACTGCAGAGGTCAGACACTTTACCCACAGATACTGATCGCCACCACACAAAGCGATTGATTGCAACAAAGTCTTTCAGAGACTAACATTTAACCGTTGAACCTCTCCACATTTCCTTCTAACACTTCCTCACTCAGAGCCAAGTTTAGACAGGCAAGTACTGCTGAATGGGTACCAAGCCGCAAAGACAGTACGCTTCCCTACTGATTACTTTGGTGTGCACTGTCACCCAGAGGTTTCAAAGGAAAGAGGTTAGAAACCTACTTAACTAGGTCCGTCCCATTAGGACAAGTGGTTGTACACGGAACTCAGTTCAAAGGCTCGCAAGGTTAAGTCCTTAATCGTCCCTGCAAGACAACCAGTTTATACAACTCAAGACACACCTTCTCAATCATTCGTACAGCCCATTGCCACACAGGCCCACCTGGCACGAAGCCTTCTTGCCACTTGCCCCGGTCCAAAACATTTCCCACCCCACTTCCCATTTAAGCAACACATGCCATTTTCCACACGTTTCATGAATAGCACCACACAGGTGACTATCCTAATCCATCGCATGACATCATCGCACTTTTACAAAAATGCGTTCCATAATTGTTTAGGCAATATTCATTTGCTATGTTGAAATTCATTCATCGCATACAAGCGGACTAAGCAACTATCACGGTCTAGCCTCCCGTGTTGGCGTCATGTTAATAGCCAACATATTAAACATCTTAGGGTGGACAAGGATTTCAGGGCATGCAAACATTATAATCAAGGTGGCATAACAAGTTTGGCTTTTAACTACCATTTCCCAATTTAATCAAAAGTGATTGTACTTAACATAGCATGCAATATGGAAATCAAAATACACTTTTAAAACTAGGCGCGAAATGATCAAAGCATGACTTGCCTTCGAAGAGGAGTTGGTTCTGGTCGAGGTTCTGCGACAGGTCTTCAAATTCTCCCTCGGCGAAACCCGGCGACTCGGAGTCTACTCGGCACAAGCAATCACACAATAAACACACTATACAGACAGCAAAATAAATTCTAAAAATAAAATAAAAATTACCAATAAATAGATCACATTTTTACAAATTTTTGGGCACTGGAATCACCCAAATCCGAGTTAAAATGCAAAAGTTATAGCCTTTACAATATTCTAAAAATTCATAAAAGAATAAACCGAATTATTCATCTATTTTCTACCGATTTTCCGGTTATTTATCCACGGCCGACACGTGTCGGCACCAGAGCGAACCACGCCGCCTCGCCATCGACAGTGGGCCCGGATGACGCCATGTCGACGCCAAAGACGATCGCCGCGGTTCTCCCAATCGACAAGTGGGCCATGGCGTTGCTCGACCCACATGTCGCCGGCCGACCGCGCCGAGGAAGCATCAAGCCACGCCAGACGCGTTTCCTACCGTCGGATTCGGATCGACGGCGCAAGAGCTACCCGAGCGGTTCACTGTTAACGGCCTACGTGGCGTTACCTTGGACGTCGGATGAAGATCAGACGGCTGTGGCAGCTCGCGAAGAGTCGAAGAAGAAGCGGCGCGCGTTGTCGGAGTTGAAGAAGACGACACGGCGACGGCGTTCCGAGTCTCTCCGCTTGAAGAAGTAGCCGGCGGTTGCGGCGGACGCGAGGAACTCGGTGAGGGTCTCAAAGCGACGGGAACCATGAGCACGGCACAGAGACGGAGAAGAAGTGAGGAGAGGGAAGAAGCAACTTCGGCGAGCAAGTGCGAGAGCTACGGTGGATGGCTGAGCGAGAGAGATGAGGGGAAATGACCGGAGTGAAGTGCTGAGCACGGAGATGTACTTCACTCGTCCGGACATGCCTCGAGGCGCGCAAAATCCGACGACACGATCTTGGTACCAAACGGCGGTGGTGAATCGTGCACTCCGAGGCGCGACAGCGATTATCGACAACCGTCCGACGAGATCGGACGGTCTTGAGGGAGCGGCGATTAGGTTTTTTCATCACATGAGCACGTTGTTGGGCCTACCAACACCGTAGCTAAGGATTTTCCGGTTTTACTGAATAAAAATAAATACCGAAATTCAAAGTAATTATTTGGGGCACTAAAAATACCCGAAAAATTCTAGAAAAATTCTAGAAAATATTTCAGAGCATTTTGAGCCTAAATAAAATATTAGTTTTAATTTTTGATAATTATATTTTCTGATATTTAATTACTCAAGAGAAAATGATATAAATAAATTCCAATTAAATCCAATAAATCCCAGAAAAATTAGATAAATTCAATTAAATGCAAATAAAGGTTGATTAATTCATAAAAATTCAAATAACTCCAAAATTTAAGATTCGGCCAAAATTCGGGACGTTACAAACCTACCCCTTTCATGTAATCTCGCCCCAAGATTCGAGGCTTAACTATAGAATAGGTTTGGGAATTCCTTCTTCAGATCTTCCTCTCGCTCCTGTGTGGCCTCACTTTCGTGTGATTGCTCCATCGCACTCGCGAAACCAAGTTGTCTTGTTTCTTGTTTTCCGATCCATTGTGTCCAGGATTTTTATCGGTTGCTCCTTGTAAGTCAACTCTTCCTGTAGTTCAACTTCTTCTAGTGATGTCCGTTCCTCAGGCACTCGGAGACACTTCTTGAGTTGCGATACATGAAAAACATTATGCACTCCTGCTAGTGACTGCGGTAACTCGAGTTGGTATGCGACTTCGCCCTTACGGCTTATGATCTTGAACGGCCCTACATATCTTGGCACAAGTTTACCCTTTTTGTGAAACCTCTGGACTCCCTTAAGCGGCGTAACTCTGAGATACACGTAATCTTTTGGTTCAAAGCTCAAATCTCTACGGCGATTGTCCGCGTAACTCTTTTGTCTTGACTGCGCGATTTTCAACCTTTCTCTGATCAGGGCTATTTGCTCTTCGGCTTCTTGAAGTATGTCTGGTCCGAAGACACGACGCTCTCCAGTCTCATTCCAATTTAATGGCGTCCTACAAGGTCGACCATACAACGCTTCAAAAGGTGACATCTGAAGACTTGTCTGATAGCTGTTGTTGTAACTAAACTCTGCATATGGCAAACATTTATCCCAAGTTGATGTATATGCTAACACACAAGCTCTCAACATATCTTCTAATATCTGATTGACTCTTTCTGTCTGTCCATCTGTTTGCGGGTGGTAAGCTATACTGAAATTCAAGCGGGTGCCCATTGCTGTATGCAGTTTATCCCAAAATCTTGAGGTAAACTGGGTTCCTCTGTCTGATACTATCTTCTTTGGCACTCCGTGCAAACAGACGATTCTTGCCATGTATAGCTCTGCCAACTTATCTCCTGAATAGGTCGTCTTTACCGGTATGAAATGTGCGACCTTAGTTAAGCGATCCACTATAACCCATATGGAGTCATAACCTCCTTGCGTCCTTGGCAATCCGGTAATAAAATCCATTCCGATTTCTTCCCACTTCCACTCTGGTATTTTCAATGGCTGCAGCAGTCCTGCTGGCCTCTGATGCATAGCTTTGACTCGCTGGCATACATCACATAGTGCTACATGTTCAGCAACCTCTCTCTTCATATTCGGCCACCAGAATCTTTCTTTTAAATCTTGGTACATTTTTGCACTTCCTGGGTGAATCGAATACTTGGAGTCGTGAGCTTCTTCCAATATTAACTGCTTTAACTCTTTCTTGTTTGGTACACAAATACGCTCCTTCATCCATAAGGTGCCTTGTTCATCCAGCTTAAAGTCTTTCGCTTGCCCTTCCTCCATCTTGGCCTTGATTCGCTTGATCTTCTCATCATCCTTCTGACCTTCTCTAATTTGGTCTTCCAAGATTGGTTTTACTTCTAGGGCAGCTACAAATCCTTCCGGAACAACTTCTAATTTCAATCTCTGAAGGTCCTTGCATAGTTCTTCCTGGCTTCCTCCCACTAACGTACTCAGATTATGACCTTTTCGACTTAGGGCATCGGCCACCACATTGGCCTTGCCGGGATGATAATGGATTCCCATGTTGTAATCCTTGATCAGCTCCAACCATCTCCTTTGTCTCATGTTTAGGTCAGATTGGGTGAAAATGTATTTAAGGCTTTTATGGTCTGTATACACCTCTCATCTATTACCAATAAGATAGTGACGCCATATCTTCAGGGTGTGCACTACAGCTGCTAATTCTAGATCGTGTGTCGGGTAATTCCCTTCATGCGGCCTTAACTGCCTCGATGCATAGGCTACTACCTTTCCATTTTGCATTAGCACACATCCGAGTCCTTGGCGTGATGCATCACAGTAGATATCAAAACTCTGATGCACATCTGGTTGCACTAATACTGGTGCTGATGTCAGTCTTTTCTTCAATTCTTGGAAACTCTTCTCGCATTCCGGTGTCCAAACAAACTTCTTTTCCTTCTTTAGCAATTGCGTAATTGGCCTTGCAATTGTCGAAAATCCTTCTATAAATCGGCGGTAATAACCAGCCATTCCAAGGAAACTCCGAACTTGCGAAACTGTCCGGGGTGACTCCCAATGTAGCACTATCTCAACCTTGCTTGGGTCCACTGCGATCCCTTCGGCAGTCATGACATGCCCTAAGAAATCTACCTTACTCTTCCAGAAGTCGCATTTACTAAACTTGGCATACAACTGTTGCTCCCTTAGCTTTTCCAGCACTAATCTCAAATGTTAGGCGTGCTCTTCATCAGTCCTTGAATAAACCAAAATATCATCGATGAGCACGACCACGAATTTATCTAAGTATTCCATGAATACTTTATTCATTAAATTCATAAAGTATGCTGGGGCGTTTGTCAATCCAAACGACATAACTGTGAACTCATAATGTCCATATCTTGAAGAAAATGCGGTCTTGGGTATGTCCTCTGTCTTGATCCTCAACTGGTGATATCCTGACCTAAGGTCGATCTTGGAGAATACTCCTGCTCCTCTTAGTTGATCAAAAAGATCATCTATTCGGGGTAACGGGTATTTATTCTTTATCGTCACTTCGTTAAGTGCGCGATAGTCTATGCACATCCGAAAACTCCCATCCTTTTTCTTAACGAATAGAACCGGTGCTCCCCATGGTGACGAGCTTGGTCTGATGAATCCTTTCTCCAACAATTCCTCGATCTGCTTCTTCATCTCTACCAACTCTTCGGTGGACATCCGATAAGGTCTCTTTGCTATCGGTGCTGTTCCAGGCACTAAGTCAATTACAAACTCTATGTCTCTGTCTGGTGGCATTCCTGGTAATTCCTCGGGAAAAACATCCGGGTATTCACTGACCACGGGTACATCTCTTATACTGACAGTTTCCAAATTGTTTACCAACATCTGACTTCCTCGAACTGCCACTGCTTGAAATTCCACTTTTCTACCGTCAGGGCTCTCGATAGACACAACTCTTCGTCCACAGTCTAGTACAGCCTTATGCTTAGTCAACCAATCCATTCCCAGGATAACATCCAGGGTTTGGGCATCTAATATAATAAGGTTCGCTAGGAACTCTACTCCTTTTATTGATAGCTTAACTCCAGAACATCCTACCTTAGAACGGAGTTCTGATCCAGGAGATTGAACTAGGAGTGTACTTTTAAGGTTAACAACATCCAGATCATTTGTCACAGCAAAATCTCGAGAAACGAATCTAATGTGAAGCTCTGAATCAAATATAATCAGTAGTCGGCATCGAGTTGACTAGGAACTTACCGAGCACGACGTCCAGAAGCGCTCGACTTCGTCTGCAGAAATATGATTGATCCTTCCTCGCGTGAATGCCTGCGGTGTAGCTCCAGCTTGAGCGGGTCCTCGGCTTCCTCCTTGGACAGGGGTCTTAGCTGGTGTGCTCCCTAGGTTGAAGCGCACTGGGGTCACAACTCCTTTCTTGGGGCACATATTGGCGAAATGCCCGGCCTCATTAGCTTGTAGCAGCGTCTTCACGACATCCGCCGATTTCTCCGCTCGATTGATATTTCGATCGGGTCCGAGGGTTTGTCCGGTGGTCTTGGCATTGGGGGTGGTGTCCTGACAATGTTCCTTGGCTGGAATCTGGTGAATTGCTGGGGTATCATTCTTGTCTTCTGCTGACCATGGCGTCCTCCTTGCTGAGCCATGCGGCGTTTGCGATTATCGTCAAGCTCCTTACGCTTATCTTCCAATATGAGTGCCTTGTTTACCAGTTCTTGGAAATCCGGAAAAGTGTGGGTGATCAGTCCCACCTGCAGACCAGTGTTGAGTCCCTTCATAAAGCGAGATTGCCTTGCTTTGTCTGTTGCTACGTCTTCCGGAGCGTAGCGCGCTAACTGCGTGAATTTATTCAGATAATCGGCCACTATCTGGCCTCCTTGCTTCAGCGCTCTGAATTCTTCCTTTTTCAACTCCATGATACCCTCCGGCACATGGTATTGACGAAAAGCCATGGTGAATTCATCCCAAGTAATCTCCTGCGGGTTCTCCTGCGATGCGCAGTAGTTTTTCCACCATTCAGCTGCGGTTCCTTCCAATTGATGAGAGGCATAAAGCACCCTCTCAATTCCCTCACACTGGGTTATGTGCAATTTCCTCTCGATAGTTCTTAACCAATCGTTTGCTTCTAGTGGGCTGGCATTGCCGGAAAAGGTGGGCGGTCGAGTCCTCATGAATTCAGACAACCTTGAGTAGGGTCGTGGTCCGTTGTTCACAGCTTGATTGTTGGCGGTTGCTTGAGTGTTGATCTGCTGTACTGTGGCCATCATTGTTTGCATTAACTGCGTTTGTGCTGCGAGAAATGCGCCTAAGTTCTGTATGTCAACTGGCGGTGCTGCCTGCGGTGGTGGCGTACCGTTCTGACTACCTCCTGGGCGCGAACCACTGCCTCCTGCCCCGTTGTTGTGAGTGTTCACCATCTGTTGATTGCTTCGGTGGTTTAGAGATAAGGGGGAAAAGAATAGACAAGTATAGGAACCTTTACGGGGAAACAGGTGTAACTTAAAACGGAAGTAACAAAAGAAACTTAGACATTTAAGCATAAATAATAATTAGGTATGGTTCCTGACATAGCCTAGGGACTATGCGGCCATACAACAATCACAAACATCACAGCAAATTGTTCATTACAACATCGCATACTAATGTTCGAAATTAAAGACGCGACTCAACACAGGTGAGTCTCAACGCAAAAGCTGACCACTGACATTCTGACAAAGCATCACTCATCGAGCCAACCCGGCTCGCTCGCCGACACGAAACCGGCGGTGAGCCGCATCGGGCAACCGTCCCCATGCCCTCCCATCGTGCAACTGGGGCACCTCGCTCCTCCTCGCCGCCGCCGAGCTCCATGACGGCGCAGCTCTCCTCGCCTCAGAAGAGCCTCCTCCAGCTCGGCGATCCTCGGACGGCGGCATCCCGGTCTCTCGCAGGCCTCCTCGGTCTCCTCCGAACGCGTATACGGCTCAAGCTCCGTAGTCGGGCGCCCATCACCTCCTCTTGTGCAGCAAGAATCGCCCAGTGCACGATGGCGGCGCTGTCCTCTAGCTCCAAGCGAGCTCGCAGGGTCCACCCGTCTTGGTGCACACGAAGGCGGTATCCACACTCAAAGCCGTGGTCCTCGCTGATCCGTCGCAGCGCAACCCGCACACCTCAGATGCCCGCCAGAGCTAGCTCGCTTCCTTTGTGGAGGCGGCGGCCGACTAGCACGCGTGCTCCCGAGCGCATAAGGTCGAGTCGTCTCCCATCCGCGAGCAATCCTGCTGACTATCCAGTGTGAGACTTGTAGAGGGACGGTCAAGCCTCCCAACACCAAGCATCCTCCAAAGCTCTGCAGCGTAGCCACCGTGACGCTCTCCAAAGGAGTGAACCATCCGCATCTGCCAAAGCAACGCGTCAGTACTAAAATTTTTAAAAGAGCATAAAAGTAATAGCAGAATACAGCAGAGGTATGAAGTAGGGAAGAAGGGATAAGTCAAGATTTCTTTGATTATTCTTGCCCAAATTTTATCCTTTAGAAATTAATTTGGACTCTTCTAAAACGGTCAGTCTAACTAGGGTTAAGTCCTACAGTCAGTATGGCTCTGATACCATCCCTGTCGTGCCCCGAATTCACACGGATTCGGACACTCTGTGTATGCCGTACTAGTCCAGGATCACGCTTAGTACACACAGATAAACAAAGTTGAAGTACCACAATCATACACAGTGAATTAAATAATAAAGTACTTCAAGCATAATATAGTCGAGTTACATGACCTTATGGTCGCCTTACAATAATTTCACAAGTATTATAAATATTACCAGGATACCAAGTTCATTCACGGAAGCAAAATACGATGAGCGGAACCATTCCTAACCACAGGCCACTGAGTGTGGCTCAACCCTTACTCCTCCTGGCCTTCGACGAACTCTTCATTCCAAGCTGGCACGGCTTCTTCTTCTTCTGAGGTTTTTGTCGATGCAAGGGTGAGTATACAACATACTCAACAAGTCATGCACAATGCAGCTCTATTACTACATGCATGGCTTATTCCAAAGGAAAGGCTTATTTGGTTTTTGCATAAAGCAAAGATTTCTTTCTGAGTAATCCTATTAGATTAAAAGCAAGAAAATCAGTATTATTAATAATTTATTTCTCAAATCCTTTTCTCAGAGGGTTTTGGCACACTGACCCTAATTTCATTCACATGACTTTTTGGCACACTGACCACCCGCTCCACATCTTTTATTTTTAAAATCTAACCCTTGATCAGAATCACCGAGCAATGTCCTGCATCATGGACACGGCTATTCAATAGTTTCACACACACACTCTGCAGAGGTCAGACACTTTACCCACAGGATACGATCAGCCACCACACAAAGCGATTGATTGCAACAAAGTCTTTCAGAGACTAACATTTAACCGTTGAACCTCTCCACACTTCCTTCTAACACTTCCCTCACTCGAGTCAAGTTTAGACAGGCAAGTACTGCTGAATGGGTACCAAGCCGCAAAGACAGTCGCTTCCCTGATTACCTGGTGTGCACTGTCACCCAGAGGTTTCAAAGGAAAGAGGTTAGAAACCTACTTAACTAGGTCCGTCCCATTCCGGACAAGTGGTTGTACACGGAACTCAGTTCAAAGGCTCGCAAGGTTAAGTCCTTAACTGTCCCGGGCAAGACAACCAGTTTATACAACTCGGCACACAGCCTTCTCAATCATTCGTACAGCCCATTGCCACACAGGCCCACCTGGCACGAAGCCTTCTTGCCACTTGCCCCGGTCCAAAACATTTCCCACCCCACTTCCCATTTAAGCAACACATGCCATTTTCCACACGTTTCATGAATAGCACCACACGGTGACTATCCTAATCCATCGTGATGACATCATCGCACTTTTACAAAAATGCGTT
Source organism: Guadua angustifolia (assembly GCA_036346375.1). Classification (NCBI taxonomy): domain Eukaryota; kingdom Viridiplantae; phylum Streptophyta; class Magnoliopsida; order Poales; family Poaceae; genus Guadua; species Guadua angustifolia. The sequence continues at coordinate 830,067 of JAYEVE010000028.1, forward strand.
CCATAATTGTTTAGGCAATATTCATTTGCTATGTTGAAATTCATTCATCGCATACAAGCGGACTAAGCAACTATCACGGTCTAGCCTCCCGTGTTGGCGTCATGTTAATAGCCAACATAATAAACATCTTAGGGTGGACAAGGATTTCAGGGCATGCAAACATTATAATCAAGGTGGCATAACAAGTTTGGCTTTTAACTACCATTTCCCAATTTAATCAAAAGTGATTGTACTTAACATAGCATGCAATATGGAAATCAAAATACACTTTTAAAACTAGGCGCGAAATGATCAAAGCATGACTTGCCTTCGAAGAGGAGTTGGTTCTGGTCGAGGTTCTGCGACAGTCTTCAAATTCTCCTCATAAACCCGGCGACTCGAGTCTACTCAAGCACAAGCAATCACACAATAAACACACTATACAGACAGCAAAATAAATTCTAAAAATAAAATAAAATTACCAATAAATAGATCACATTTTACAAATTTTGGGCACTGGAATCACCCAAATCCGAGTTAAAATGCAAAAGTTATAGCCTTTACAATATTCTGAAAATTCATAAAAGAATAAACCGAATTATTCATCTATTTTCTACCGATTTTCCGGTTATTTATCCACGGCTCGACACGTGTCGGCACCAGAGCGAACCACGTCGCCCTCGCCAGCGACAGTGGGCTCGATGACGTCATCGACGCCAAGACGACCGCGGTTCTCCCATCGACAAGTGGGCTCAACAAGTGCTCGACCCACATGTCGCCGATCGACACGCCGAGGAAGCATCAAGCCACGCTTGCACGTTTTCCCGGCCGTCGGATTCGGATCAGACGGCGCAAGAGCTACCCGAGCGGTTCACTGTTAACGGCCTACGTGGCGTTACCTTGGACGTCGGATGAAGATCAGACGGCTGTGGCAGCTCGCGAAGAGTCGAAGAAGAAGCGGCGGCGCTCGTTGCCGGAGTTGAAGAAGACGACACGGGCGACGGCGTTTCCGAGTCTCTCCGTCGGAAGAAGTAGCCCGGCGGTTGCGGCGTGACGCGAGGAACTCGGTGAGGGTCTCAGGTGCGACGGGGAACGGCGGAGCACGGCGGTAGACGGAGAAGAAGTGAGGAGAGGGAAGAAGCAACTTCGGCGAGCAAGTGCGAGAGCTACGGTGGATGGCTGAGCGAGAGAGATGAGGGGAAATGACCGGAGTGAAGTGCTGAGCACGGAGATGTACTTCACTCGGCCGGACATGCCTCGAGGCGCGCGCAAAATCCCTGACACGATCTTCGGTACCCACGGGGCGGCAGTGCAACAATGCACTCCGAGGCGCGATTAGCGAAACCGTCCGTCGAGATCGGACGGTGCGGAGCGAAGCGGCGATTAGGGTTTTTCATCACAGGAGCACGGTGTTTGGGGGCCCAACACTGTAGCTAAGGATTTTCCGGGTTTTACGAATAAAAATAAATACCGAAATTCAAAGTAATTATTTGGGGCACTAAAAATACCCGAAAAATTCTAGAAAAATTCTAGAAAATATTTCAGAGCATTTTGAGCCTAAATAAAATATTAGTTTTAATTTTTGATAATTATATTTTCTGATATTTAATTACTCAAGAGAAAATGATATAAATAAATTCCAATTAAATCCAATAAATCCCAGAAAAATTAGATAAATTCAATTAAATGCAAATAAAGGTTGATTAATTCATAAAAATTCAAATAACTCCAAAATTTAAGATTCGGCCAAAATTCGGGACGTTACAATGGCGCATGTACTCGAGATTGGTAATGAATTACTTAGAGGTCACCAAACGCTACTCTATAACAAGGTAGTTATAAAGGTGGCTTTCGGGTTTGTCATGAAGCACGTTGCGAAGCATGGTAGATCAAGATAGGATTTGCCCCTCCATTCAACGGGAGAGATATCTCTAGGCCTGTTTAGTGGTCGGATTCTAGAAATGCATAGCCATGCTACGTGCGGTTAAAGAGTTAACCGTAGTTGGGGATTCCGAATCACGTAATAGAGGAGTGGTTGACCTAACTAAACAAGGATGGAATGTACTCGCCTTGAGTTTGACCGATATCATGAGACAAAGAAAAATGCATATAACTAAGCATTGTTTAGGTTCGTTCGATGCGATCTTCACATATACTCGGGAGTACGTCCTACTAGGGATCGCTACCGATTAATGGTCGAGTAAGAGTACTTGAGCCATGTCTATGTATACGTTAACCTATAGGGTTGCACGCTAAAAGGGTTGGAATTTAATTCGGATGGTGATCAAAATTATGATGGGTTTTAAGTTCCTAATGGGCCTCTAATTTAGAGTCTATTATGGGGCGTCTATTTAAATGAAGGGGGTGCTGGCTTTAGGATTAAGAGAGATAGTAAAATTTGAAATTTCTGAATCCCTAGCCACCACCCCTCCTGCGTTCAAAACCGCTCTGCCAGTGCTAGCACTCCAGCGCGTGGTGTTCCTACCCGTACGTGTGGATATCTTGGAGGCTTTGCTATAAAGCTTCAATTCTAGGACTATCCACAACCTACGATGGTCACAAGAAACTATTGGAGGAGGCATGAAGCTATTACGACTCTACACCACCTTGCTACATTGACTTTACTTCTGCTATGGGTCTACGCATCTAGTGGTAATTCTATAATCTATAACTTGTAGTCATTCTTTGGTACAGGTAGAAAATTTTGATTTTACACTAGATTAGCCTATCTATTCCCCAACAACAAGTTGATATTATGAGAAGAGAATCCACATATGGATGAGCTTTGCAAGAACACAACGATTGATTTCTCACATGGTTCAAAGAAAATGCGAAGTCTTCGTTAGTGAGGATATCAAATGGTTGGCTGACAGACCAAGATTTAATGTACAGACATGACAAGGGTACGATATTAATGGCTATACGTTTTATACTGAAAGTCAAAATGTAAAGAGTATTGTTCAAAACAGTTGTGTGAGCATAGATGCTTTGTCTGATGATCAGTCAAAAAGTGGATCGTCAACCACAATGAACTTCTACTATAAGTTGGTCAATGAAATTTGAGAACTCAATTATGGAATATACCAAGTTTTATTATTCCGATATATGTGGGTGGGACTTCCACATGGAGTGAAGGTCGACAAGAGAGGTTTTACTCTTGTGGATCTCAATAGACTTATGTACAAAGATGAACTGTTTGTCCTTGTGAAGCAAGTAACTCGAGTTTTCTACGTGCATCATCTGGCCAATATGAGGTTACACGTCATCCTTCATTAGAAGAAGAGGATCATTGGAGTTGAAAATGACGTAGATGTAGAAGAGCACAACCAATTTGATGACATAACTCTGTTTGCAGATGCGGGATGTTTTAGCGGTGACGACGACACATATGGAGCAAATTACATGCGTATAGATCATCAAAAAGGGTTGTATTATAAATAAAAGGACTACGTCAATGTAAATAATGCCATGAACTATTTCAAATGTTTGTATTTTACATAGCTTCTATTTTTCTCTTACTTTGCTTAAGCCAAAAGTAAGTAATACTATGATTTTTTAATGTTACCTTGGTTTGCATTAGTAATTTAGTTAAGATACGGAAATTTAAGGAAAAGAGTATCTAGTATTAACTACATAAAGCAACCAACAATCACATATAAGCATGGAGGATGGCACAGTCAACAAGGTGGTAGAGTTGATTCAAGTCAATAGAACTTATTATTACATTCTGTGTTGCCTCTAAACCAGGAGAACTTGACACAAAAGACCCTAGTTATAATGTACTTTCAACTTTGGTAAGAAGAGCCATTATCAATAGTATTATGCAATACATTAGCATGCAAATCATAAATACTTGTAGATCAGTTGATCTAGAAAAGCAATAGGTTCTCAAGGCACATCATAATTGGTTCTAACTTGAGAACCAATTGTGATTAAGGACATTACAATCGGTTCTCTGTGAGAACCATTTGTCATGGCTTTCTTCTTTCCCATTTAATCTTTATCCAGCCGATTGTTTCCCCATTTGTTCTTTTCCCATGTCTTCCCTACCCGAGCTTCTCACGCTGCCCCTGCCCCTGCCCCTGCGTTGCCCATGCCTCTGTTCCCTATCACCACGCCGCCCCTGACCCTACCCCCGACCTCGACCCCACCAGCCCCTGCGCACAGCCCGCCAGAGCCCCACCACACTGCCCCTGCCCCTGACAGGCCAATCCATCACCCTTGCCCCCTAACACCCCACTACCCCCTGCACAGCGCCCCTCCACCCCGGCTGTGCATCGACCCCCGAGAGGAGCACCATTTCTAGCACCCCCAGCCACCCCCGGTGTGACGACCCCAGCACCCTCGGCAAGACACCCCCTGCACGCGCGCCCCCTCCACTCTAGTCATGCGTCAACTAAGGTTTGAGATCCTCAGGTATTTCATTGCAATTATATGCTTCTTATTGTGTTCTTTTCCATTTCCAACTATGTGTCTGCGATCTTGCCTCTGCATCTTACCAAATGCCTCCGTCACATGCTAAAACAAGAAAGTCATCGTCATTGCAAAGCTCCATGTAAGAACAAGATTATATGATTTTAGGAAATGATAGCTTAACAGAACCAAAGGTGATCATGATTAAGTGCAGAAAATCAAGGTAGCCCCAGCATTTAGAGGGCTTACAATGTTAATGTTTTGATTCGCAGTAGCTTCTCAGGTGACAATAATTTGTTCTCTTTAAAGATAGTGAAAATAACAATGCCAACTTCAAGACAAAATAATTAGACTCCTTTTTGTTTTGTCAGTTTGCAGGTTGTTAGTACTTCAATTTAATGCATAACCTAAATACCCTACAAACAACTAAAATAGAAAACTATCTATGACCTAGTGCCTGATACAAATTATGTGGGGTATCTCTAATTGACAAAGTATCTTCTCTAAAGCCACTACCTTCTTCTGGCATGGCATGGCAAAACAAAACAAGATTTTCACACCAAGAATTGTTGCAAAAAGATTGCCTGTGATAGAACATTACATTGAAAACTCATATTTATGTTACTGAAGTTGAGTTATTTATCATTAAAAAAAACGTAGTAGTTTTAATTGCACAGGTTTCCTCTCCCAACATGAAGTTTGAAAATGGTTGCAACTAGCAAAATTGACAAAAATATAAGAATTGAACATAACAATTATGCGGAAAATCAAATATGTAGAAATTAATGTCTACATCATAATTTCATTAGCATTTTTCATATGAAAGAATTCTAGCTACCCATGCATGCAGCTACTAAGGACAGTGTTCTATTTATCTATTGTACAAACCATCAACATTGTCAGTCCATTAATTTTGTCTTTATTATTGTTATAATATGACTAATATCCTTACAACGATTTTTACTTTACATGTCATTATTGTTGCTGTAACATGATCAATGTTAGAGTTTAAGTTGCGTCACCTACGTCTCCTGTTCGATGGTGCTTATTTATAAATATGCTGAAATAGCATATTTATAAGCAAGCAGTCTCGAATTATCTACGTTTTCTGGATAGTTTGAGGATATGTGGTTCGGTTACATTGTACAACAGTGAAATTTTTGGCAACATCTCCCTAGTCTTCTCCGGATACTCACCCTCTTGACTTGTTGTCGAGATATGTATTTGGAGAACAACAGAGAGATGCTGCCGAAATTTTCTCTAGAGTTGTATAACAACTTAGAAACTTGCCCAAAGCACATATCCTCAAATGAGATTAGGACATATCCTAATCAGATATTTGGAGTTATCATTGGTACAAACTTAGTTGGTCAACAGATATACGTTTCTTTAAGATCATCCATTAATCTACTAATTTACTACAATATGCTAGTACAATAATATACCATGAATTATCTATTAATCTGTTAATTTACATAATTCATTGTCAAGTCAACATAATAGCTATGAATTGGTTTCTCTCATGTGAAATATATGACCATGTCAAATATATGAATTACTTTCTCTCATTATGTTTAGGTTTGATATGTGTGTGTGTATATTCGAAATGTAGCAAAGAGAGAGCACCAGCTCATCACTAAACAAAATAGAAGGTGATACTGAGTGGCCGAATAAGGTGAAAAATGTTGAGGGATGGAGTAAGGTGAGAAAGACTCAAGAACCGAATAAAGGGGCCACATGGAGAATACCACAGGTTATCCACTTTGATGCCACGAGGGTTTGCACGGGTCCTTCCAATTATAAGGGTGTTACTGATCTTTTCTCAGCTAATTGGTAAGGAAGAGAGTACCAATCATAGTTAAGGACTAGAGGAAGGAAGTCAACATTGAGCAAAAGAATCGAATGTGGGACAAAGTTAAGAGGAAATGGATAATAGCAGAGGAAGATGAAAGCAATGTGGGTGGTATGCCTTGAAGAGAATGGGTGTATCTTTGAGGCGCTTCAGAGTTATCATACATAGTGAGTATGTATTGAAATGTCGTACTTCCTTTAAAAGGTATATGTGGTAACTCCCAATGTTTGGGGGGAATTCACAAGGATGAAGAGTATGCCCAAGGTGGAGGAGTTAAGAGAGAAGAACATTGCTATCCAGAGTCAGAACACACACACACACACACCACCTCAGTTCCATCAGATATGAAGGGAAGAAGGCAAAGTGGGTGTGACTAGCCGAGGAGTGTGCGAACTCCAAGATGGTGATGCCTTACTCCCACATATGTGAGGACCGGGCATGTGACTGGGTATTAGCGAGGATGAAGAAAATCTTCGATGATCCGCTTATAGTTCCAAACTCCGCGACCATGCGTTTCGTCTCTACCATCATAATACATTTAACTTAGTACATTGTAGTTGACCCATCCCATGGTATTTTAGACCTAACTTATATTCACTTCTTGTAGGAGAAGGTAAGTTGGCAGAATGTGCAAGGTACCTTTTAGAGCCAAGGGTCAATAGACATCCTATCTTCGGTAATCGAAAAGTCTAACCATAAGGTCCAGGTGCTTGTCGTAGGTACAGGGTATACAAAGAAGTCCTCCTTCCAAGAGAACGCTATCAGTGCTAGATCAAGATCATAGGAGGCACGTGCAGAGTGCCTCAAGGACACATTGAGGGAGGAGTTGAAGGAGGAGATGATGGCATGTGAGGAGCACCTGAGGACTGAAATGATGGCTATGATCTTTTAGAGTTTGATTTAGATGGCCTCGTCACTCATAGAAAGCCCTATGCCCTGCGCTAGCAGCTAACTTCCAAAATTGATAAGGCCAGTCCCTAGCTGAAGGTAATAATTGTTTCTAATTTAAAGTTATGAGAGTAAGCTAAACAATATTTCAGATCAAGTTGAGCACTTCCTGCAAGCGGCTACCAAGTGCCAGCTCATCGTGATGGAAAACAGATTTCCTATTGAGGCTAGACACGAGGTTGCATTCCATACATGGGGACTAACACGGTTCATGGTAACCCTTTGGGGGAAGGGCTACATGAGGGTGTAGGTCGACTATGTATATGAAGACTTCCTATCTCATGTGCTAGAGTTCCCCTTGAATGAAGATATCATCAATCTCGGGCAAGCATAGATGTCGTTCATCAAGTGGCCCACGACGGGTATCATACTACACAAGGTAAAAATCCCTCGCATCTTCTCGATCATTATAGTACTATAACACATTACATATGCATGTTCTTTATAGGTTCCTATCATACCTGCACATGCTATTGCTCCTGCTCCCACCACTATGACAAGTCCTCCGTCTAAGTCAACTCCTACATATAGTGTAGAGCTGGTGCGCAAAAGGACTAGCATGATAACCAAAGAACCACAGGAGAATTTAGAAACTCCTTATGTCAGGAAGACAAAGTTGACAGAGGCCACAATGCCCCCTCAAATACATGAAAACCCCTTTTCCTGACCTCGAAGAATCCTTCTATCTAGAAAGCAAAGTTAATAGAGGCCACTGAGCCCCCTCGAGATTATAAGGGGTATGTACATGGAAAGCCCTTTATCCCTAGCAACAAATTGAATGCTCTAGGCATATGTACTTGCTTGCTCTATGGATAGTACATTGACATAGTGAATGAGGTCGAGCTTACGTTGATTTCAATGTGAGGTATCGAGGGGGACATTTCCACCATGACAAGCATGGGACATGCCTTGTGAATTTTGAGGATCTGCTCCTTTTGTATAGCCTAAAATCCATCAATATTTCTACTGTACGATCCTGGACGCTATGAGTATTGCACCATATAGCATAAGCCTATAACTGTTATAGGATTTTGTATTATGTTTTTTAAATTTGACACAAGTTGTAGGATAATAAGGCAACGAGCCGTGACGTGTCAACACCAAGTTGGGTTCGTCGACCCCGAGATGGTGTCTGCAACCATGGCTAGGCTTTAATTGGAGTTCTTTTCCAGCTACATCAACTAAGCATTGCAGGCTGAGGCAAAAAAGGACTTCATTCTATTCTTGTACCGTGGGGAGTAGGTACTACTTTACCCTTCAATTACTCGTACGCACTTAAATCATATATGAACTTTTTTTCTTATACTCAAACCATTTAATAAGCAACCATTGTGTTGTATTCATCGTTGCTTGGAGTGAAAACAAGTCTACACTTTTAACGAATCAAGAAGAGACCGATAGCCTACACGATCAAGCCTGTTTTGCAGAAGTAAATATATTCCTCTAACCTAACACTTTCTATATTTAACTATATTCATTTTTTTTGCCTCAATGGCATCTCTCCAATGTGTGTAGGGCTTCCATGTCTTATGTTGCTAAAGGAGGGTGACACGATGATAAATGAGGCGACCAGATGGAGTGGAAGCGCTTCAAGGTATAAGTGCCTAGCTGTCGGCGTATTTCGCCGGACAGGACCCCGTCAACGAACAGGGTTGACTACTCCCAGGATGGAGGATATGGTTCGGTAGAGGCCGTCTTCGTGGCTGGAAACTCTAATGACTCTCACACGATGGATCCCGGGATCAACAGATCAATGAACGCGGTGATGTACCCAGGTTCAGGCCCCCAGCGCGGGTAATAGCCCTACGTCCTGCTAGATCTTTGTTGAGGAAAGGTGAATGTGATTACAATGGTTCTTCTGGTCTCGAGTTCGGAGGGGTCTCCGATCTCTCTTTGGGATCCTAGTTTGATTATCGCTCTTCAATTTTCGCTCTCCCGTTCGGCCTTCTCTTCTCCATGCACCAAAGCGCCCTTATATAAACGGGGTTGGCTCGGGCAGGTGAGAAGGTGACGCTATATTGATCTACAACTCATTAATTACACCCATCATTCCAGTCTTACACCGACCCACGACTCATTTATTACACCCGTCACTATAGCCTTGTCCTTCAATCCACATTTAATGCCGCTGTATGGCTTCGCCCAGTCCGCCCAGGATATGACGCTCCTGCGACGGGTTTGGTAAGAGGTGTCAGAGGGATAGGCCGTCGTCGTGTCGATAGCAGAATTCATCACAATCAATGACCCTGACACAGGGTGCCAGGGGAAGGAGACTTCGAGGCGAAGCCTTCTCCTCATTCCTTTGGTTGCCTCCATGGCCTGATGAGTGGGGCCCGATTGCCCACTCACTCGCTAGGCCACCACGTGGGCTTATCGCCCGGTGAGTAGGGCATGATCGCCCACCTGCTCGCCACGCCGTCACGTGGGCTTCTCGCCCGGCGGGTAGGGCATGATCGCCCACCGCCGCCAGTCGCGTGGGTTTACCGCCCATGAAGCAGGCATGATCGCCCACCGCCGCCAGCCGCCACGGGCTTCTCACCGTGGCGGGCATGATCGCCCACCGCCGCCAAAGCCGCCACGGGCCGGGCTGCTTTTGGGCCCACCGACCATGGGCGGAGAGGGTACCCTTTGCAAAGTACAAACACTAGCATAGGATTCATTTTTTCTAACATCTATTCTTCGTCTCTTAATTTGATTTTCTTTGTTCAGAGTGTCGTCAACAGGTGTGCAATAATCTGTGCAGCTTCTACGTCATGCATCACATGCTGATACTGGTCGAAGGCTCACACCTTTTCTCTAAGGTATATGTACATGCATAATACATTCAGTTTTTTTTATATAAAAATTTTAAAATTTATAGTGCACTCATTTCTATTTTGCAGAAGAATGATATCCCCTCAAGAGCTTATGGAACAATGATTTGAACAAATTACTAGACCATATATGCCAATGGAACTGGACTGAAATTCTAGTGGACGACGGTATGTTTAGAGATCTGATAGGCTCCTACTAGTCCATATGTAAACAATATTATATCATATGAATGTGATATTTGTACTGACTATTAAGTATGTTTGTGTTCTATATTATTAACGAATGTGATATGCATATTATAAAGTGTTTGTGTTATATATATATATATATTGTAAATGTGATATGTATTTTGTGTGCAACCTGTGCTGTTTTTGGGAGGATGTATAAAGAACAAATACTAGCAGTCACATCATAATCGGTTCATTGAACTGATTGTGATATTCCTCCACTACCCCACATCACAATTGGTTCCAAGCTAGAACCAATTGTATTGTGGGGGAACATCATAATTGGTTTCAAGCTAGAACCAATTGTGCACAATTGGTTCTGAGTTAGAACCGATTGGCATGACCATTTAGCACTATAAGGCAAAACCGACTGTGATAGCACCTCCTCATCACTATCTAATAACTTTGTATCCCCATCAAAATCGACTGTGATGATGAAAAAGAACCAATTGTGATGTATATTTCTATGGTAGTGACTACTGAAATAAATGAGCAAGGCAAGTACCCCCTTTGACCATATTGGTCCCATTATTTAAATTAATTTATGTTACTTTGTCAAAACTATTATGCATGAGCGATTTTCAGTAAATTTTCTATATTGTGGGTATTGGTAGATATATCCCTTATTTTATGGAACTTTCTTAATAAATATTGTCATGTCAACCTTTGAAACCTAAAGTTAAGGTTAGACATGTAATAATGTCAGATTGGGTATAATCGATTACTTATGCACATGCTTACCATACTTTAACTAATGGGATAATGATAATGAGACACATTGTTCTTTGTAAATTAAAAAGGTTGGATATGATTAAATGTTGTTGATATTTTGGTTGAAAACTGAAAATAAAACTATTATTTTGATGCGGGTGATTATTGGCAATAACCGGATGTGCATGTGACTTGCATGTAGATAGGGGAGATTATCACCCGGGTCAAATTAAGAAATGAACATAATGTTGTATGATCCAAGAATATCTGTATAACTACAAGTGCTAGTATGAGATAGCCTTAACCTATTAAGTTACTTAGGTTTAACTTTGCATGTTGGAAGGTTAAAGTAGTACGCGTTTTCTTGGACGGATTGCTCGAAGGGGTGCCCTCACCGAGGTATTAGGAATAACGCTTGCCGATACAATAGTGTACGCCATACTATGAGGAGAAGTAGGACAATGGGGTGTATAACTGTCGGGGATTGGTTATTGCCCATAAACGACCATTGGAACCCGGCCGGCGTCGACCATACTCAGATTTAGACGGCGTCTGCCCCACGAGGGTCCCCGAGCATTCCGACCTTCGTCAGCACCCTCCCCGAGTATACCTGCCGGGGTCTCGACCGGCGACCGGCCCACCGAGGATGCCTCGAAGATCACCCAAAAGCCGGGCACGGTCTACGAAGAAGACGTGGCATTAACTGCGCAGCCGCCCGTGGTCCGCGACCATAAACTCACGCCCATCGCATCCATCGCCGCACGGTGCCCGGTGGTGGCGGCAAGCTTCACGACGCCAAAGATAGTAGCGCTACCTGTAATAACTGCTTTGTCGCTTGTAATCCCCTATAAATACCCCCTCCCGCGAAGGGTTCGGGGTTGGCATGCATCTACTTTCCACACTTGTACACAGAGCAGAGTGCATTGTAAGAAATCTTCACACATAGTTCAAACACTAGACGTAGGGTTGTTATCTCCTTAGAGAGAGGCCCGAACCAGACCAAAAAACGATCTCCCTGCTCGCTGCCATTGTCTTCGTAGCTCAGTAGGGCCTCGGACGCTATACCCCTCGCGGAAAAGGGGCCTTAGATTGATCCCTTATTCAACAAGTAAGCTCGCGGGGGACCGGTTCCCGAATCGTCGACAATAACCATTCGTCATACAGTGATTGTACAAATATCTTGTGTTACCATAATATGGTTTTATCATCATGGGGCTAGTGCAAAGTTAGGTTTAGGTAATGTAACGGTTATGTTATGATCTTTCTGTGGCACACCAAAGAAAGTGTGCTAATATCGATGCTAAAAGAGTTGATCATTTCTTGTGGGTGAAGCTGTACACCTTTGTAGAATTTAAATCTTTTTGAAAAGCTGTGCCCACGGTAATAGGAGACTTGGTGAACTGATACTAGTTAGAGTTTTGCTATTTTCAAAAGAACTAAATTGAGAATATTTGTTGAAAATTTTTTATTCTAGATTTTATGATAGGAATTGGCAAAGGATGATGCGATGCTTACAATCACTACAAGAAACAGGGAAAAATTAGGGTTTTTAAATTTGGGCTAAAAACCCACTTAATTTATATATTTAAATTAAATCGGTTTTCAAAAACCCACGTATTTAATTAAATTGTGGGGAAAAAAACCCACTAATTTATATTTAAATTGTCGGTTTTTAAACTAGCGACGCAATTTATATTTTAAATCGGTTGTCCGACCCACTAATTTAACGCGTTGTTTAACCTAACCCGCTCTCCTCTCTCTCTTAACTCGCTCTCACCCACACCGCGCTCTTCCTCTCTCTCTCTTCGCTCGCCTCAGACGCGTTCCCCACGCCGCCTTGCTCCGCCTGTGCCCGCCCGCCCCTGCCCTTACCAGCTTGCGCCCGCCCGCCGCCCATTCGCCGCACGCCTGCCTCAGACTTGCCGCCTGTCACCAAGACGCCGCTTGCCATTCGCCGTCCCGGCCGCCGCCGTGCGCCGTGCCATGCCGCCCCATCGCCGACCACCCGGCGCCTCTCCCACCACTCCGCTGAAAATCCTGAACCACTGGTGTTCACTTCCTTCTCCGGTGGGCTCATTGCAGATGGGGACGGCACACATCGGGCGCCGACGCCACCAAGTTCTTCTCCATGTCCGGCCTCTCCCGCGCCGACCTCAAGCAGGTGAGCCGCTCGCCCTGTCAGACCTTCACGAAATCTGAATTCACCACACTCCAAAAACCTCCAGGCGATGATGAATCAACCCAGAAACAGTCTTCAGAGTTAGAAATTTAACTACGAACTATACTGGACTAAGGAAACTATGATATGAGGAAAGTGCATCCTCTTTTCCATTCATCGAGTCTTTATAGTCTCCAATACTGTAGCTCAACAGCAACAGTAAAAGATTCGATACTTTTGACTAGCAAGAAAGAAATAGCAAGCAACCGATTACAACCAAGAATTTTCGGTATTTACCGTCGAGGACTCGAGTGTCGCCACCGGTTGTTGCTTGGTAGAGTATATCTAATCCCTTTGCTTTTCGCAACTGTGGATCCAAGGTCCGGGCGATCGCGGATTCCAAACGGCAGGGTTCCTCGGCCGCCGAGTTCATCACAATGATGCATGTATGCTCCATTCCTTTTTCCCTCTCATCTCGTGTCGAGTTTATGCATCAATCGTAGCTTGTGCCGCTGGTAAGGAAAGATGCGGATGTGCTTGTGTGTTACTGAGTACATGTATGTTATGTCGTATAAACTTTGATGTAGGCATGTGGTGTAGAAATGTAGGAAGCAAATTAAAGGAACTAAAGGAAGGAAGCTGATTGATCCCCCTCCTCTGTTTGGTAAGTTTTTGTTTTAGCATGAATGTGCCAATGGGAGTATTGAAGGATTTGCTTTTCACTCGATATAGTAATAGGAATACAACTTTTCACCTAATAGCATTCATCCTCACATGTAATGTATTGAAACTTGTATCGTGCAATTTATAAATATTCATACTCAATTCCGCATATAATGAATTCATTGAATTAAACTTGTGTCGTGATGCATGTTTGTTTCCTCATGCTATTTATAGAAACTTATTATATCTCGCATGTGTTCGCTTCATTACATGATCTGAACTTTTCGTTGTTTCTTTGAGAACTTAGAGGAATTTTGTCTTGCTTCTACTCGGAGTGCCCGTGTGCTCTAACAACGAGAGTCATCCAAAGGCAAAAGCTTAAGAGATGATAGAGAAGTAATGTTGTACGGATGTAATTTCTCACCTATACATCATACTTGTTTCCTAACCGAGGAAAATGTGAAAAAATGGTGTTATATGGCTCCTTATGGTAGGTCGTCGATAGCTATAAAATCACATTAACCTAACTTTATCTCGATTGTATAACTGGGGAAAAGTAGGAGCAAGACAATTCATGATATGATCATCAACTTGTTCGCATATTTGCACATTACCTAACCATGTATTTTTCATCAATTTGTTTGTCATTCTAATAGTTCCTTTGAACTGATATATTATCCAAATCCTATATTAGGGGTACTTGGATGTGAACCGAATGAGATTGGGAGGCGAAGTCATTGCTATGTATGATACGAGTTACTCAGATTATCATAAGTGTAGCATTTCTTATGTGGAACTTGTTTGACTTCAATGCCAAGGTTGCTCATCGGTTGTCTAAAGAAGCCAGGCCATTGCCATATACTCATCTCGATCTGAAGCGAGCGGCAGAGATTGCATTTAACAATAGCTAAATTTTGCAATTTACCAAATGTATGTTCATTCAACTTGTGCCTTTTATGTTGTTTCAATATATCGACTAATGATCCACTTGCTTCCCTGTATAGCAATGTATGTTGTGCACAAGATAATTGTTTGTAGGTTATTCTTGAGTAAGCAACCTGCTTCAGAGATTGTGTTCGATGCAAAGATCATGAGAAAGGCACATCGAGATCTCGCAGGCTTGAAGTTTGAAGATGCTTGCCACGTAAAGGCCGAGGCTTACAAAGCTTTTTGTCCCACAAGAGAAACCAACAAATTCTGTAAGCATTCATATCTTCATCCTTTTGAGAAAATGTTGATATTGATTAATTACCAAGATTATACCCACGAAGGATATTCGCAAGCATATATGCATAGAAACTCCATTAAATGACCCTAAGTCAACCATTGCATAGGTTTTAGCATGTCAAACATGGACCGGTCCTCCAATTGGAAAATACACAAAGCGGGAATTTTTCCCGGTTCTTATAGGAATTGAACTGTCTCTTGTGAAATTCCTTTGTTCCAAACAAGCCCTTAATCTAATGTGCTACTAAATAAATGGGTTATTCATACAAGCTTCTTTTACGCAATCATCACCGAGCCACTACTTCTGAGGACAACTTGGACTGTCAAAAGCTTTGTCAAATCAAATCATTCCTTAGTTATGCACTTGCGCATAACATTTTGCTCATTAAGCAAGCAATAAAAATTAGAAAATTCTACTAGGTGGAAGCTGTTTCAGTAATTTGAGTTGTGCTGTAAACAAAGTGGTTTGGTTCTAGGGATTATCGGACATGATGCCCATGCAATTTTTCTCTAACTAGCTTTATAGGCCAGACTTTCAAGTGAAAATATTTGCGTGTCTTTTTGCTTGTGATACATACCGCATGCATGAGCTTCACTTAAAAGATATGTTCTCTGAATTTTTGGGCTTGTTCCTCGTGGTGGTGGAGAGAGTCTTGATCAACTATCGAGCGATGTGTTTCTTGCTTTTATAACATAGTCGAGAAACATCAAGGTAAACCAGTAGCTTCATTCTTGTACTATTACATAGTATATGGGGCTTTTATCTTGTAAATGCGAAGTTTTAAAGATTTTCATAGACACGATGACATGAATTGTGTCTCGACTCGATACTCTATTCAAATAGGAGGTTATGCAATTGTTTAGTGATCTTCTGTTGTTTAATTTTAGCAACTCACAACTTGTTTGTGAAATGATAGGCATGTTGTTACGGGTTGCCAAACATAAATCTCGTGCAAGAACTTAAGTCAAGCAGACTTGCATTTTCATGAAGGATAATATTTAGAATTTACTCATAGAGGAGCAATGCAATTCTGTATTTCTTTCCTAGTTTGTTGCTTCTCATTATCTCAAAAGGTGTTAAGATAATGCCCATATGTCAGCAATTGGCTTTACTTCTCAAGTATATGAATTTTCTCAATATTTTCTTCACAAGGTAAGTAATTGTACTAGCCTTTTTTGTATTCCAAAGATGTACATATCTCTCTCTCTCTCTTTTGTACTAGCCATGTTCTATCAAAACAGTCAATTGTCTTGATATGTAGTAGTATAATGAAAACAGTCAATTGTCGCAAACTCTTCAGGAGAAAATTCATAAGCAAAATTGGCCGGGTAGTGCTAATTGCAAATCATGTGTGGTGTGAGAGGACACCGAGAAGGTGTAGTTTCATTGTCCAGTTGAGCTTATGTCAGTTGATTTAACATTCTTGACACAACACACTATAATTCTGGAGGGAGCTGTTGAGAACTCTGCTATTACCTTTCTTTCTGAAGTTGTTAATATATTACACAGTGAGTTACGTCTCACTGCATTCTACATTTTGTTTAGTAATTATTGTTGATTTATTGCTATGCATTGAATGAGAATAAACGGAATTTGATTGTGCGAAATATTTGATGATGCAATTGGTGATCCTTCATCTACTCTTGACCAGTTTTGATAATTCGTTTTTTTGGATCTGGAATCGTACTAGACGCCTGAAATGCCTTAGCCTGTATTCAACACTATGCTGATGAAAGGCATAGTTGATCATAGATAGTGTTAAAGATTTTAAATCTTGTGCTTTGCTTAAAGCTGATTTTGTGTCCTTGAAGAGCTGAAAGTGTTAGCACTGGCAATATTCTGTTTTCCAAAGTACACTTTATTAACTTCTTGTCTCAATTGCAGGCCAGATTCGCACGTATTTATATTAAGCTGGAGCTCCACAAGATTAATAACAAAGTTAGGTTTATTCCTCTGATGCCATCTCCAGTTCTATCTCAACTTGTGAAACTCAATTTGTGTATGAATGCTTGTTGTCCGGATATTGTTTTATTTGTATTACTTGCTCTTATGGTTAAGTTTTTGTTTAACTTACGATATATTGGGTTTATTATTCTCGTGTACTTTGCTGAGTTTAAACTCACGCTTGTTATTTAATGTTTGTAGGTGTTTTGAAGCCGGCATGCATGGATGGGGGTAGTAACACAATCACGTTGCATCACCATCATTCCATCATATCAATTATAGTTCTGTTCTAGCTCATGCAAAATTTTTGTAAAAGGTTGTTTATGTTATGTTTAATAAATTCCTCGTCTCCGTAATAATTACGTGGTGGAGTTTATTAAATTTCTATAGAATGCGTGATTGGTTAACTAAGAACCCGCTAGAATGATATTATATCGCAAATGTTTTACTTTCACGAGTGGATGTCCTAGTTTTAGGGGAGGTCTTTGCCAAAATTTTTAATAATTTTGACAACCTCCTAGTTGTTACCTTGCTTTTGCTAATATTTATTAAGTAGTGATTTGGCCGAAGGAGCCGCCTATTGAAGCTTGAGGAAAGGGACAAGAGTGGAGGGAGCATTGTGTGTGCCTCGATTATTTGTGTCTATAAATGAGATTTTTCTTGAGTTGAATGAAAATGATGAATAAACATTGATTATGCGACTAGGATTTGAACACCTGGGTTGATTTGCTTTTATCTCCCATGCAAGAAACATGTTTGAAAGAATGGCTTAGCCATGTCTTGTTTTGACTCGCATTGTATAAAATACAACAAGGGTATGCTCGCAGAAACTAGTTACCCGTGTAAGAAATATTTGTAGTTTTGTTCTTACTTCAATTTGATTTAAATTCTCTCGTAATTTGCTTATTGAAGTTGTTGTTTCTCATCGAGTTACACGTAAAAGAACATGGCTTCCATTGAGCTTGATACAAAGGTATGCTCTGCAGAAACTAGTTACATTTATGAAGTAATCGCCCTACTTGTGCCTTGGGAAGTAAAATGTTTAGAGATGGCATCGTATTTTAAATTTATTTCATCACAATCTTTCTAGTTAATCCACCAATTTTCAGTATCTGTACATAACAATGAAATTACTATAACTGTATGATATTTGTTGTTCTATATTGTTGATAGTTTGTTTTATGTGCAACATAGACAAGAAATGCTATATCTGGGACTTACTCAGCGCCTCAGAGGTCTTCCCCACTGGTTCGTTAACATTGTTAATTCTGTGTATTTCTATTTGGTTTCAGGATGAAGTTCGTCTTAGATTTTTTCTGGACATCATAGGTCTTTCTGACTTAAGTGCCAAAGAAATTAAGAAATGGATGCCGGAAGATCGGAGGCAATTTGACGAGGGCATAACATTAGTAGTTTCTCCTCTGGTTTCACTCATCCAAGACCAGATCATGCATCTTTTACAAGTAATTAATTGTTTCATAGTTCCATTTCCTTGTACATATTTCTTGATGCATTTCTGACTATTCACCACCTATCTCGAGCAGCAAATATTGTCGCAGCCTTATCTCAATGCTAGCATGGAGTGGTCTCGAGCAAGCAGGAAATATTAAGAGGACTAATGTCTTGTACATGCACCTACAAGTTGTTGTATGTCACTCCTAAAAAAATAGCTAAGTAAGTGGAGTGTTCCAAATTGTGGCTTACAAGTCCGATGTGGTTATATTTACATGTGTTCTATCAAGGTATTTGTATAACCAGTAGTGGTTTCTCGAGAAGGAGTGATGCTCTATTGAGACAATTGGAAAATGTATATTCACGAGGCCATCTTTCTAGAATTGTTATTGATGAAGCTCATTGTGTAGCAGTGATATCCTTCAAGTACTTCAACTGTAGAAGCTCATTGTTAACTAAGGATCTGCTAGAATGTTTTCTTTTGGTTGAAGAGATTGATATATATATATATATATATATAACCGCAAATGTTTTTTGTCTCACGAGTAGATGTCCTATTTATTAGAGAGGTCATGTCGAATTTTTGTATATTTCGGTGACTTAGTTTTTGTTGAATTATGATCCAAATTTAGAAGAAGGCTAACTTCAGCCGGAGCGAGCGGAGCCCACATCGAGGACTTAAAAGTGCGGGGAAGCCCCCATGCATCTGATCGTTGTTATTTTTGACCTAGGTGATTGCCTTATATATGTTTATCTTGTAAGCCGTCGCGAGTTGATCTCTCCGACGATTTGTAAACACTCTTGAAAATAGTGAAGTTTGCCGGCCGGTGCTCGTGGTTTTTTACCCATCGCATTGGAGGGGTTTTTCCATGTTAAATCCGGTTCAGATATATGTTATTTACGATTTTCGTGTTTGGAAAATGGGTTAGTAATCGCCGCTATAATTTGGGTGTCAAATTACCAAAATAATGATCGAAATGACATCAATGAAATACAAAATTTGGATGGGTGGTCAATCACCGGGATATATATATATATATATATATATATATATATATATATATATATTATATATATATATATAATATATATATATATATTTTATAATGGTGTATAAATTGTGGTTTTTTCATTTAATTTAATTTAAATAAATTTTTTATTTTATTTAATTTAATGATTAAATTCGTGGTTTTTAAGCCCATTAATTTAATAGCTTAAATTCGTGGGTTTTTTCAGTAACCCATGAATTTAATTTAAATTCGTGGGTACCCACGAATTTAATTGATTAATTTCGTTGAGTTAAATTCGTGAACTAAATTCGACAATTTGCCCACGAATTTAACTTAAATTCGTGGGTTTTTGGCCCACGAATTTTTCCCTGTTTCTTGTAGTGAATCATAGAGGATTGTGAGTTGTGATATATTATGCTAATCTTATTTATTTATATATTAGTCATACATGCTTTTACAAATTCTGTTTATAATCTATTACTTGATATTTATGACAAAATTAGCTTTATGCAAAATAACCGTAGAAGTCTCGTTTGACAAAGTGTGCATTCTATTTTGTCTTTGTGATACACAACAAGTCTTGGTGAGTACATAAGTACTCAACCTTTCTTTATTTGTTGGTTTAGGAGGTGAGGAGATCGAAATTCTAGATGACACACACTTTGACACAAGTTACGAGGATTATATTGATGAGTTTTTTCTAAAGATTATACCTTATCAGTTGCTTGAGGGTTGAATGCGCATGCTATACAACTTCTGAACATCCGCTGCAATACTTTCTATCTTGTAAAACTTTATTGTATAAGTAACTACCATGTGCATACTATCCACTAATCATAGGACTAGTACTTTATGCACATAGATCATATCATTCTTTGGTATTTTATGCCAAAACGAAGGGTTGCCACACAATTCAAATATGATCATGCATGATTTATATATGTATTTTTTGCAAAATTTTCACATGTATTCCTTATAAAAGTCATTTCAATTTGCTACAAAAATTTAGAGCAAAATATGGTCATATAAACATGAAAACCGGTCAAAATTGTGGTCATTTTGGTGTGAAAAGCCGAAATTTCGGTGAAACTGCCTGAAATCTCGGCAAAAAATCCTGAAATCAATGTAGCAATTTGAAAATTTTTAAATTTTTTATCCCATCGAGATTTGGAATCTCAGCTCCAACCGAAATCCAAAATTTATAAAATCTTAGCGAAATTTGTAAAATCCTTCATGCAATATGAAACCTAACTGGTGCTTGCTTCTATTTAGTCGGCTATTGACGGGCCTATACGTAGAGGTTCAATCGGCTCGAATTCGGTTGGATATCACTCTTTCCATATCGTAAACCATATTTTTTGTCGATTTGGAATCGGATTCAGATAGTACCAGATACGAATACGACACGGATAATGTCGTTTGCGGATTCGAATTGAATACGGAGCGAAATCGATACGGTATCGAATAATTTTTGTCGGATAACATGCGAAAACAGATACCATATAAAGTACACATATAGTACTGATTAACCAACTATATGAGTTCAACATGCAATAAGATTATCACTTTATTTTAAATAAGAAAAATCTGAGCCCTGTTTCAACCAAATATGCATCCTTTTGTGTGCGAAAGGTTATTCTATTCATGAAACCTGTTTTCGATGTTCTAAGCAACACGGGAAGCATGCGCATTGATAAACTTGGTCTTCCTGGCCCCATAGTGCTCCACCCTTACCTGGCCCTTCTACGCACCAGGGCAAACCAACACAATTGCCCCGGGCTGCTGCAACACCGCGCAGAGGCCCTTTGGGTTGGGCGTCGTCTCAATCTGGTGCACAAGCTTAAGGTTCGCGAAGGTGTATACGAAAATTTTGTTCTCTAGGACCACCACAATGCGGTTGCGGCAGAGGCGTACACCGCGCATGGGGCAGAGGAAGGATAGCTCCTCGATGCAGTTGCTCTGGTGGTCATCCTAGATCATCACCTTGTTTGGTGGGTAGTGAGGGGCATCACCGCCGCCAATGAGGGCAAGTATGTTGCACCAAAACAGCATCTTGACCGCACTGATACCCCTTCTCTCATCGTTGTCCCTCGAGCTCTCGAAGTCGTAGCTGAAGATCTTGCGGAAGGGGTCGCAGTTGTAGATGTGGAAACCTGATGAGGACATCACAACCAAGGATACAACCGCTGCCCCTTCTTCCCCTACGACCGCTACTTCGTCTACGACGCCTGGAGGGCTTAATCCGGAAGCAAGGCCTTTCCACCCACCTTTGCTGGATCAGCACGTCAAGAACACCCATCGAGGACAGCTCACACGCCAAGGAAGGCCCAAGATCAAGCCCAATTCGTCGCCGAGTCCGGTTCGGCCATCCAGGAGCAATAGTACTTCAAACGGACATAACTTGGGCTCCCGGACTCCGTTTTAGCGTGCGACCACTCGTTTGAAAGGTATCGAGATAACCTTTCCAATGGATCTAGTCTCAATGCTAAATTCCTCCTAGAGCGATAGAAAATCATAGAACAATCTCACGGGACAGAAATTTCGGGTGCTGCGCCACCTTTCTTTTGGGCCCAAGGCCCATGTACTCTTAGGTTTTCCTCTCCTTGGCGGCGCACCTCTCTGGTGCCAAGACACCCCTTGGGCGCCCCCCTTCTATGGGTACCCCTTTATATTAGGTTTTCACCCCTATTCTTCATTTTTTAGGTTTTGTTGTGTTTGGTAGACCCTGCAGCGCCCCTCCTCGTGTTTGCGGCGTGTCGACTAGACGCCTTGAGCCGAGAAACAGAAACTCAACTTGTCTCTTTTTGATTTCAATACCATCTTTCCAGATTGCTTCATCTTTGTTCTTGCGGGTTCTCGATTTCTTGCAGGAACGACTGATCATTGGATCTTGTATCTGTATGGAATTGGCATTGCGATTGTGAAGCTCCTGACCTGCTGGTTAGAAGCCCTAAATTTGGTGCCATCAACACCCCCAAATCGACGTATCATCATCTCACCGAAAGATCGGGATCGCCGTCCACATCAAAACCTGACTTGGTTCCCGCCGCGAAGCAGCCATAGTCCTGATTGAAGGAGATGTGGAGGAGATCTTTCGCCGCGAGGTAAGGCCTCTCGATTGCACCTTCGATGGCCGCGACAGCCGTGGGGCAGATGAATCGGACGAGACAGAGAAGTCATCGCTCTCCTCGTCACTTGATGGTTTGGGCTCGATTGAGGTGGTGGGGAGAGGCGCTGGCATCTCCTACTCTAGCTCGGGGGACTCCTGCTCTGGCGGCGTCGGTGGCGCCAGGAGCGGGTCGTCAGGGATGAGATTAGGGAATTGGTGGGTCCAACGTGGTGGTAGGCATCGCCATGAAGGAGGGGTAGAACTAGATGAGATACTAGGATGCGCGACACGGGACACGGGAATAGAGTATGGAGACGAGATCTACTGTCTGGGTTACAGTCGGATATCCGGACAATTGTAATTGGATATATCCGAGAAAATGTTCAGAATATACCGATCCGACGGATATCGATCTCCCAAAATAAATTATCTGAATCTGATACCGAATCCGAAAGCTATATGAAAAATTATCTTAATCCGATTCAAATATATTCGGCCGGTCAGTCGGTCAGTCAGAAATTATCCAATCTGACTACACCCCTGCCTATATTGACTGCCATGAGGATGCACGGTGAAGTCGGAATTAACGATGGATAGAGCCAACGGACAAGAGACAGTTCACGAGCAATAGCATGCAGCTAAGCTAACGTAGTGCCGACATTATTACGTGCTCAAAGGACAGGGCAGCTTTCCTTTCCGCAAATCTGGTCCCCAGCCCGTTAATAGGGACAGTTTCATCTCTCTGTTTTTTTTCTTAATATTATTATTGTTTTTACTTAAACCCTAGAATCCACACAGTAAAGTTAGATTGTCAATAGTTTTTTTAAACTCTCTAAATTGTTTATATAAAAATTATATCATTACATTTTTGTTAAAAATATTTTTATAATATTATAATTTTATTAGAATATTTTAATGTAAACCTATAACATATTTTAATGTAAAGCTATAAAACACTTTCATAAAGTAACAACCAGTTCGGAATCAGGGTCTCAAAACACAGATTATTATAATATACTTATAAAACCCAAATAAATTATAATATTATAAAAGTACTTTTTATACAAATATACATATATAATTTTTATACATCCAATTTAAATAATTAAAAATGTACTAATATTCAAAGTTTTCAAACTACAACTACACATATATCTAAGATGTTAACTATTTATCACTGGGAGCAGCGTAAAGTGCCTTGTTGGTCAGCTCAGTCAAAAAAATGAAGCATCAGCACCAAGGTTGTAGAGACTACTAAAACAAAATAAACTACTTCCCCTATCAGGAGAATAAAAGTTTTTATTCATGTGATGCGTTGTTTCATAATATAATTTAGTGTGGAGACTAGAGATATAGTTGTTATAATATTTTTATGTATACCTCTCCTTTAATACCAAAAAAGTAGATAAGTAGTTGTAGTCCACTTTCTCCGTCTAAGTTTATAAGTCATATTTCTTCTTAGCACATAAACCAATAATATATGAAAATAACTAGATTATCCCTAATTATTATCGCTAAGTACTATATTGAATATATATATGTAGAGAATATAAAGTAAAGATGCATATTTATTAGAGGTATAGAAGGAACCTCACACTAATTCTGCATTGGAACAGGAAATAAGTCATAACTCATTGTCTAATACTCTCTTCATCAAAGTTTATAAGGTCTATTTTTTAATGATAATGTTCATAAGTATATGATGTATTTCATATTCCAACACAGAATTAATGTGACGTTTCCTCCATATCCCTAATAAATATCCATCTTTACTTTGTATTCTCTACATACATATATTAAGTATAGTGTTTAGTGATAATAATTAAGGATAACCTAGTTATTTTTACTCCTCTGTCATAAATAGTTGTGGTTTTAGACATAAGTATGGTCAAACTATTGAAATTTTGATTGTGAATATCTTTTTACACATTTAAATTTGATACATGCAAATCACATGTATAGATTTGTCTCAAAAATACTTTTATAATATTATAAATTTATTACGTTTTGTAAATATATTATTATAGAAATTGTTGGTCAAAACTATATTTTCCGGATGGAGTAATATTTTATTGACCCTGTGCTAAGACGAAATATAAGTTATAAAATTTAACGTTAGGAGTAATATTTATTTTTTACTAAAGTTAGTGCTTACGTGGTAACTGCGTATGATAAGTTTTGGAGTTATACTGCGGGATAAAGTGAGTAGCAGTAGCACACACATCATTTGAGGAACCGGCCCACAGGCGCAGGCATAACAACGTGTCTCCTCCCGCATTTCAATGAGCCTGCCTGCCTGCCTGCCTGTCTTAAAAGCATCCTAAATTAAACGGCAACCTATTCGGTGCAACCCTCTAAGTAAAATCATAGTCTATTGGTAAAAAATTTCAAAAATTCTGAAAAAAATCATGGATGTACATCTCAATTTACACTTTCATATAAAATTTAATGATCAAATTCATCCTATACTAGCAGTTACAAGAAAAACAAGCAGCAAAATGAATAGTGATGAACAGTAGAAAATCACTGTTCATGCTGAATTTGTCTTTTTTGTAACTGCTAGTATAGATGAATTTGATCATTAAATTTTATATGTAGGTGTAAGTTGAGATGTACATCCATGATTTTTTTCAGAATTTTTTGAAACTTTTTTTAGTTCAGTTGCACGATGGTTTCACCGAGAGGGGTGATTGCACAGGATATTTTTCCAAATTAAACCACTTTTACTGCTCCACTTACTCGAGACGAGAGGGACTACATTTACATATTTCTATTCCCTGTGCAATGTAAAGTACGCAAATTGAAAGCACCCCTCATCTGCTTCAACCATTTCCTTTCAGCCGAGTTCAACTCGAATCCATCACTCAGATCCAGCTGCCTGCCTGCCAAATAAAAATACCAACTGTAACTGCAGATACATTTGCATTGCAAATACATTGATTGTATACACACATATATGCGGATCCCTCGCCGGAAGGGGGCTTGGGTGTCGGCGAGCTGGCGTCTGCAGATCGCTGCCCTGGTGGTGCTGGCGGCGCTGCTGGTGGTGTCTCTTCTTCAGGACAGCGCCGACCTGCAGGCCGTCGTCCGCCGCCTGCAGGGGAAGCTGCGCACCGATCAGCAGCTCCTGCAAGCAAGGGGAATCATCATCAAGAATACTGTCAGTGTCAGCGCCTACATCCACACCAACCACTATCATCCGCAGAAGCAGCAACAACCGCAGGTTAGTTGAGCGAGTCCCTCTAGCTAGGTAGGTACTTAGTTCAGTTATTCCCTCTAGCTTGCTGCTAGCTTAATTCCTCTTTGTCATGACCAGCAGCAGCAACAGGCTGCCGGCGACGCGCATGAGGCTCCGTCGTCAACACACGCCCTTTTGGAAAATGTGGCCGTCGACGTTACTGATCTGGAGGAGCAGCAAAGGGTGAAGGACGACCAGCAGGAGGAGGAGGATGTCGATGTGGATAATCTTAACTTCCCTGCTGCAGCCGGCCAGTCGCAATCGGAACCTGAAGAATCACTCGCCGATGCCCTTAATACTGTCGGCGACAGGCGGACTGATGTTGGGGAGGAAAAGC
This sequence comes from Guadua angustifolia, assembly GCA_036346375.1. Taxonomy (NCBI): domain Eukaryota; kingdom Viridiplantae; phylum Streptophyta; class Magnoliopsida; order Poales; family Poaceae; genus Guadua; species Guadua angustifolia. The sequence continues at coordinate 856,150 of JAYEVE010000028.1, forward strand.
TGCAGCAGCGGCTAGTGATGGAGATGCGGTCCAGCTTGTCCTTGCCGGCGGAGAGGATGGATCATCGACAAGAGCAGCAGCAGCAGCAGCAGGAGGGTGGGGATTGCGAGGAAGAGGAGGACATCATTAGCAGTGCGGGGGAGGGGGAGTGGGTGTACGACGATGCTCAGCGGCCGCTGTACCGGGAGGAGGAGTGCGGGTTCCTGACGGAGCAGGTCACCTGCATCCGCAATGGCCGCCGGGACGACACTTACCAGAAGTGGAGATGGCAGCCGCGACCAACAAGTCGATGCTATTCCAATTCTTCCAGCAGCCATCTCCATCTCATCTCCAGGTATACGTACGGTACACCACCTTGCATACTACTTCTAGCTTAGCTTAATTGCTCTTTTTTCAATCTTAATTTTGTCTTGCTCTTGTTAGTACTAGTATATAGGACTATGTAATGTTGGAACTACCCGGAAACTTTTGTTGGCTTTCGCAATTACTAAGTCTTTTTTTTGTTTTTCAATGCTATTTATACTAGAGATTACATGCTAACATGGGCGGAACCACCCCAAAAATTTGAGAAACTTCAAAATTACACCTCCTGAATAGGGTAAATTTGTTGATTGAATTGGTTTTGATTTTGGTGATTTAAGATTTTTAAGACCTCAGAACTATTTGTATTATACTTTTAGCAAATTTCAAATATATTTATTAGATTTATGTTGATACCAAATTATTGCACAAGACTATAGAATTGCACGTGTGAAGTGTGCACCCCTATTAAAATTTTTCTAGTTCCTCCACTGCATGCTAACTAGATAACAATCCGAACTTCTAATCTTAACAAACTCAAACAAAATTGTAGAGTTTGAACCTTCTAAAACTAAAACTCAATCTTATCTATTTAACTAATATATGTTAAGATTATCTCTAACGTGTCAGTGTAGTGCTTAATTACTTAATGGTTAGCTCGTGGTCCAGCCAGCCCTTTACTATACTAGGAGGCTAGGGACCGTCCGACGAAGTCTTTGTGGAGTATTCCATTAGGCATGTACAATAAGGGTATTTTAGTTTACTATTAGTATGTACGTATCAATTTGATCTTATACAGAAGAGTGAGAAAATAATAGAGAGAAGAGAACCTACTATTATTTAGTAGCTAGTATCATACAGGAAAGCAGGTGTTATCGTCGGCTAAAAGCCGGTGTTGAAGTCGACACAACCGACTGTTAGTGTTGAAGTTAGTGTTTTGCTAATAGCTACAAAGATAAAATTAGTATTAAATGCTAAAATTTGCTTTAGTGTTTATTTAAAGACAACCTTTAGATATAATTATTGTACAAGCTGGCATTATTTTTTACTCTAGATAATATGGATAAGAGACAGAGTAAATAGTAGGTTTTATTGTTGCACATGCTCTTAGTGTCCCATTGCTAGCTTAGCTACATCCACTTCTTCGTATATGTTGTATTCCTCCATGCTACAGTGCTGAAGAAATCTTCGCTTATCTAGTCTTGTACTTCTTTACTTTTGCAAATCTAGCGTTTCATGCTTGTATTAACAAATTTAGCTCCCCTTCTACTGCGGAAGGCGCGGTATACCGGGAAAACATGGAAGCTGGCTAGCGCGGCGGTAGGGTGGGCGAGCGGAGCAGTGCGTGGGTGAGTGGGCAACGGGATAGGCGGGCGCTCGCAGGCAAATGCAGGCAGCAGGCAGACGGGCGCGTGTGTGTGGGAGGCTTCTTGCCACGCCTGAGAAGCGTGGAGGAAGCTCTACTGTGGTGGGCCATTCCCTGCTCTCGTGGTCGGCCTAGCTTGAGTGGCCTTCTGCACTACCTAGGCGTCAGAGGGGCACGTGTCATTTGCTGTGTCTTTTGTGGTGGAGAAGATGGCTAAATTTGCAAATACACTCATGTGAGGCTAGATTTGAAAAAAAATATAATATAGGAAGCTAGATAAGCGATGATTTGCATATTAATTCGCTTGCTTGGATTCCACTAATTCTCGCAATATGTGCAAATCGAATTCACCACTAGCTAGCTATGACCTGCATGCATACCTCAAAATTAATTAGGCTTTACTTGGAGTATTAACCGATTAATTTGAAGAAAGCGAGCTACTGTGTATTCATAGGTTCGACGGCAAGGCGCTGCTGGAGCGGCTGCGGAACAAGCGGATGATGTTCGTGGGGGACTCGCTGAACCGCAACCAGTGGGAGTCCATGGTGTGCCTCCTCCAGTCCGAGGCCCCCGGCTGGGACAGCAAATCGCTCCACAAGAATGGCTCGCTCAACGTCTTCCGGTTCCACGTACGCCTAGCTTCAATTCCGCTAGCTGCATCATGCACATATTGACATGATCTATATGATCGATCGATCAAGTACATGCGTGAAAAATTCATCAGGATTACAACGCGACGGTTGAGTTCTACTGGGCTCCTTTCCTGGTGGAGTCCAACTCTGACGATCCAGACATACACGCCATCAGCGAGCGCGTCATCAAGCCCACCTCCATCGCCAACCACGCCGCCAACTGGAACGGCGTCCACTTCCTCATCTTCAACACCTATATCTGGTGGATGAACACCGATCAGATTAAAGTCATGTCAGTGTTTCTCTAGCATCTCTAATTATCGACTAGAGACGTACGACTGACTGACCCATGCTGGGATGACCAATGCTTAATCATCGATCGATATTTATCTCCATAGGCGAGGCGGCTCTTTCGCGAGGCCGGGATCGCCGCCGCCGGTCAATAAGAAGTACGACGAGATGGATCGCGTGTTGGCGTACAAGAAGGTGCTCAAGACATGGGCCAGATGGGTTCAAGCGAACGTGGACCCTGAAAAAACCATGGTCTTCTTCATGAGCGTCTCGCCTGTGCATATGCAGTAAGCTAAAATGGCATCTCCTATGTATAGCTAGTAGGACGTCTCTGAATGAATAAATGAATGAAGAGACCATTCAGAGATGCCAATTAAACTTGTAACTGATTGCAGGAGCGAAGGGTGGGGCAACCCCGGCGCCATCAAGTGCTCATCGGAGACCCTGCCAGCGACCAACTACACAGGGAAGCTGGAGCTGGGCACGGATTGGCGACTTTTCTGGACGGCGCGCAAGGTGGCAAGGCGGGCGCGGGTGCGCTTCGTCGACATCACGGCCATGTCGGAGATCCGCAAGGACGCGCATACATCGGTGCACACGCTGCGTCAGGGGAAGCTGCTCACGCCGGAGCAGCAGGCGCAGCCGGCCAAGTACGCCGACTGCATCCACTGGTGCCTCCCGGGACTGCCAGACACCTGGAACCACTTCATCTACGCACATCCTACACCACCATACATCCTAATTTCATCTCAGCACACTAGAAATCTGTTTAGTTTGCTTTCAATGGTTACATATGCTTGTCTTACTAAAATTTGGTAGTGTTAATCAAATTTAGTAAATATTTGGTTTGCTACCAAATTTTGATAAGATTACCTTCTCCTGTGTGGTTCTCTAGTTCATTTTCTTACCATATTTGGTCAAAAATTTGGTAACCAATTTAGTGATCAAATTTTAGTAATACCAAATTTTGGTAAGATTTAGTGAGGCAAATTTGTTATTAAACCATGTATAAGCCCTAGGTCTCCTTAGTCAATATAGCCATTAGTCCTTTTGTATGATCTCAATTCTCTAGCTTGTAGCGAGCGAGCGAGCAGCAGTTGATTTTTTTTGTGGTTTAATTATATATTGTAGGCTGAGGAAAATAATAAATTGTGTATGGTTTGCTCGAGAAAATTAAAGACTTATGCTGCTTCTTGTTTCGCTTGTTTCGGCTACAGTTTGGTTCAGATTAGTAGCGCTTAGTTAGAACACGCACGGTCTGGTACACCAGTAAAATAATTTCGGGGGATTAAGATTGGAGTACGTCTGTACGTGCAAGCTGCTTCCGCCGACCGCGTCCATTCTTGCGGTGACGATAGCCGGCACATGGGCTGCATGTAGAGAATTCACTCACAGTTCCCTTCACAGAGGAACTAGTACTATTACTACTGGAAACTTTTGCCACAAAAAGAGCAAATTAAGACGATCGATAACGAGAAACTAGGTAGATATGTATGTTACGCTGCACCGGTTATAAGAACAGTCCTTTGTCGAAGATAAAGTAGAGAAATTTATGAATAAATAAGATATAAAATCGTCAATGAATCGTAGGAATCATAGTTCCAACGCAACACAAATAGCCAGTTTCTTCGTAGGTAACCTCAAAGCTAATCACATCCAAGAAATTAAACCAAGAAAACCTCGTGCTAATCTACGATATGGACATAATGATCCAACAATAATGAAAGTTTCCGTTACGCAGAACATTTTAACTAACGAAAGGAATAAACAACACCTAATGATCCATCCACTACTAAAGAACAGTGCATCACTGCCGGCTCCAAAACGCCATCACTGCTGGTTATGGGAGCCGGCAGTGATTGGTCGGTAGTGATACTCGGGATTATCACTGCCGGCTCAGGAACCGGTAGTAATAAGAGCTATCACTACCGGTTCGCTATACAACTGGCAGTAATATTGGACTATCTTTGCTGGCTCATACATAAATCCAGCAGTAATAGCTGCATATCACTGCCGATTCGAAATAGAAACCGGCAGTGATATTGAAAGACCATGTGGAGGTCTATCCTTGTGTGTGATGAGTAATTGACGAGATTTGAGCTCGGGTTGATTTGAAATTGAGTTTGGTTTGAATTGGATTTTCTATGTGAAGCAATTTGAGTGTTGGGTGCTTTTCTAGTGCTACTCTGGTGCAGGGCGAGTAACCTAATCGCTGAGCTTAATTAAGATCGATTAATGATTTTGGGATAATCATTGAATATATATGTGGGCATTGCTATGTGAAAGGTTTTTCCTTATCTTTGATGGTTGTAAGGCGGCGGTGCTAGGTCATGGTGAGGTGGAGGATGACCGGACTAGGCGAGAGCGTCGAAGGTCCGCATTTGGCCGGGAGATCGTCTTAAGATGACCGGAGAGGCGAGTCCTGCAAGCCAAGAAGATAAGGAAAGGAAATGATGCTAGCTAGATGCCGCGTGGATCAATGAGGGCCGTCGGATTGTAGTCTAGTTGATAGGTTAGTGGGTCTAGGTAGTATGCTTTGAAAACCGTGCAAGAAAACCCGGTATGTATGTGGGTTTTGGGTTAGCCCTTGCATGGCTGTGTGTGTGGGTTAATCCTAGCCCTTGGATGAGTGCTCTAGGGTTGAGGGACTCATCCAAGGGTGGTAGGTGGCCCAAGAGTAGTATAAAAAGGGGTGGAGGGGTAGTCTCCTCCCCTTGAAGGTTTGAGTTGCTCCTTTGAGCTTTGCCCACATGAAGTGAGGCTTTGTAAACCTTCCCACCAGAAATACAAAGAAATTTCTTTACATTATTGTGAATTTAAATTTCGCATTTACATTATGTCTTTACTTTACGCAATTTAAATTCAGCATTTACGTTACGCATTTACTTTCCCGTAATCTACATTCATGCAATTTGGATTTGCCTCCCCTCCTTCTAAATGCTGATCTTGGATATTTTGAGTGTGTTCATATGGTTTTATGAGTAGAGATCATCTTTTTTTCATGTTCCAACTCTGTCCAGAACTTGTTCTTCGCGCAGCAGTTAGTGTTTGATTTTTAGAAAAATCTAAAAACATCCTTTTTGAGTTATTCTTATTGGAGTTTGTGCGGAACTCCTATATACATCTGTGTAAAAATTTTGGAGTTCACTTGATGCACCGTTTGGGCGCCAGAGGTGAAAACCGAGCCCCAAACTCTCTGCTCGATGTTTCTTGACTGTCTGTGCTCTTTAATTTTTTATGAATTTTCTGTAAGGTATTTTGAAGTGAAATTTGGTGGAATTCTTTATGACTCATCTTCTCATAGGAAGAAAATTTCTTATAATTTCTTGAGCAGCAGAGACCCACCAAACTCCTGTTCAAAATGAAGACAGTTTCTGGAATTTCTGCTATTGCTTTTCTAAAAGTGGCTTTTATGATTTGAATTGATCTTTTTCTAAAAGCAAGGGTAGATTTGATTCCTTCTTGATTTGGACACTAGACAACCAGAATTGTGACTCAAAAATCCCCACATATTCTATGGAAATCATCCATGCATGCTAGGGGTACACATAGTTGTCTAGTTGTTCAGGTTTTTCACGATTTCCTTTGCACGATCTTTTCAAGGTTTTAGTTGAAGTATTTTGGGGGAAAATTTATTTATGACCATTCACCCCCCCCTCTGTTCGCCATCTCGATCCTTCAGATATATATATTTCACTGCCGGTTCTTGCACAAACCGACAGTGACAAGCCTTGTACCAAATGTTTTTATTACATATTTTTTCTGCATTATATATTTTTATACAATATTTTTGTACAATGTATTAATGTAAAGCATCGTTAAATCATAATTTGTTATACCATTGTGGAGTACATGGACCCCGAGTATCTATATGGCGGGCCACGAGGACTACCTAGGAGGGGACGGGCCGAGCTGGCTATGCAGAGATGGGCGCCACCTAGACTGCAACTGTCGAATCCAATAAGGAAGGGCTAAAAATAGCAACCGACCTATAACAAGAATGATACGATTGTATCCTGGAGGTTAGCATATTCGGCAGATAAGGCTAGAGATAGAATCTCCACCTTGTAACCGACTAGGACTTATCCATGTAACCCTACCCCCCGACTATATAAGGAGGGGCGAGGGACCCTAGAAACACACGATCATACACATTCTCATGCACACATGCATACACGCATTCACAATCATCAACAACATCAAATTCCAGAGCACAAGACTAGGGTACTGCCTCTTCCGTGAGGGCCTGAACCTGTATAAATCCCTAGTATTGTGTTAACATCGAGTTTGGATCCAACGCCTAGCCCCGTAATCATCATTGGCGACAACAAACGTCAACAGTTGGCGCACTAGGTAGGGGGAGCGCGAAGATCAATCTCGTCGAGTTCGATGGCCGCCATCAACGGAATCACCATCACCTTCAATCCCGGCCAAGCTCTTCGCTTTGGGAGCCTGGACTTCATCGTCGACAAACTTGGCAAGCTCTCTCTCTCTCGAATCGGACCAGATCCAATCTAGGAAGGGCTCAGTAGTACCTTGCTCACACTCCCGTTCGGGTTGGGGAACGCCGCGGCCACCTACTCACGAGTAGTACACCAGGGGCTTACTTCCCAACTCGGATACGGTGAGGATCCGACCAGGGATGAGTCTCAGATCATGGGCGTCATCAGTCGCAATCCACTCGTATTCAAAGATCAACTCAATTTATCTTCTCTCCACTCCTCTGGCTCAGAGACCAAGTCGGAGAGCAGCGCAGGGAGTTGCCAAAATTTTCGTGGTGTCTGCGTAATCAAAGACCCGCGGACTGACTCTCAACACCAGTGGAACGCCGAAGAAGCTGCGGAGGTGGATCACCGTCATCGTGAGGCACAAGAAGTGCGCTCACAAGCGCTTCAGACCCGAGGCCGCAACGTCAATGAAGACATCTTGCAGGCAAGAATGGGGGACCAAACTGTTTTCCATACGCCGTAGCAGAACATTGTCGCCTCTAAGACACTCCTCGACACCTTGGGTCCAATGCTCGGTGCCGATAGCCCCGCTGCCCCGATCGTGACCCAAGTTCAGGCCATGGTGACGACGACAACAATTCAGCACAACCAGGGTGATCCAGTGGGGATGGTGCATTCTCGTGCTCTCGCAGTCACTTAGACTTCTAGCAGTTGGACCTTCCGCAGTTGGACCATGCGCAGTCGGCATGAGCCTCGCCGTGATGAGGATGCTCACCAGAGCCTCAACCGCGACCTCCGTTTGGACCTTAACGCTAGGCGGCGTGAGCGGGAAGATGATGAACGGTGCCGGCACGAAGATGATTATGAGCGTTTCAGCATCGGCTATGATGGTCAAGACAACCGCAATGATCGGTGCGATAATCGCGATGATCGCAGGGACAACCACCATCGTGGCCTTGTGCGACGATGAAGACCACCGAGTCAGAACTCTACCACGCCGGTCTCCACCGCGGCATGATGACGGACCCATTGATGGCATCCATGCGTTTACTGCTCGGCTCCGCAGAGTGGTATGGCCCGAAGGCTTCAACCCCAAGGGTATCATCAAGTTCGATGGGGAGAGGGACCCACAGGCTTGGTTGCAGGTTTTTGTCCTCGCAGTCAATATAGCCGGAGGCGACTACAACGTGATGGCAAACTACTTGCCAATCAGGCTCACCCTATCGGCTCAGACCTGCCTCACAGGACTTCCAAAGAATTCTATAGATTCCTGGGGAGATCTTTGTGAGCAATTCATTTCAAATTTCCAAGGCACCTATTAGAGGCTCGGAACCCCGTGGGACTTGTACCAACTCCATCAGAAGAAGAATGAGTATCTCAAGGAATTCATCCGGCGCTTCATGTAGAAGAAGAACACGATTCGGGACGTCTCGGAAGCGGTCGTCATAGCGGCTTTCTAGAAAGGAGTCAGCGATGCTAACCTGATCAAGAAGATGTCTTGGAAGCTGCCAACTACAGTGAAGGAGATGTTCACATTAGCGGACCACTACGCCACAGCCTTCGACTCCCTAGCCGAGTGCCAAGATGACCGTCCATGGCCGAAGGACAAGAAGGATCATGCTGAGTCCTCCAAGAAGAAAGATAAGAAGCAAAAGAGCGAGGAGCTGGCTGCGGTATTAGAGTGCAGTCGGCCTCGAGCGCCGCTGTTTGGACATTACGAAAAGGTAATGGAAGCCCAATGTCCTTTCCATCCCAAGGGGAAACATGCAGACAAGGATTGCCTCATCTTGAAAAGGTTCACGCGAGAAACCAACAAGTAGTTGGACCAAGGCAAAGGTGAGGACCCCCCTGAAGATGACAACTACCAAACGACTGAGCGATAGCTCAACTACATATTCAGGGGCTCTGTAGTGTATGAGTCCAAGCGGAAGCAAAAACTTACCGCTCGGGACATCAATGTCGTCATGCCGATGACCCCCCAATACTTGAGGTGGTCCGAAGTTCCAATCACATTTGATCGCTCGAATCATCCCGACCACATCCCATACCTAGATAGATATCCCCTGGTATTGGATCCCATCAATCGTAGTGTCAAGCTCAAGAGAGTATTGGTTGACGGAGGGAGTGGACTCAATGTCCTTTTCTCTAAAACCTTTGGCGACATAAAGATCTTTGGCTTCGAGCTGAAGCGTGGCTCATCGCCGTTCCATGGGGTAATCCCCGAGACCTCGACGATACCACTTGGGCAAATCACCCTGCCTGTTACGTTCGGTACAAAGGAGAATTACCGGACCGAGTACCTAAACTTTAAAGTGGCTGATTTCAAGACGGTGTACCACGCCATCTTGGGAAGGCCAGGTTTAGCCAGATCCATGGCTGTGCCGCACTACATGTATCTGACGCTGAAGATGCCAAGGCCAAAAGGCATTATCATGGTTCATGGTGATGTCAAGCAATCCTTCGTGTGCGATAGGGAGAGCTGCGAGATGGCTGCGATGTAGGAGGCAGTGGCTGACAGAGAGAATATCCAACTGGTGGCTGCACTCCAATAGGACGAAGGAGATGTCACAGCTAGGAAGCAAGCCAAGTCAGGTATAAAGCCTGACAAAGGAGTCAAAAATGTGGTACTCGACCCGTCCAACTCGGCCAAGACGGCTCTGATTAGGACAGGGCTTGATCACAAATAGGAAGACACGCTCGTCACCTTCCTCCGGGCGAATAAGGACATCTTTGCTTGGAAGCCATCTGATATGCTTGGTGTCCCTAGGGAGGTGATCGAGCACTCTTTGAATGTCGACAAGAAGGCAAGGCCGATCAAACAACAGCTCCGGCAGTTCGCGCAAGATCGTTGTGATGTTATTAGGGAGATCACTAAACTTGTAGCTGCTGGCTTTATAAAAGAAGTGTATCATCCTGACTGGTTAGCAAACCCTGTACTCGTTCGTAAAAAGAATAAAAGTTAGCGCATGTGTGTTGATTATACTAATCTCAACAAAGCGTGCCCAAAAGATCCATTCGGGCTGCCTCGCATCGATCAAGTGGTGGACTCAACCGCCGGGTGCGAGCTCTTGAGTTTCCTAGATGAATACTCGGGATATCACTAGATCCGCCTAAAGGAGGAAGACTACATTAAGACTTCATTCATCACGCCGTTCGGGGTTTTCTGCTACGTCACAATGCCATTCGGGTTGAAAAACACTAGCGCAACCTATCAGCGCGCGATACAACGGTGTTTTCACACTCAACTCAAATGCAACATGGAAGCATACGTGGATGTTGTCGTTGTCAAATCTCGTATAAAGGAGGACCTTATCTCTGATTTGGCTGAGACATTTGAGAGCCTGAGGGCCTACAAGATGAAGCTCAACCTCGAGAAGTGTGTCTTCGGAGTCCCTTCAGGAAAGCTACTCGGATTCATCGTGTCTCATCGCGGTATCGAGGCAAACTCGGAGAAGATCAATGCCATCTTGAAGATGAAACCCCCCACTTACCAAAAGGATGTCCAGAAGCTCATAGGATGCATGGTCGCACTCGACAGATTTATTTCCCGCCTAGGAATATGGGGGATGCCGTTTTATAAGCTCCTTAAGAAGCAGGACAAATTCTAGTGGACTCCTGAGACACAACAAGCTTTTGAGGATCTCAAGACGTTCCTCACCACACCTCCAGTGTTGGTTTCACTGATGCCCGAGGAACCCCTTTTGCTTTACATTGCAGCAACGACTCATGTGGTCAGCACTGCAATTGTTGTGGAGCGGGAGGAAGCAGGACACTTGCAGAGGATTCAGCGCCCAGTTTATTTCATCAGCGAGGTATTGGGCGAGTCAAAGGTACGGTACCCTCAAGTATAGAAACTATTGTATGCCGTACTACTTACTTCTCGCAAGCTTAAGTATTATTTTCAAGAGCATACGATTTCGGTGATTACTTCTTTTCTGATTGGAGACATACTCCACAATCAGGAGGCCACCGGGAGAATTGCAAAGTGGGTAGTCAAACTCGGAGCCTTTGAAATTTTGTTCAAGTCAAGAACTGCCATTAAGTCTCAAGCACTCGTCGACTTCACCGCCGAGTGGATAGAACTGCAAAACCCTACAGCCATTGAAGAGGTTGAATATTGGACAATGTACTTCGATGGTTCTCTCATGCTCAGTGGCGCAGGGGCAGGCGTAGTGCTCATATCTCCAAAAGGGGAACACTAAAATACGTTCTTCAACTCCACTTTCCGGCATCAAACAATGTCGCCGAGTACGAGGCACTCCGTATCGCCATATTTCTCGGTATCCGATGATTGACGGTTCGCGAGGACTCATAGCTCGTAGTCAACCAATTGCAGGAGGATTGGTTGTGCATCGATGACAATATGACCATGTATTGCCAGGAGCTGCGCAAATTGGAGGACAAATTCGACGGGCTAGAGTTTATCCATGTGCTCCGTTGAGATAATGAAGCGGCGGACGAGCTCGCAAGATTAGGCTCCAGTCGGGCAACAGTTCCGGCTGGCATATTTGTTGAAGAGCTTCATAAACCTACCATAAGCTGATAGCAGGATACGAGTGAGTCAAGGGAAAAGCTGGCTAAGGTGAAAATTTTGGTCATAAACCCTGACTAGACAATTCCCTATCTATATTATCTGTTGAGGGACAAGCTCCCTGAAGATCGCACATTGGCCGAGCGCGTGGAGCTCTATTGAGTCCTTCACAATCTCCTTGCCTGCAACAGAGCACTCGACATAGATAGGAGACCAGTCAGGAAGCTGTGTTAAGAACTGGAAGCACTCGGCGTGAAGCATGACTCGGCTAGGATGCTACCAGGAAGGCAGCAACTCGATCGCGAAGCACTCGGGGGCTACTATGGAGAACATGGACCCCGGGTATCTATATGGCGGGCCTTGAGGACTACCCAGGAGCGGAGGGGCCGAGCCGGTTATGCAGAGATGGGTGCCACCTAGACTGCAACCGTCGAATCCAATAAGGAAGGGCTAAAGATAGTAACCGACCTATAATAAGAAAGATACGATTGTATCCTGGAGGATAGCATATTCGACAGATAAGGCTAGAGATAGAATCTCCACCATGTAATCGACTAGGACTTCTCCATGTAACCCTACTCCCCGACTATGTAAGGAGGGGCGAGGGACCCTAGAAACACACGATCATACACATTCTCATGCACACACGCATACACGCATTCACAATCATCAGCAACATCAAATCTCAGAGCACAGGACTAGGGTATTATCTCTTCTGTGAGGGCCTGAACCTATATAAATCCCGAGTCTTGTGTTACCATCGAGTTTGGATTCAGCGCCTAGCCCCGTAATCATCATTGCCGACAACAAACGTTGACAACCATATTAACATATTTGAGTTACATATTAATATAAAGCATCGTTATATTAATATGGTAGAACAATATAGTATATAAAGAATTATTAAATCATAATTCAAATATATTAAAGCATCACAATATTTGGTTTCTACAATCATCTATTTACTAATATAATGTGAGTACATCTCATTCACTTTGCTTTTTCGACAACTCTAGTAGAATTAAAGTTTCACGTGGAACTCACCGTTCAGATTGATGATCTCATCATGAAGGAATCCGGCGAACTGCTCTTGAATTGTTAAAATTTTTGTTAGTAGTAACTTATTGGTTCTCATCTTGGAGAGCTGTTATTGAAGAAATGAGAAAATTAATTAATGATGATATATGTTAAATGAAAGAAAAGTAGGCATCAATGTGTAATTATATACCATGGCTTCGTTATAGTTGACACTCTCCGCGACAATTGAATGTATATTTGTACATACATAGAATGCACATAAATTGTTTCTCGGGTCCTGCCTCATGCATGGAAAGTCGGTTATTATCTGAAAATCTTTCTTGTTGGAACGATGCCGAACACTTTTCTTGCAATATCGATGCCGACCACTTGTTGGGACAATGCGTAACGATCGAGTTTACATGTTCAGCATGTCCCAAAAGTCTTGATACAGATTAGTTGGTTTTCTCCTTGAGTCCAAGACAAAAATCCTGCTAGCATCTAACTCGATGACGAGGAGGACCCAGTGAAACCTGCACATATATGTCAACATAGCCCATTAGTCCCACATCGTGTTACGCAAAAATACTAAAATGATATTAGAAGTAGGGTAATACGTACTTAAAGTTATAGGGTAAAAGTATGGAGGTTTTGTATTGCAACTTCAAGAAAGTATTAAATAAATAGTCTTCAAGAAACTGTGAAGACTGCATCACAATTTTTTTGTTGGCAAGCCCTGGATCGAGAAATGATAACTTGTCATTGCCATTTCTTTTACATGTCTGTATCTCCATTCTACATAAGAAAGAAGTTAGACATGCAATTAAACGGTACAAGAATGTACAATAATATACATAGATACTTACAAAGTCTACAGTCTGAGTATATTTACGTCTAGGGCATCTTGCTAGTACAACATATACAATTCGTCGAAATACACCCAGAAGATGTTATCCCCATTGTGAAAATCCGATTCTATGTATATGATTGGGAACACCTCCATACCATCATTGGACTGCTGCATGTATCACTGATGGACATGCCGCAGTTGTGTTGTTAGGTGGTCTAAATGAGCTAGTTCAACCAGCGGTTTCCCCAAAATGCACTTCCACCTTAGACCTTACTCCTGAGCATGATCTCGTTGAGCAGCATCTCCTTGAGCTTTCCATCTCAACGCATCGGCACTAGCCGCCTTCAAGTATTACTTTCTAGAGATGCGCTCGTAGTCTGACATTTCGCAAGGTTCGGAAGCCCGCCCCGTCTTTTTGACTTTTCCCATACTTAAGAAAAACTTCTGCGCATTAGCATCAACTTTAGTCTTTTCAGGTGATTGCACCTTTTTGAAGTGAAATGTTACGCATGCGCTTATTTCGTTTTTCTGTTCTTCTTCAGTCATCTCAGCTGGTAATTTCTTCTGAGGCTATGCTGGCTTCACAGATGACCGAGATTTGGTAGACGACGGTGCAGACTTCCGAACTGGTGCTGGTGTTCGATTCTTTTTAGATGCCGGTAGAGGAGTTGGACTTTTCTTGGGTGGCGCCACCAGAGGAGTTGGACTTTTCCTGGGTGGTGCTACCAGAGGTGTTGGACTTTTTCTGTGGGGTGGCGACAAGGGCGAGATGTCTCTGTGTGGAGTGCAGCTTATCATCATCATCATCGTCGTCTTTGTCATCCTCATCGTCCGAGCCAAACTTAATCAAGCTCTTGCGCCACATGAGGAAGCCATGCATGTTTTCTCTAAGTTTGTTTTTCCATCCTCACTAGGGATCTCTACCTCCATTTTACGGTATTAGCAGACTACACTGTCTATTTCGACCCTGGTGAATCCCGGTGGTATCAGGCGGCAGTGCAGAACCTACGAGGAGCCGCATGGCCAAGCCCTACCATCAACCACCTTAATGGTAATGCCATGTGCGGACAAATGTAGCTTGCACCGTGTCAGTTCTATGATGTCATCCACTAGAAAATGGAGTCCATGCTCTTCGGGAATCCCTATGGACGCGCAGCTGCTCTTACGAGCACCGTGACTAAAGATCCGAGGGATGTCATCGGGTGGTGATTGCGAGCTGAGAGCTTTCTATACTACTTGCTCCACAACCTTATCCAGTTCCGCTCTCTGTTCCGCTAACGCTCTCGCCACAACATCATTTATTTGATAGTCCAGTTGATCTTGTCGTATTCTCTTTGGATGCGTGTACAACGACGCGTCAGCTGGGAAGCCTTCTTTCCACGGTACCAAACCAACTCCTCGGGTTCGACCAGAGTTCTCCTTATTACCTAGGGCTACGGTTAGCTCATTATTCTCCCTTTGTGGACTGAAAAAGCCTTAGGAAGACTACACATGAGCATCTGTTATTTTGCGTGACACTTCCTAGACTCTATCGCTTCTAAAGCTTAAGCTGCCATCATCCTAGATAGAAGCCCCCCTCCCAAGCAACCAGTGCTTCGATCATTCGATCAACTCGGCCATCGCAGGAATGACGCCCCTGCGGGTTAGTTCTTCTTCGCACCTATCCCATGCAGGTATTTTCTTCACATAGCCAGTAGTGCCTAGTGTGTGAGAGTACATATTCTTATCTGCGTTAGCCTTGTTCTTCTAACTCACTATGTGGGTTTCTTCAGAATTCTTGTACGCCACAAAGTCCTCCTAAAACTCCCTTATCTTTGGGTACATGACAAAATTTGGCGTTTCATTCTTCTTCACATAGTTATTATTCAGTATCGTCGTTGTACACATGATGCATAGTGCACATTTCTTCGCAACCAACTTGGACCCTTGGGGAACTAGAATACTTCTTTTAACTTGTCTCACAGCAAGTCCTTCAGGTCATCGGGAACCACCCACTGGTCACCTCGCGGCCGATCCATGATCTATAGCTGATGGGCACATAATCCCTAGCAAGAACTACGCATGCTGTCTTGTACGACCCCAATGATGACTCGGGTATAGCAGGTTCCCCGACTGCTGGGAGCTCTACTATATTGTAAAGTCCCTTAGGCATCTTGCTTGGACCACGGCCTACGCGCCGCCTTTGTTCATCAGACGTCTAAGTCTGCAATTTGATCTTCTTATTAGTTTTCAAGATATATAAGCTCTTTTGAGTTACACTTTTCCAGATAAATCCTACTTTATATATAGCAATTGGTAGTGCATTTCTTAATTAGTTTTGATAGTCCAGAAAGAAATAAAAACCTCGACAACAAAAGTAGTTAATTTTTCCTTCGGATATGAACCTTTTCATCATCTCTCGAATGCAAGTGCTGATTGTAAAGTTTCAATCATGGTCAATTTATTCTATTGTCCAGTTCTCGATCAATAGACACACACATAGAAAAAAATACATCCCCGCGATGACATACAGTTACTTTAGTGGATCATTTTTATTTCCTCTTGATGCGCTCATATACAAATGAAATGTCTATCACATATTATTAGTAATGTTAGTGTATTATGCCATATATTCTACATTAAGATATGCTACTCTAATTATGGATGATTTGAATTGGCAGTAGCCTTCAGATTCATCTTGTATACTACAAATATAAGTTATTGAAAAGGATATATTGGCATCTCAATGATACTTGCAGAAGCTACCAAAATGAAAACAAAGTTTCTTCCTGTCACGTCTACTCACATTATTGAACACAACGAAATATATATGCACATGAACATATGATTTGAGTACAAGAATACTTGAGGTCTCACTTTGTGCAAACTGAAATGCTACTTCTGAACCTTACTGTACATTCACGACATGTTAGGGGAAGGGTAGACACAAATTTTACTGAGAATTGTTGCATAACATCATAGGAAAATTTTATATACACAAGCTTAAGCTCATTTACTTCTAGCTTCGGTGAGGTGGCGGCAGCCCTAGGCGAGCGAGGCGACGACAGCCCAAGTTGACGAGGTGGCGGGGAGCCGAGGCGTGGTGACACGGTCGGAGGTGGCGGCGGTCGGAGGCGAGGCGACGGAGACAGAGGTGGCGACGCGGTCAGAGGTGGTGGCGAACTCCGAGGCGAGGCGACGTGGTCGGAGGTGGCGGCGGTCCAAGGGGACGAAGACGGAGACGGCAGTTCTATGGCTAGGTTAGAGTAACTGAGAGGATGGGGCACGGGCTTTGAATTTATAGGGGTGGACTATCAATGCCAGCTCACTAAATCAACCGACAGTGATAGCATATCACTGCCAATCCAGAAATAGAACCGGCAGTAATAGAACTTATCACTGCCGACCCACTCCACAAATTGGTAGTGATACTAGAATATCACTGCCGGGTAGATCTGCACCTGACAGTGATAGTACTTATCATTGACGGCTCAATGTACGAACCGGCAGTAATACTAGAATATCACTACCGGGTGGAGATTTACCCTGCACTGATAGTGCTTATCACTGCCAGTTGATACTAGTAACCAACAGTAATAAGCTCTTATCACTGCCGGAAGAATGAGCAATTGGCAGTGATAAGCTTCTGAAACTTTCAATTTGATCCAAATTTTCTGAAAATTTTTGGAGGCATACACTAGGACATCTAATATTTTATTTAAATATTTCCCTAAATTTTGATCAAGTTCTAAAATTATAAAAATCCATATTGCTAACTGTTTTAATAGTTTTAATATTTCAAAAATCAAATAATGCTTGAAAAATTCACACAAATGCAGCCAAATTCACACAAATCCAAAGGCAGTCAAATTCATGAAAATCCAAATGCAGTTTAGAGTTGCACTCAAATCTTCGACCACACTTCTCTTCGAGCTGCCAAAGAATAGAGCGAACCAGTTCAAAGCATAACCTCAATTTCCATTATTTCATATATTACATCAATTGTTACATATGAGAAAATAAACGTATCGTTCGTACAAAAGAAAGCATACATTTCATTACTACAACTAAACTACGATTTGACTTTCGTTATGATCGCGGCGTATGTACGTAGCTTCGTCACTCTCTTCCATGAGACTTAGGTCAACATGCTCTCCGAAAGGGGGAAGCTCATCGAATTGATTGTACTCTTCCTCGTCAACAACATTCTCAACTCCCACAATCCTTCTTTTTCCTTGAATAACCACATGGCGCTCCATGTTAGCCTGGTCAATTACAAAGAAGATTTGTATAACAGAATTAGCAAGTACGAATGGTTCTTCTCTATATCCAACGAGTTTGAGGTCCATAGTAGTGATACTGTACTTGTCGATATTCACGCCCCTTGGAAGTCTGACCCATTGGCACCGAAAGAGAGGGACCTTCAAAGGTCCGTAGTCAAGCTCCCAAATCTCTTCTATATGAATCCGTAGTAGGTTTGCTTATTTCCATTGCTGTCATAGGCATCTATACGGATACCGTTGTTTTGGTTGGTGCTCTTTTTATCTTGTGCTCTAGTATAAAATGTAAAACCATTCATGTCGTATCCTTGGAATGTCCGAATTGTAGTTGACGTTTCCTGAGACAACACTTTCAATTGAGTGTAGTCTGTCTCCATATGCATCATGTGTCTACGCAATCAATCACCAAAGTTATCTCTGTGCTCTCTGGTGAGCCAAACCTCTGATCTCCGGGGTTTGTTCTGGATAGCATGTTCTTGTGCATGTTGACATACAGGGCAACCACAACTGATTGTCCCAAAACTGTAAAATGTGCTTGTGTAAATGAAGCTAGATTTATAGTATGTAGTAATTTCTCGCCTAGTGTCCCTTTCCCCTGTAGCCTCCCCTCATGCCGAGATATAGGCACACCAATCAGTCTGAGATCCATATAATCGACGCAGAACTCAGTGACCTCCTTGGTTCCCCAACCATCGGCAATTGATGCGCACTAGGTCGGCCCGATCTTCTGATGAGAACGATACGTCGATTTGGTGTAGTGACGACGCTACCAATCCACGGGATCAGCAACCGAACAATCGCAAAGTCACCACACGAGGCGATCAACCGAGCCAAACACGATCGATCCTTGAACCTGCTAGCAATCGAGAACAAGCAAGAACAAGTTGATAGTAAATGGGTAATCTCACCAACAAGTTGAGGTTCTGTTTCTCGACACGGGTGGTCTAGTCGACACACGCGAACTCGAGGAGGGACGCACAAGGGGTCTACCAAAACACAACAAAACCTAAGCGTAAAAGAACGGTGGCGGCCATATATATAGCGGCGGCCAGGAGGTATAGGGCAGCCAAAACTGTGGTGGCCACCAAAACCCTAAGATACATGGGCCATAGGCCCAAAAGTGAGGTGACGCAGCACCCTGAATTTCTGGCCCGTGACATTGTTCCGCATTTTCCCATTGTTTTGGACCGAATTTGGAAGTGGGGCTTGATCCATTGGAAAGCTTATCTCCTAAGCTTTCAAACGGGTGGTCGCACACTGAAAACGGAGTCCGGGAGCCCAAGTTATGCCCGTTTGAAGTTGGCATGCTGCTGGATGGCCGAACCGGGCTTTTTGGCATCTTGGGCTTCCATATGGGCCTTCCTTGACACGTGGGCTGTTCTCGGGGTGTGTGCTTAAGGCCCTTGTCTGTTGATGTGGGCTTAAATAGCTGAGCTTTTGGATTAAGGCCTCTCGGCGACGAAGTTGCCGCAGCGTCGATCATTTGTGACGAAGATGGAGCAGCGTCGGTAGTCATTGGAGAAGCTAGAGAGGAAGGAGGGGCAGCAGTCACGCTGGTCGTATCCATGTTGGTGATGTCCTCATCATCCTCCCCTTCTTGAATTGGAGTCGTGCTCGACTCCTTCTCATAATCCTGCAAAAAGTTAGTGGCAACAGGAGGCAAGGAAACAGATGTCTGCAAAGCAATATCATGTGAGGAAACAATCTTATTTAAAAGAATTTCTTTCTTGAACATTGGTTTAGATTGTTGTACACCACTAACAAGTTTGTCATCCTCATGTTCTTTACCATTAGTTCTTTTTGCATTAATTTTGGCTAACTCAGCAGGAGTCATTGGATTCAAAACCATTTTCTTTCCATTAAACTTGAAAGTATATTGATTGGTTCTACCATAGTGAATAGCATCAACATCATATAACCAAGGTCTACCTAATAAAAGTGAACATGATTCCATAGGTATGACATCACAACAAACATGATCATGGTATGAACCAACGGAGACAGGAACTTGCACGGTTTGTGTTACCTGAACCTTACCAATTGAGTTGAACCATTCCATTGAGTAAGGTTGCTGAAGTGGAGTCGTGGTCAAGCCAAGTTTCTCGACCATGTGTAGACTTGCGAGGTTGCTACAGTTTCCTCCATCAATGATGACATGTACATGCGTTCTTGCACAACAAACTTAGTTTGGAATAAGTTGTTGCGTTGAGTTTCATTGGCATGTTCCACTGGTGCACTAAGTAGGCGATGAGACATGAGGCTCATGTAGTTGTCCGTCATTGCAGCACTCAGGTGCACACCATCTTGATCATTCTTGCCTACAGGGTTAGTCGCAAGAATAGCAAGCACATTCTTATCGTTACATATTGAAATACACTTACTATCCTTCTTCTTAGATTGTGTAGGTATGACTTCTTTCTTCAGTAGTTCCTTCTCATTCTTGGTCGAAGGGATAGTCCCATGCTCAACCTTTTCATTTTTTAATTCTCTATTTCGCCATTTCTCCATGAACTCACTGTGCTTTTTTCTTTCAATTTCTTCTCTTTTCTCAAACTCATGATTAAGTTTCGCATATATTTCTTTGTTCTGGCGGAATGCTTGGATCATCCTCAAGTATAGATTATCGTTCTTTCAGAGACTGCCATTATTAGTGGTAGACAAGAAAAATATACATAAAAATGTATATTCCTATCTACTAATATGTGGACGGTGGAGGATCTCACACGCTCAAGCTCACACCAAGTTCTTACCAGTTCTTACCCTGCAGCTTTTCAAGATTCAATCGAGGGATGATGGTAATCTGCACTCAGGGGTGACAAAGCGATTGCAAGGTGCTTCTCCTGTGGTTAATAGTAGGTGGAGCTTGGATAGGTATAATATGTAGCAAAGGATATACTAGAACCACACTAGCCAAAACAAGTTGAAAGAACATTCAACGACGGTATTTTCTTGGTTCTAGGTTAGACCAAACTAGAGACGCGAGCACCGACACCAATGAAGTCACGAACACAGAACTGAATAACCACAAAGACACAAGCAAATAGCTAGGGCTTCTTTTTCCACCTTTTAGTGCGGCTCTTTTATATGCACTTGCCTTTTTTCTTTATTTTTCTTCCTTCTATATCAAAAAGTGGCACATATGAATTACAACTCAAACTTTTTTTTTCTGCTGCAAACAGATCTACTATGCAGAAACTTCAAGCGCTGTTTTCGGATTTTTATTGGCTTCCAATGCAAAAACGTATAACTAGAAAGTTGTAGATCGTTTCGAGCTGATCAATTTGCATATATGGAACGTCTATTTTGGATAAGGGAAGCCAGAGATATTGACCCCGAAATACAGACTGCTCAGAAAATCCAGGACGAAAACAGATTCCAATCCAACGCGATTTTGGGCAAGAAGACGGCGTTTCTGGAAAGTTTCACAATGAACAAAGTTGTAGATAATTTCTCAAGCTTTCAGGAAAGTACAAGAACAGCAAAATCCGAGTTCGTATGAGGGAGTTATGACCAAAATACCGAACTGGACAGAGGAGGATCCGAATTGGACGCGGCGACGTGATGGAGTTCAACTCGGTGACAAGAACGTGACAAGAACTCGAAACTCTAAAGATCAAAACACTAAGACCAGCAACGACACGACGATGCAACGCAAATTCAACAAGAATTAAACTAGGCAATAATAGTAAAGGCCAAAAGGGGCTCGGATTAGATCAAACACACGACGAACAGATTTTTTTTTGGGGCTGTTTTTCTGGACTCTAGGACGAACAAGATGAACTAAACAAAGATAAGGGTGTTCTCACCCAGCAACCTTCGCTCTGATACCACTTGATGCGCACTAGGTCGGCCCGATCTTCTGATGAGAACGATACGTCGATTTGGTGTAGTGACGACGCTACCAATCCACGGGATCAGCAACCGAACAATCGCAAAGTCACCACACGAGGCGATCAACCGAGCCAAACACGATCGATCCTTGAACCTGCTAGCAATCGAGAACAAGCAAGAACAAGTTGATAGTAAATGGGTAATCTCACCAACAAGTTGAGGTTCTGTTTTTCCACACGGGTGGTCTAGTCGACACACGCGAACTCGAGGAGGGACGCACAAGGGTCTACCAAAACACAACAAAACCTAAGCGTAAAAGAACGGTGGCGGCCATATATATAGCGGCGGCCAGGAGGTATAGGGCAGCCAAAACTATGGTGGCCACCAAAACCCTAAGATACATGGGCCATAGGCCCAAAAGTGAGGTGACGCAGCACCCTGAATTTCTGGCCCGTGACATTGTTCCGCATTTTCCTATTGTTTTGGACCGAATTTGGAAGTGGGGCTTGATCCATTGGAAAGCTTATCTCCTAAGCTTTCAAACGGGTGGTCGCACACTGAAAACGGAGTCCGGGAGCCCAAGTTATGCCCGTTTGAAGTTGGCATGCTGCTAGATGGCCGAACCGGGCTTTTTGGCATCTTGGGCTTCCATATGGGCCTTCCTTGACACGTGGGCTGTTCTCGGGGTGTGTGCTTAAGGCCCTTGTCTGTTGATGTGGGCTTAAATAGCTGAGCTTTTGGATTAAGGCCTCTCGGCGATGAAGTTGCCGCAGCGTCGATCATTTGTGACGAAGATGGAGCAGCGTCGGTAGTCATTGGAGAAGCCAGAGAGGAAGGAGGGGCAGCAGTCACGTTGGTCGTATCCATGTTGGTGATGTCCTCATCATCAATGCAGCCTTCCGGTCGATGTCGGTTACAAACATGTTTTTTTATAACCCCCATGAACATCTCGAAATGGTACATCTATTGTAGAAACACGGGACCAAGAATCCGTATCTCTTTCACAATGTGAACAATGAGATGGACCATAATATCAAAAAAAGATGGAGGAAAACACATCTCAAGCATGCACAGAGTGTGGACCACATCTTCCTGCAACTTATCTAGTTTTAACGGATCAATGGCCTTCTGTGAAATCGCGTTGAAGAATGAACACAACTTTATAATTGGATCTCAGACTTTCTCTGGCAGAACACCCCTAATTGCAATTGGAAGCATCTGTGTCATCATCACGTGGCAATCGTGAGACTTCATACCAATTAATTTTAAGTCTTTCATTGAGACTAGTCTCTTTATGTTAGCAGAGTAACCAGACGAAACTTTGACTCCGTGCAAGCATTCAAACATGCTAATTTTTTTCTTTCTTGCTCATAGTGTAGGAGGCTACGGGAAGGTACTTTTTGCCTGTATCCATTTCATCATGATGCAACTTTTTCTTGAGTTTCATATCTTCAAGGTCCATCCATTCTTGGAGTGTGTCTTTCGTTTTGCCAGATATGTCTAGTAAGAAACCAAGCAAGCTGTCACACACATTCTTCTCTATGTGCATGACGTTGATTGCGTGTCAAATTTTCAAGTGCTGCCAATAAGGTAAGACCCAAAATATTGATCTCTTTTTCCATAAAGGAGCTTTATCCCGGGAACTCGGGATAGATGCACTGTCGGCTCCCTTTCTATGAATAATTGTAAGATCCTTTATGGCCGCAAATATTTGTTTCCCAGTGTGATTCTTCGGAGCTAAGGCAGTCTCCTTTGTCCCATCAAAAGTTCTCTTATTATTGCGGTATGGGTGATCCTTGTGGAGGAACCTATGATGCTGCATGTAAGTCATTTTTCGACAATTCTTCAGCCACCGGCTAGCTGTATCATCCAAACACTGGACGCATCCGTTGAAGCCTTTTGTGGTCTGGCCCAACAGGTTGCCAAGAGTTGGGTAATCATTGATGGTTATGAACAACAATGCCCGTAGAATAAAGTTCTCTCTTTTATACTCATCCCATACCCGTACACCATTGTTCCATAATATTAGAAGATCTTCAACCAATGGTTTGACGTACACATCGATATTGTTGCCAGGTTGCCTGGGCCATTGGATTAGTATTGGCATCATAATGTACTTTCGCTTCATACAATGCCAAGCATTCATCCTATCCGTACTTAACCCGAACCTTATATTCCTCACATCATATGCAAAGTGCTTCTTACATTTTCTATCGATGTTCCTCCATTGCACAGAATCAGCAGGGTGTTTGTCTATTGCTCGTGCTCCCCTTGGAGAGTGTGGGCAATACCAAGGTCTTGAGACAGACGACGAGTGCTATGCTTGGATGAGTTGGTCTCAATATCAGTATGGTTGTTTGGAACGGAATCGAAACTCTCATGGACGTGTAAGTGTATATAGTGCAACTTTGTGGCTCATATTTATTTGGGTGAGGGCCATTTAGTCAATACTCCGTGTACGGGACTTTTGGGTGACAGTGAGCATATATTTAAGTGGAGTATGGGTGTCACCTCTAAGTCCAACATACATGTGAGGATCGATTCATATTTCTGGGTGCCCACATTTTTCCCGTGCCTCTCTCTTCCAGGAGTGTGAGTATCTCAAGAGCACTCTTGAGAAGTTTGTAGGAGGCAAGAAGAAGCTCAATCTCATCCTAGACCAGTTCAAGATTAGTCGATTCAATCAGGGTCTAGGATTTTACTACTTGGAGCACGCTAGGACTCATCCTCCTACTATTGCGTGCGGTGGCAAGAGTGGAGAGATTCTAGTTGCTTCCAGGGTGAGCACTACTGTGTTTAGGTCTACTGGGGTTGTCCTTGGGATCTCTGACCAGATGGTTGCTCCCTCTGTTGCTTCCGCCTCTAGCAAGGTGAAGTATTCATGCACCTTTTGTCAAAAGGATGGTCACCTAGTAGATTTCTATTTCAGGCGCTCCAAGATCACAAGGTGTGAGCGTGTTACTACTCTTAGGGATATTTAGTGTCATCTCCAGACTCTAAGGGCTTCTATGGCACGCACTGCATCTAGACAAGTTAGAGAGTCATCTGTTTTTAGGCATTGTTTAGGACTCGATTTTTATGTTGTTTAGTCAAGTTTTAGTCCTGAAACTACTTGTGGTCAGTCTTTCCGCCGTCCTCTTGATATTCCTTATTTTTCCCTTCGAGGCAGATATCTGCGACATGAGGCGCTTTTTGGTTGGAGATTCACGCAACCTCACTAGGATGGCCCGGTCTTTGCACCACAGCGGGCCAAGCTAGTTTTAACTCCTAGATCTTCTGCTAATGTTGTTTCTGATCTTGTGAGAGTTGAGCAACAAAGAGACACTAGTGTCCAGTCTTCTTCTTCTGTGGCTGGTACTTTGAGGCATCATGTGGTTTAATATTGGGTTCCTAGATCTTCACTTTGTCCTAATACTAAGTCATCTCTATCTCTTGTGTCTTGATCAGGTTCATCGGATTGGGAATGGAGTGGTTTGGATTGTTGACTCCGATTGTTCTCGTCATATGACCGGATACTCTCGTTATGAAATTTTATATGTAGATGGGGTAAGCTGAGATGTACATCCATGATTTTTTTCAGAATTTTGTAAAACTTTTTTTAGTTGGGTTGCACCGTGGTTTCACCAACTGTCTGATTGCACAGGATATGTTGCCTATTTTTTAAGCTCCCAAGTGCCTTATAAGCTATACGTAGTGATCATGGCACGGAGTTCAAGAACTCCTACTTTAAATTTTTGTGTGGAGTCTAGTTTAGAGCATCAATTCTCTCTCCCTACGTCCTTTAGCAAAATGACATAGTAGAAAGAAAGAACAGGACCTGATAAAGATGGCCAGGACAATGCTAGACGAGTATAGTACTCCTAGGAAGTTTTGGGCCAAGGCTATAGCTACTGCTTGCCATGTTTCTAATCGTGTATTTTTGAGAGCATATTTGCACCACACTTCTTACGAGTTGACATATGGGCGAAAACCCAGTGTTTCTCATTTTCGTGTATTTGGTTGCAAGTGTTTTATTTTGAAATATGGGAACCTAGATAAGATTGATTCTCGATCTTTTGATGTCATCTTTCTAGGTTACTCAACTTCTTCTCGTAGCTATAGGGTCTGAAGTTGTGATGTGAATAGGATCATAATGATGCGCACGGGGGTCAGCCCGATCTTCTGATGAGAACGAAACATCGGTTTCGATGTAGTACGGAGTAGATGGTTCGGCTACTAACCACGAGATCAACAACCAAGCAATCGCAACGTCACCACACGAGGCGATCAACCGAATCAAGATCCAATCGATCCTTGTACCTGTTGCAACCAAGAACAAGCAAGAACAAGGTGAAAGCAATTTCAATCCAATAATCTGAAAGAAATAAGGGTGAAGTTCTGTCTCTCATCACGGGTGGTCTAGTCGACACACGCGAACACGAGGGGGGATGCACAAGGGGTCTACCACACGCAACAAAACCTAAATATAGAAGAGAGATGGCGGCCACATATATAGCGGCGGCCAGGAGGTGTAGGGTGGCCAAAACAGCGGCGACCACCAAAACCCTAAGATACATGGGCTATAGGCCCAAAAGTGAGGTGACGCAGTACCTTGAATTTCTGGCCCGTGATATTATTTGGCATTTTCCTATCTATCTGAAGCAAATTTGGAAGTGGGGCTAGATCCATTGGAAAGCTTATCTCCTAAGCTTTCAAACGGGTGGTCACACGCTGAAATCGAAGTCCGGGAGCCTGAGTTACGCCCATTTGAAGTTGACATACTGCTGAATGGCCGAACCGGGCTTTTTGGCATCTTGGGCTTCCATAAGATCCTTCCTTGGCGCGTGGGTTGTCCTTGGGGTGTGTGCTTGAGGTGCTGGTCCTTTGTCGTGGGCTTGAAAGGCTGTGCTTCAGGATTAAGACCTCTCCGCGATGAAGATGAAGCGGTTGGAGACAAAGTAGGGGCAGCGGTCGTATCCTTGGGTTGGATATCCTCATCACATAAAAACCTGTGATGTGACATTTGAGACACTAGCCCAGGAGTTATACCTAATATTTCAAGCTCTTCTTTCTCCTCCGAGGCCATTTTTGTAGAGGATGAGGATGACGAAGATGATAGTGTTCCACCTGATCTAGTCCTCTCTACACTTGAGGTACCACATGTTTCCATTTCTGCATCTCAGGGAGATTAGCTCTTGCCTTCAGACTCTCCTTCAGTGAGTGGTTTTGATCCTACCTCTTCAGCGAGTGGCTTTGATCCTACCTCTTTTGTTCAAGAGGTAGTGACTATTTCTGCTTCTGATCCCTTGTCTTCCAACTCTCCTTTAGCAAGTGACTCTGTTCCTGCCTCTTCTGTTCAAGAGGTAGAGGCCATTTCTGCTTCTAGTCCTCCCCGTCATATCCAGAAATCCCATCCACCGAATCGGATCATTGGTGATCTATTTGAGCATGTGATACGCTCAAAATTAGGCTTATCATCTTTTTGCCTTCACTCTACCTTTGTTGCCTCTTTTGAGCTATAGGATGTTACTCATGCATTATCTGATAAATCTTGGATTAATGATATATATGAGGAACTGGAAAACTTTGAGAAGAACAAAATCTGGCAGCTTATAGAGCCTCCATCTAGTTGTAATGTCATTGGGACCAAGTGGGTGTTCAAAAACAAGCAGAGTGAGGATGGGGTTGTCATTCGTAACAAGTTAGGCTAGTTGCACAGGGTTTCACTCAGGTTGAGGGTCTTGACTTTGAGGAAACCTTTGCCCCTGTAACTAGAATAGATGCAATTAGGATCCTGTTGGCATTCTCTACATTCCTCAATGGCTTTATTGAGGAAGAGGTTATGTCAAGCAACCTCCAGGATTCAAGAACTCTAAGTACCCAAGCCATGTCTTCAAGCTTTCCAAAGCTTTCTATGGACTTAATCAGGCCCTTAGAGCTTGGTATGAGAGGCTTATGTCCTATTTTCTCAATCATGGTTTCAAAATGGGTATAATAGACAAGACTCTATTCATCAGACACTAGGATTCTTATTTCTTTCTCTTTCAGATTTATGTGGATGATGTTATCTTTGGTGGCTCTTCTCATTCTCTTGTATCTCAATTTTTTGAGGTAATGAGCATGGAGCTTGAGATGAGTATGATGGGCGAGTTGAGCTACTTTCTCCGCTTCCAAATCAAGCAAGCTCGGGATGGTACTTTCCTGCGCCAAGGTAAGTACACTTGGGACCTCCTGAGGCGGTTTGATATGTCTGATGAGAAGTCTATGATGACTCCTATGGTCAACACTGATGTTCTCGAACCCGATGAGGATGGTGAGTCTGGTGATCAGGAGGAGTTCTGAAACATGATTGTCTCCCTCTTGTTCCTCACAACCTTGTGGCCGAACAAACACTTTGTTGTGTGTATGTGTGCTAGCTTTCAGGCTTCTCCTTTTGTCTCTTATCGTTAGGCGGTGAAGTGCATCTTCAGATACCTTCGAGGTACTTTTGATTATGGTATCTGCTACTCTTCCTCTTCTTGTCTATCCCTTAAAACCTTTTCCGATGTTGACTTCGCTGGTTGTAGGATAGATAGGAAGAGCACTGCTTGCACTTACTAATTCATTGGCACTTCTCTTATTTCTTGGTCATCTGGAAAGCATCTAGAGTTGCATAGTCCTCTACTAAGGCCAAGTATGTTGCTGTTTCTAGTTGCTATAGCCAGGTGCTCTGGATAAGATCGACCTTGCAGGACTTTGGGTTAGAAATAGAGTGTTCCACTTTTTTGTGATAACACTTCTGTGATCTACATTGCTAAGAACCCAGTGTAGCACTCTAGGACCAAGCATATTGATGTTAGATATCACTTCCTTAGAGACCATGCGGAGAAAGGAGACATAGTGCTTCAGTTTGTGGAGAATGACCACCAGTTGGCCGATATTTTTACCAATCCTTTGGATAGCTCTTGGTTTGTTGCCTTGAGGAGTGAGCTTGGAGTGGTGTGCCCTTACGACCTATTGTGAGGGGGAGCTGGTATGTATATTATGTATTATATATTTTCTTCTAGTTGTTCCTTTATTTTTTTTGCTCTGGTGCTTATTGGGGTTTATTTTCTAGAGTTTTCAGTTCACTTCACTTAGACTTCTGGCATACTTCTTATGGACCTCTCATCTTATGCTTTAGGTTGCTATCATGTGCAATTAGCTATTCTCTTTTCTCTCTAGGTTGAGTTCCCTCACTGATGTGCACTAGGTCGGCCCGATCTTCTGATGAGAACGATACGTCGGTTTGATAGCGCACGAAGTAGATGGATCGGCTACTAACCACGAGATCAGCAACCAAGCAATCGCAATGTCACCACACGAGGCGATCAACCGAATTAAAGACCCGATCGATCCTTGTACCAGCTGCAACCGAGAACATGCAAGAATAAGGTGAGAGCAATTCCAATCCAATAATCTCAAAGATACAAGGGTGAGGTTCTGTTTCTCGTCACAGGTGGTCTAGTCGACACACGCGAACACGAGGAGGGACGCATAAGGGGTCTACCAAAACACAACAAAACCTAAGCATAGAAGAACGGTGGCGGCCATATATATAGTGGCGGCCAGGAGGTGTAAGGCAGCCAAAACAGCGGTGGCCACCAAAACCCTAAGATACATGGGCCATAGGCCCAAAAGTGAGGTGACGCAGCACCCTGAATTTCTGGCCCGTGACGTTGTTCCGCATTTTCCTGTTGTTTTGTACCAAATTTGGAAGTGGGGCTAGATCCATTGGAAAGCTTATCTCCTAAGCTTTCAAACGGGTGGTTGCACGCTGAAAACGGAGTCCAGGAGCCCGAGTTATGCCCGTTTGAAGTTGGCATGCTGCTGGATGGGCGAACCGGGCTTTTTGGCATCTTGGGCTTCCTTATGGGCTTTCCTTGACGCGTGGGCTGTCCTCGGGGTGTGTGCTTGAGGCCCTTGTCTGTTGATGTGGGCTTGAATAGCTGAGCTTTTGGATTAAGGCCTCTCAGCGACGAAGATGCCGTAGCGTCGATCGTATGTGACGAAGATGGAGCAGCGTCGGTAGTCGTTGGAGCGGCCGGAGAGGAAGGAGGGGCAGCGGTCACACTGATCGTATCCATGCTGGTGATGTCCTCATCACTCACAGTCTTATAAGTCTAGCGGTGTTGGGCCTCTTGGGTAGACAGGATCTGTGTCCACTCCTTAGTTTGGGATCTAGAGGCAGCTTCTCTATGTCAGTCATTAGGAAAGATGAGAGCGAGTCTGAATTGTAGTGTTCTCTTCTATCTTTACTACGCTCTATAGCCACTCAGTTCGTAGTTTATCAACTTCTTCTCTCCATTCTGTGTTTCTGGTCTTAAGTGAGTTCCTTTGGATCGTTTTTGAGCTTAATATTGCTAATAACTCAACTTGAATCAGATTTGTGTTTAAAATTAAATCACATGTTGAGGGGGAGTTTAAGAATCTGTTTCATGCATTGCACATAGACTTTATTTTCCATTTTATGAGTTTTGTCTATTATGCAAATGGTCTATTCCTTCATGCTATACACCACGCTATAACATTTTAAGAAATGCTCTAGTTAAGATATGTCTAAGTTTATTTATCTTGCTAAGTTTACTAAAACTTGAAAAATGCGCTTTAAACAAAATAAATAAAACATGTTGCTTTTTTTCTGAGTTTCTTCTCTAGGGGTATTTGCCATGATTAGTGAACTTGTGGAGTTCTCTAGAGTCTTTATAGCAACTTGGTTGAAACTTGTTTGATCCATACTTGGGTCCTTCACTTGCTT
The DNA here is from genome assembly GCA_036346375.1 of Guadua angustifolia. NCBI lineage: Eukaryota > Viridiplantae > Streptophyta > Magnoliopsida > Poales > Poaceae > Guadua > Guadua angustifolia. The sequence goes on from JAYEVE010000028.1 coordinate 886,430, forward strand.
ATCAATCAAAATGCTAAAATGAAATTAAGCAAAATTGACTCTTTTTGTGCACATTAGACTCAACACCTCACATTCACAAGATAGCTTCCCATTGCAATTGGGATGAACTTGGAATGTATTGTGTATGACCAAGATCATTCTCTCAAGATTCTTTCTTGAGATGATCGAATATGGCTTGAGTCAATTGCTTTAAAAATGCAAATAAAAAAATATATGTGGATAAAGAATATAAATAACATCAAATATTTGCACCTCGCTATGTCTTTCAAAAGATATAAAGAAAATTTTGCATCAAATCAAAAATAAGCTCAAAGGACTTTGTATGCATTTCTAAATTCCCCAAAGTGTTGAGTCAGTTGAACTTTAGGTTTTCCATTTGATTCTTTGAGTTGCTTTGCTTCTAGATTTGAAACTAATGCTAAGTGTTACTCATGTGAAAAATTGGTAAACATGACTTTTTCAAAACTTAGCCAGCAAGCAAAACTTCTTATTTGCACTTGGATATGTTTTAGCTTAATCTAATTTAAAATTGAATAGCTTGGTATCATATCTTGTCTTCATAGTCACTTGGATAATTTTCAAAGCTCTTCTAGATTGCATGCATACGTTAAGGAGGAGAAAATGATATCTTGATGTTTATATTGTCAAAAGGGCAAGAAATCATAGAAAAGGCATCAGTAACAGTAAAAATTTAATGCATCTTGGTTCTTATGATCTCAGTAAAGTTTTTGCTATCTTTTATGGGTCATAAGCATGCATGTGTTATTAAATTTTAGAGCTTTTGTAGAAAGCTTGCTTTTTCTTGAGTTTAGCTCTAAAACTCTATTCACCAACTTGTATTTAATCTCATTTTCTTTTTAATCAAGTTTGGTTTCACACTCAAATTGCTTTCTTCTTTCTCTCTCAAACTCAAAATTCAATGTCTTTTCATGTGTTTGTCAATATACTCATGAAGGGGGAGATTGAAAGACCATGTGGAGGTCTACCCATGTTTGTGATGAATATTTGATTGAATTTGATCTTGGTTTGTTTTGATTTGAGTTTGATTTGAATTGAATTTTCAATTTGAAGCAATTTGAGATTTGTGTGCCTTTTAGGTCTTGCCCAAATTATGGTAGTCTTGATTACTCTGAGCTAAGCAAGAGCACCACCCTCTTGGCCAGTGTGAAAATTCCAGAGAGGGTGTTTCCAGGTGTTGCAGTAAGTGCGGTGCTACCGGCCTGGGGGCAATAGCACCAGCCTGCTAAGGGCGGTGCTACTGGCCTGGGGGCGGTAGCATCGGACCTTCTGAGCGTAATTGATTTAATTAATGATTTTGTGATGATTATTGCATATATTTTTAAAAATTGCTATGTGATAGGTTTTCCTTGTCTTTGATGGTTGCAGAACAATGATGCTCGATCGTGGTGAGTCCGAGGATGATCGGGACTAGGTGAGGTGCGTCGGAGGTCCAGACGATCGGGAATCACCGGAAGATGATCAGAGACGGAGTTCGTGCAAGTCAAGAAGACAAGGAAAGGAGATGATGTAGCTAGATGCCGCGTAGATCAATGAAGGCCATCGGATCGTGGTCTAGTTGATAGGATAGTAGGTCTAGTTAGTGTGCTTTGAGAACCATGCAAGAAAACCCATTATGAGTGTGGGTTTTGGGTTAACCTTTGCATGGCTATGTGAGTGGGTTAATCCAATCCCTTGATGAGTGATCTATGGTTGAGGGGCTCATTCAAGGGTGGTAGGTGGCCCAAGAGTAGTATAAATAGGGATGAAGGCCGGTAGTCTTTCCCCTTGAAGGTTTTTAAAGGTTTTTGTGCTCCTTTGAGCTTTGCCCACTTTATTGTGAGGCTTTGTAAACCTCCCTTCTTGAAATGCAAATCAATTTAATTTATGCTTGAATTTACATTACGCATTTGCTTTATATCTTAAATTCAGTATTTAAATTCCGCATTTAAATTCTCGCAGTTAGGATTTGCCTCCCCTCCATCTACTTGCTTTTGTTTCTTGTGTCAAGGATGATGATTGATGGATGAATATTCTTCAGATCATATCTAAATCATCTAGGCAAATCCATGCAAGTTTTTTGTGAAAAATAGATTTTGTGTTCTTGAAGGAATGATCTCGTGATTCACGTTTATGGGAGTTTTTACTTGTATTCTTTCTTGCTGTGACATGTGGAAAGATATTCAAGATCACCTTGATCATCAAAATCTCACGAGCAAGTCTTAGATCGAATTCTTGTGTTCTTCCACAAACTTGGTGTGTTCGTCCTTCCTGGGTAAAAAGATCAGAACTTTGACGTCAATACTTGCAATTGAAGGTTAGAAAAAGTTCCTGACATCCCAAAGATGACATCTACCAAGTTTTGTTGGTTTTTGTCCGACCGATCAAAATATCTCTCTAAATCTCCTTTTGGTTCGGGCTGTTTTCAGAACTATTCTTCAGCTTTTCTTGTGCCTGGTGCTATCGGCCATCCTAGCCCGATGCTACCGGCCTCCCAGTGGTTGCTCCGGCCTTCCAGAACAAATATCTTGATTTGTTTGATTTCTTTTGTGCAATCTTTCTAAGGCCCTGGTTGGATTATTTTGTGAGAGAAAATTTTAAGTTTGCGACCATTCACCCCCCTCTGTTCGCCACCTCGGTTCTTCACTTTTATTGGTCTTTCAAAGCTTTGGGGAAAAACTTGTTCTCACTTTTTTTTGTTCTAAAAATTCATCTTATTGACTAGTCATGTCCTATTTTTCTTCTCTAGACCAAGTTTGGCTTTTCATCCCAAATTACTCATTCTCTTCTTTTTCAAACTCAAATTGTAAGCCTTTTGTGTTTATTGTCAATATACTCATCAAGGGGGAGATTGAAAGACCATGTGGAGAAACACACAAGTCGGTGATGAATATTTGACAAAATTTGAGATTGGTATGCTTTGGTTGAGTTTGATTTGAATTGGATTTTCAATTTGAAGCAATTTGAGCTCTGTTTGTTTTTTCTCGATGCTATCGGCCATGCGGTAGCACCAGACCCAAAGCGGCGTGGAAGATCCTGAGATGGTGTTTTTAGGGATCAGGCAAGCTAGTGCTACTGGCCATGGCAACCCGGTGCTATCGCCGAGCAGTAGCACCAGCCCAAGTGCCCGGTGTTAAAATTTCAAAGAGGGATGTTCTGGTTTAAGGTTGAAGGGCGGTGCTACCAGCCAGGAGACTGTAGCACCAACCCTTGTGAACGAGGATGAATTTCTATTTTATGATTTTTTTATTAATTTTATTGAATATCTTTTTGAACATTGCTATGTGATGTGTTTCCTTATTTTTGATGGTTGTAGGATGACGGTGCTAGATCATGGTGAGGCGGAAGATGATCGGGACTAGGTGTGGTGCGCCGGAGGTCCAGACGGTCGATGATCGCCGGAAGATGATCGGAGACGAAGTCGTGGCAAGCTTGGAAGACAAAGAAAGGAAAAGATGCTAGCTAGACGTTGCGTGGATCAAGGATGGCCATTGGATCGTGGTCTAAGTTGATAGGATAGCGGGTCTAGTTAATGTGCTTTGAAAACCGTGCAATAAAACCCGGTTTGTTTGGTGGGTTGTAGGATAGCCCTTGCATGGTTGTATGAGTGGGTCAATCCTAGCCCTTGATGGAGTGCCCTAGGGTTGACGGACGTGGTAGGTGGCCTAAGAGTAGTATAAATAAATGAGGTAGGGGTAGCCTTCCCCCTGTTGAAGATTTTGATGTTTTTGGTGCTCCTTTGAGCTTTTCCCATTTTGTTGTGAGACTTTGCAAAAATCGCTTCCAGAAATAGAAAACTCATTTCCTTATGCTTAATTTCCTTTATGCATTTACATTATGTCTTAAATTCTGCACTTACATTCTTACAATTTACATTTACGCAATTTGAATTTGCCTCCCCTTCTTCTTCATGTTTTTATTTCTTGTACTGAGAATGTTGATTGATAGATGAATCTTTTTTTAGAGCATATCCCAATCATCTAGTCAATCCATGCGTTCTTCTTGCAAGAAACCGATTTTGTGCTCTTGAGTGAATCACTCTTCAAGATCGCGTTTGTGGAGTTTTTGACTTGTGTTCTATCTTGTTGTAACATGTGAGAGGCTATCCAAGATCATCTTGACCATCAAAACCCCACGAGCAACTCTTAAATCAAGTTCTTGAGTTTTGCTCCAACTTAGTGTGTTCCTCGTTCAATATGAAAAAGGTCAGAATTTTGATGTCAATCCTTCCGATTGAAGGTTGGAATAAGTTCCTGACATCCATAGGAGTACATCTACTAAGTTTCATAAGTTTTTTCTTACTGCTATTCTTAAGCCCAGTGCTACCGCTTCGATGTCTGCGGTACTACCGACCTCGGTGCTACTGGTCTTCCGGTGACAACACCTCCGTCTGATCTGATTGCTCATTTTATTGGTTTTCTTTAAGTGTTTTTCTTTGAAAGTTTGTTTGGATTATTTTGAGTGGGGAAAAATTTTATTTGGGATTATTCAGCCCCCTCTGATTGCCATCTCGATTCTTTAATAAAAAAGTTATCGTGCCATAAATGGAGTATAAATTGCAATAAATCCCTCACATCGAGTAAAGACAACAAAATAACGTTGTAGTATCTACTCAAAAGCAAACTCCTTCTTGCACTTCAACCTTCATCTCAAATTGACATTGGTGCAAACCTTCACTAGTAAAACTCCAAGGAGTATAATACTACTAACAGGACGTCGACAAATTCCAAATTAACGTTGCCAATGTTGTAAAATGTTGAAGAACACCAACGAACAATCACCAATAGTAGATACAATCACGAGAGCAAGAACAATAGACACAATGTAGGGGTGGAATTCTCTCTCGCTTTATTGATTCAATAGTTTACAATGAGGGGGCACCCGATATATATAGCGGTGTGAGAGAGAGTTCGAATTCGACCACATTAGAAAGAGATAGAGTCCTAACCATATTTGGTTTAGATTTCCTTATCTCATAATACTCCCCCTTAGTCGAATACCGCGTAATGCATATGTCTCGTTAAAAACTCCACTCAAAAACCAGTGGGAAAAAGGAGATGGAGAAAAGAGCACATCACACTCGCATGTTATGTTGCACTAGTTGCCTCATTAAAAACCTTTATGTGAGAAAACTTCAGAAAAACTCACAAAGGAAAAAAGAGTACAACTTATAACCTTCAGGGTTTTATTACGATCTTCAGGACCGCAATAAGGGTTATGATTCAAGGGTTTTCTCCCCCTGAACTCAACATCTCTCTAAGTCTTTTCATTCCAATGCATTTAACATATCTTTGAAATATGGATTTGGGCAAGGACTTGGTGAATAAATCTGCAAGATTTTCACATGACTTAGTTTGCAGGATCCTTATCTCACCACTCTTCTGGAGTTCGTGAGGATAGAATAATTTAGGAGCAATATGCTTCGTGATGTTGCTTTTTACATAACCCAATTGCATTTGTGCAACACAAGCAGAATTATCTTCATAGATAATTGTGGGGGTATCGACGGTGTTAAGGCCTCATGACTTCTGGATATAGCTAATCACACATCGCAGCCAAACACATTCACGTGAGGCTTCATACAGGGCTATGATCTCTGAGTGGTCGGTAGAAGTTGCTACCAGGGTCTGTTTACAAGACCGCCAGGAAACGGCTGTACCACCGCAGAGAAACACAAAAACCAGTTTGAGATTTGGCACTATGGGGATCAGACAGATAGCCAGCATCCGTATATCCCACCATGGTCAAGTCTTGGTTCTTCTGGAAAAACAATCCAAGATCTTGAGTACCTTGGAGATATCTGAGTACAGTCTTTACACCAGCCCAATATCTTCTGGTTGGAGCTGAACTATTTCTTGCTAGCAAATTCACTGCGAATGCAATATCAGGCCTTGTGCAGTTCGCAAGGTACATGAGTGCTCCAATAGCACTTAAATATGGGACTTCAGGTCCTAATACTTCCTCATCTTCCATCCTCGGTCTGAAAAGGGTCTTTATCCACTTCAAGGGATCTTACGACCACGAGGATTTTCAAGGGATGTGATTTATCCATATTAAACCTTTCCAATACCTTCCGGGTATAGGACGACTGGCGAACAAGAATTCCTTCTAGGAGATGCTCTAGTTGCAGGCCTAAGCAAAATTTGGTTTTACCCAAATCTTTCATCTCAAACTCCGTCGTGAGGTAAGCACTTGCTTCCTTTATCTCCTCTGTGGTTCCGATGATATTCAAATCATCGACATACACTGAGATAATACAGAATCCATTCTGGGATTTCTTTATGAACACAGAGGACAATCATCATTATTTAGAGTATCCCTTCTTCAGGAGGAACTCACTTAGCCGGTTATACCACATTCTTCCCGACTGTTTTAATCCGTATAGCGATGTCTGCAGTTTGACGCTATACATGTTGTGATTATTAGGATCTGGGACTTTTATTCCTTCAGGTACTTTCATATAAATGTCCGAATCCAGTGACCCATATAAATATGCGGTCACCACATCCATCAACTGCATTTCTAAATTTAAGCCAGCTACCATTGATATTAGATATCAGAACGTTATTCCACTGAACATAGGAGAATAGGTTTCATCGTAATCGATACCGGGTCTCTGCGTGAACCCTTGTGCTACATGCCTCGCTTTTTATATCTCACCACCTGGGTATTTTCATTTCTCTTCTGGATGAAAAACCCATTTGATCCTGCAGAGAATCACTTTAGGAAATATTCAGTCAACAGGACTAGAAATTTTCCTCTTATTAAGTGAGCGCTGCCTCAATTGCTCCTTTTGTTTGACCCTATCTGAGTGCTTCTGGCACGCTGCCATGGACTTTGGATCTGGATCCAATTTTTAGCAATTTTAGAGGCAAATATATGTCGACAATTGTAGTCTTTTCTTTTATTTATTTCTCCTGCATCACTTCGGGGATATATCTATATAAATTTCTTCCGGCTCCTCGTGATTTCCACAGCGCCGAGTCAGGTGTTCCGACTTCCCAACAGGAATTGTCTTGGCGCAAATATCTGTTTGGGTTATCATCTTCAGGATGGATCACTTCAAGGATGTTACCATCTCCAGGATGGCTCACTTCAGAGATTTTCTCAACATCAAGTTGAGCTTCTTCCACTGTTATGGGTAGTGTTCTCATTTGTTCGATTCTCTACTTCTGTAGATGTCTCCGTGGAATTGAGTCCCGTACACCTGGAGGCCTCCCCCTCTTCTTATCATGAGGGTCAAGAGTAGGTTCAATATCCTTCTAGAGTATCTCCACTCTTTCAAGTGCATATACTTCAGGTATATGAGATCTTTCACTCCCTTATGACCAGTGAAGGTATTTGGCAGATTATTAGCTTATTTATTTTAGATTTATTATCCTTGAACTTCAAGTTCGGTCTTTGTAGTGCGTGGGTCTAAGGACTAGGCATTCTAAAATGTGGTACTTATCTCCCCCTAATGCCGAAAAATGTCCCTAGTGTAATCAGTGTACCGAGCCATGTACACAGATCCCCTGTCATATGCTCTAGGTATTTTAATACATGACGGAGATTCATAACGTACATGGATCCTCAACTGCTGGTGAGGTTCTATGGTTGTATGCTGTGGTGGAGAGATTGGCATGTATACAGCACAGCCAGATTTTCGCAGATGGGAAATACTTAATTCTTTTCCACGCACTATCTGCAACGGGGAAATTTTGTAATATGCAGTTGGTCTGAGTTGAATTATTACCGCAGTATGCAGCACTACGTGTCCCCAACAACTGGTGGGAAGCCAATTATTCTGCAAGAGCGGCCAAGAAATAAGTTTTTATTCTCTTAATTAATGACTCTGCAAGGCCATTTTTTTATATTATGGCCAGCAGAATTATTTATTATTATTCTTATCATATTCAACCCAGACGATCATGCCAGATCTTAAGTATTTTTGGTGTTTTAACTATGGTTTTCATCGCAACATAAACTTCTGGTTTTCATTGCAACATAAATATCATAGCATAATTAAATAAATTTCCTGGAAAAATCACACTTTATTAAATTTTACTGATAATCGCTCAACAGGAGCTTAAACCATTGTTCATCCAGGAACCCAAAGACTAAGCTGATAAATGAGGCTCTTAAGGGGTCTCTAAAAGGATAATACGACATCGACTCTAAAAGAAAGCTGGGAGACTACTCCATGTCTCCATATAAATCATTTATATCGTCCTCCTGTGTAACGTTCCAAAATTGGCCCAATTTGAATTTTTGGAGTTATTGAAAGTTTTTGTGAATTAATTAAAATTTATTTGCATTTAATTGAATTTATCTGAAATTTCTGGGATTTATTGGATTTAATTGAAATTATTTTTTAGACTATCCTTTCTTGAATAATTAAACATCAGGAAAAGTATTTATCAAAAATTAATAGAAATATTTTCTTTAGGCTCAAAATGCTCTGAAATATTTTATAGAATTTTTCTAGAATTTTTCGAGTATTTTAGAGCTCCAAATAAATACTTTGATTCTATGGAATTATTTTTATTGGTTAAACCGAGAAAATACCGTAGCTCTGATGTTGGACCGAGCCCAACAACATGTGCCGCCAATGAAACCCTAGCGCCGCTGTCTTCGCGCCGTGCGATCCCGATCGGACGGCTGAGGAGCAGCCGCGTCGCCTTTAGCGCATGGGCCGTTGGATCTCGGTAAGTTACCGCTGGGATGCTGACGCATGGCACTGATTCGCTGAACCGTTCTTCAATCTGCGCCGTTGGATGGCGATCGGACGGCGCGATGGGACCGGACACATTGGGAGTGTCGCTTTGACGCTTGCCGCCGCCGTTGGCCGCCGCGGATCGTGTCAGAGATTTTGCACGCGACTCGAGGCGTGTCCGAGCTGGTGAAGTAGACCTCCGTGCTCTGCACTCCACTCCGCTCCTTTTACAATTTCTCTCGTGCTCTGCCATCCTCCGTAGCGTGCGCTAGAGCTCGCCGTAGTTGCCATTTCTTTCGCCTCGGTTCTTCTCCTCATTCCGCCGTCGTTCGCTACTCTCCGCCGCACCTGAGACCTCCGCCGAGTCCGCCGTGCCAAGCTCTGTCACCCAAGTCACCTCTTTCAACCGGAGACGCTCGGAAATGCCCGCGCCTTCTGCTTCTTCTCCAAGTCCGACGACGAGCACCACCGCCGCTCCTTCGACGTTTCACAGCTCACCTTCGCCGTCAGATTCCCATCCAACGCCCGAGGTAAAGCCACGCGTCCTCCCTTTTCAAATAAGGCTGAAGCGGTATGGTTTGATCTGGTCCGTTAGATGGTGATCGTGCGGTTCTGGTTGGGCCACGTAGGTTAATGAATAGTAAACTCCCGGGTAACAGTAGCCGTAGGATCTTCATCGGACGACCAAGGTAACGCCACGTCCCTCCCCCTGTAGCGCTAGGTTCAATAGCCTCGGCGAATACCGACCGTAGGATTCTCATCCGACCGCTCTAGTGCATCCACGTAGGTGCGATGAGCAGTAAACTCTCCGGGTAACCATGGCCGTTGGATCTCTATCCAACAGCTCTGGTGCGTCCACGTTAGGGCTGGGAATAGTAAACCGTGCGGGTAACCGTAGCCGTAGATCTTCAATCTGACCGTCGCTATTGCGCCACGTAAGCTTGGTAGCAGTACAACGCTCAAGTAGCGACCGACCGTTGGATTTGAATCTAACAGCCGGGAGATTTTGTGTTTGCGTAGTTTGATACTTGCTCGCCGCGTGTCAGCTTCTGATTGGTCCAAGCACTGTTCATCGGGCCCACTTGTCAGTGGGTGGACCGCCGTGGGAGCTGACGTCAGCATGACGTCATCTGGGGCCACGTGTCAGTGGCCGAGAGCGACGTGGAAGCCTCTGGTGCCGACACGTGTCCAGCCGAGGATTTAATCGGATTTTTCAGTACAAAAATAAAACACTTAATTCGGTTATTCATTTATTGAATTTCAGCAAATTTGTAAATGCTATAACTTTTGCGTTTTAACTCGGAATTGAGTGATTCCAGTGCTCAAAAATTTGTAAAAATGTAAACTATTTAATGGTGATTTTTATTTTATTTTTAGTGATGATCTTGCTGTCTATATCGTTTATTCATTGAGTGTTCGCTTGATGCGAGTAGACTCCGAGTTGCCGGAAGTCGCCGAGAGAGACTTCGAAGACCCGTCACAGATCTCAGACCAGGACCAACTCCTTTTCGAAGGCAAGTCATGCTTTGACCATATTGCCCCTAGATTTTAAAATGTATTTCGATTCAATTTGTGCATGCTATGTTAGTTAAAAATGAAATTGTTTATGTTGGGAAAGGTAGCTAAAAATACCATTTTGATTATGCCACCTTGTTAATGTCATTGTATGCCCTGAACACCTTGTCACCGTAGAATGTTAAATTATGTTGGTTGCTATATTAATGCCAACACGGGAGGCTAGACCGTGATTAGTCGCTTAGCCTGCTTGTATGCGTTGAATGTCTTTCAATTAGCAAATCAATACTGACTAAACCATTATGAACGCATTTTGGAATAATGCGATGATGTCATGAAATGAAATTGAGGGTAGCGACCTGTGTGGTTCTACTCGTGCAATGAAGTGGGCATTGGCATGTGTTGCATAAATGCAAACTCGGGGTGGGAAATGTTTTGGACCGGGGCAAGTGGCGAGAAGGCTTCGTGCCGGGTGGGCCTGTGTGGCAACGGGATGTATGAAAAATTGTGAAGGCTGTGTGCCGAGAAGTATAAAATGGATGTCTTGCCCGGGACAGTTAAGGACTTTACCTTGCGAGCCTTTGAACTGAGTTTCTCGTACAACCACTTGTCCGGAATGGGACGGACCTAGTTTAGTAGGTCTCTAATATCTTTCCTTTGATACCTCGGGCATAGCTTGCACAAAAATGTAACTGTGTGGGGGCGCGCACTGTCTTTGCGGCTTGGTACCCATCTAACAGATTCACCGTTTCTAAACTTTGGCTCTGTGTGAGGAAGTGTTAGAAAGGCAATCTTCGAGAGGATCATCGCTAAGTGTTAGTCTCCGAAAGACTTTGTTGCAATCAATCACCTGTGTGGTGAGCGACTGTATCCTGTGGGTAAAGTGTACAGCCTCTGCAGAGTGTGTGTAAAAATCTATTCAATAGCCGTGTCCATGTATTGGACATTTTGGGATTACTGATCAAGGGTTAGATTTTGAAATAAAATGTGGAATGGGTGGCTATGTGCCAAAAGCTGTTGAAATGAATTCGGGGCTGTGTGCCAAAACTCTTGGAATTGAATTGAGAAATTAATTATTAATAATAATGGTTTACTGCTTTTAATCTAATAGGATAACCTGTTTAAAAGAAGCGCCGCTTTATGCAAATTAACCATTAAGCCTTTCGTTTGGCATAAGCCATACATGTAGTAATAGGACTGCATTGTGCATGACTTGTTGAGTATGTTGTATACTCACCCTTGCATCGACAAAACCTCAGAAGAAGAAGCCGTGCCAGCTTGGGAGGAGTAGTTCATCGAAGGCCAGGAGAATTAGGGGTTGAGCCGCACTCAGTTGCCTGTGGCTATGAAGGGTCCATTGTTTTACTTTTGCTTCCGCTGATAAACTTGTGCTACTTGATAATTATCGCCCTGCGCGGCGAACTATTGTAAGGTGGCCATAAGGCCGTGTAACTCACTTATATCTGTGTTTGAAGTACTTATTCATTAAATTCCACTGTGTATGATTGTGGTACTTCAACTTGTTTATACTGTGTGCACTAGCGTGATCCTGGACTAGTGCCGAATACACAGAGTGTCCGAATCCGTAAATTCGGGGCACTACAGGGTTGGTATCAGAGCCATACTGACTGTAGGACTTAACCCTAGTTAGACTGGCCGTTTTAGAAAGGATAAAAGCTAATTTCTAAAGGCTAAAATTCGGCAAGAGTAATCAATGAAATCTCAACTTATCCCCTCTTCCTTACTTCATACCTATGCTGCATTTTGCTATTACCTTTGTATTTTTAAAAAATTTTGTACTGACGCGTTGCTTTGGCAGATGCAGATGGTTCACTCTTTCGGCGAGCGTCACAGAGGCTACGCAGCGGAGCTCTGGAGGATGCTCCAGGTGTTGGGAGGATTCGACCGTCCTCTCTACCAGTCCCGCACTTGGATAGTCAACGGGATCAACCGTGGATGGGAGACCACCCTCACTTTGTACGCGCGGGAGCACGCGCGTGCCAGTCGTCCGCTCCACCTCGCGGTGAAGCGAGCTAGCTACGAGGCGAGCATACAGGAGTGTGCCCGGGTGGCGCTGCGCCGGGTTAGCAGGGACTACGGCTATGAGCTGTGGGACACTGCCTTCCGTGTGCACCCGCACGCGGGAGGACCCCTCCAGGCGCGCTTGGAGTTGGAGGACGACGCCGCCGTCGTGCACCTGGGCCGCTTCGCCGCTGCTCAGGAGGAGGTCATCACGACTTCGGAGCTTCAGGCTGTGTACCGCGTCCTAGAGGAGACCGAGGTTGCTCTACGAGAGACCAGAGAGCACGCTGTTCAGAGGATCGCCGAGCTGGAGGAGGCTCTCTACGGTCAGGGGGAGCCGGATGCCGTCATGGAGCTCGACGACGAGGGCGAGGAGGAGCCGGAGGAGCCAGCGCCAGCGCCAGAGGACCAGCAGCCGGTGGTGCCCCCAGCTGCACCAGTGGGAGGGCATGGGGATCAGTTTGCCCCGATGCCAGCTCACCCGCCGGTTTACGTGATCGGCGAGCCGCAGCCGGGTTGGCTTGAGGAGTGAGCTCTTTCTGAGTTGTTGGGTTGAGTAGTTGTTGTATTTTCTTTTGCGTTGAGACTCACCTGTGTTGAGTCGCGTCTTAATTTCGAACTTAGATGTGCGATGTGATGTAATGAACTATTTGATGCAATGTTGTGACTATTATTATGGTTGCATAGTCCCTAGACTATGTAAGGAACCATACCTAATTATTATTTATGCTTGAATGTTTAAGGGTTTTAAGTTACACCTGTTTCCCCCATAAGTTCTTCTACGTATCTATTTTCTTTCCCCCTTACCTCTAAACCACCGAAGCAATCAGCAGATGGTGAACACTCGCATAGCAATGAGCAGAGGCGATGGTTCGCGCCCAGAGGCGATCGAGGCGGTGCACCACCACCGCAGCAAAGACCGCCGATTGACATGTAGAATCTAGGAGCATTTCTCAGCACAGACTCAATTAATGCAGACAATGATGGCCACTGTGCAACAAATCGACACTCAGGCAGTCGCCAACAATCAAGCTAATAACAATGGGCCACGTCCCTATTCAAGATTGTCCGAGTTTATGAGGACGCGTCCGCCTACTTTCTCAGGCAATGCCAGTCCACTAGAGGCAAACGACTGGTTGAGAACCATCGAAAGGAAATTGCATATAACGCAGTGTGAAGGAAACGAGAGAGTGCTTTATGCCTCTCACCAACTTGAGGGAACCGCCGCTGAATGGTAGGAAAACTACTGCGCGTCGCAGGAGAACCCGCAGGAGAATACTTGGGAAGAATTCACCATAGCTTTTCGTCAATATCATGTACCGGAGGGTATCATGGAGTTGAAAAAGGAGGAATTCCGAGTGCTGAAGCAGGGAGGCCAGACAGTGGCTGATTATCTGAATAAATTCATTCAGCTAGCATGCTATGCTCCAGAAGACGTAGCAACCGACAAGGCCAGACAATCCCGCTTCATGAAGGGACTTAACACCGGATTGCAGGTGGGGTTGATCACCCACACTTTCCCCGATTTCCAAGAGTTGGTAAATAAGGCACTCATACTGGAAGATAAGCGCAAGGAGCTTGACGATAATCGCAAATGCTGCATGGCTCAGCAAGGAGGACGCCATGGTCATCAGAAACCAAGGATGATACCTCAACAATTCTCTCGATTTCCTCAAGGGAGCAATGTCAGGACACCATCCCCAATGCCAAGGCCAGCAGGACAAACTCGCCAGACCCCAGTCAGGGTTGTTAACCAGAGCGAAGGAAATCAGCAGATGTCAGGAAGACGCTGCTAAAATTGCAACGAGACTGGGCATTTCGCTAACGTGTGCCCAAAGAAAGGAGGAGTGACCCCAGTGCGCTTCAATTTAGGGAGCACCCCTGCTAAAACTCCTGCCTAAGGAGGAAGCCGAGGACCTGCCCAAGCCGGAGCTACACCGCAAGCATTCACGTGAGGCAGAATTAACCATATCTCCGCAGACGAAGTCCAGAATGCTACGGACGTCATGCTCGGTAAGTTCCTAGTCAACTCAGTGCCAGCTACAGTATTATTTGATTCAAGAGCTTCACATTCGTTCGTTTCTCGAGATTTTGCCGTGACAAATGATCTGGATATTGTTAACCTTAAAAGTATACTTCTAGTTCAATCCCCTGGATCAGAACTCTGCTCTAAGGTCGGATGTTCTGGAGTTAAGCTACTAATAAAAGGAGTAGAGTTCCTAGCGAACCTTATTATATTAGATACCCAAACCACGGATGTTATCACAGGAATGGATTAGTTGACTAAGCATAAGGTCAGATTAGGCTCAGCAGGCGAAGAGTTGTGTCTATTGAGAGCCCTGAAGGTAGGAAAGTGGAATTTCAAGCAGTGGCAGTTCGAGAAGGTCAAATGTTGGTAAACAACTTGGAGACCGTCAGTATAAGAGATGTACCAGTAGTCGGTGAATACCCAGATGTTTTTCCGAGGAATTACGGGAATGCCACGACGGACGAGACATAGAGTTCGTAATTGACTTAGTGCCTGGAACAGCACCGATAGCAAAGAGACCATATCGGATGTCCACCGAAGAGTTGGTAGAAATGAAAAAGCAGATTGAGGAGTTATTGGAAAAAGGATTCATTAGGCCGAGCTCGTCACCATGGGGAGCACCGGTTCTGTTCGTTAAAAAGAAAGATGGGAGTTTTCGGATGTGTGTAGACTATCGAGCGCTTAACGAAGTGACGATAAAGAATAAATACCCGTTACCCCGGATAGATGATCTTTTCGATCAACTAAGAGGAGCAGGAGTATTTTCCAAGATCGACCTTAGGTCAGGATACCACCAGTTGAAAATCAAAACAGAGGACATACCCAAGACTGCATTTTCTTCAAGATATGGACACTATGAGTTCACTGTTATGTCATTTGGATTGACAAATGCGCCTGCTTACTTTATGAACTTGATGAATAAAGTATTCATGAAATATTTAGATAAATTCGTGGTCGTGTTCATAGATGACATTCTGGTTTATTCAAGGACGAATGAAGAGCACGCCTAACATTTGAGATTAGTATTGGAAAAGTTAAGGGAGCAACAACTCTATGCAAAATTCAGTAAATGCGATTTCTGGAAGAGTAAGGTAGATTTCCTAGGGCATGTAATGACCGCCGAGGGAATTGCAGTGGACCCAAGCAAGGTGGAGGCAGTGCTACATTGGGAGTCGCCAAAGACGGTTACATAGATTCGAAGTTTTCTTGGGATGGCTGGTTATTACCGCCGATTTATAGAAGGATTTTCGACAATTGCCAGGCCGATTACACAATTGTTAAAGAAAGAGAAGAAATTTGTTTGGACACCAGACTGTGAGAGAAGCTTTCAAGAACTGAAGAAACGACTGACATCAGCACTAGTGTTAGTTCAACCAGATGTACATCAGAGTTTCGATATTTACTGCGATGCATCACGCCAAGGACTCGGATGCGTGTTAATGCAGAATGGGAAGGTAGTAGCCTATGCATCAAGGCAATTAAGGCCACATGAAGAGAATTACCCGACACACGATCTAGAACTAGCAGCCGTAGTGCATGCCCTGAAGATATGGCGTCACTATCTTATTGGTAACAGGTGTGAGGTGTATACAGATCATAAGAGTCTTAAGTACATTTTCACCCAATCGGACCTAAACATGAGACAGAGGAGATGGTTGGAGCTGATCAAGGATTACAACCTGGGAATCCATTATCATCCCGGCAAGGCCAATGTAGTGGCTGATGCCCTGAGTCGGAAAAATCATAGTCTAAATATGATAGAAGGAGAAAGCCAGAGAGAATTGTGCAAGGACCTTCAGAGGTTGAAATTGGAAGTTGTTCCGGAAGGATTTGTAGCCGCTTTAGAAGTAAAGCCAATCTTGGAAGACCAAATTAGAGAAGGTCAGAAGAATGATGAGAAGATCGAGAGAATCAAAGCAAAGATGGAGGAAGGACAAGCAAAGGAATTAAGCTAGATGAACGAGGTACGTTATGGATGAAGGAGCGCATTTGTGTACCTAACAAAAGAGAGTTGAAGCAGTTAATACTAGAGGAAGCTCACGACTCCAAGTATTCGATTCACCCAGGAAGTGCGAAAATGTATCAAGATTTAAAAGAAAGGTTCTGGTGGCCGAATATGAAGAGAGAAGTAGCAGAACACGTAGCGCTATGTGATGTATGCCAGCGAGTCAAGGCTATGCATCGAGACCCGGGATCTGCTGCAACCATTAAAAATACCAGAGTGGAAATGGGAAGAAATCGGAATGGATTTCATTCTTTGAATTGCCAAGGACGCAGGGAGGTTATGACTCCATATGGGTCATAGTGGATCGCTTGACAAAGGTCACGCACTTCATACCGGTAAAGACAACCTACTCAGGAGATAAGTTGGCGAGCTATACATAGCAAGGATCATTTGCTTACATGGAGTGCCAAAGAAGATAGTATCGATGACGGTACCCAATTTACCTCAAGGTTTTGGGACAAATTGCATCTGACAATGGGCACCGCTTAAACTTCTGACAAAGATATCACCCATGAGACGGATGGGCGATCGAAAGAGTCAACCAAATATTAGAAGATATGTTAAGAGCTTGTGCGTTGGCTTATACATCGACTTGGGATAAATGTTTATCATATGCCGAATTTAGTTACAACAACAGCTATCAGGCTAGTCTTCAGATGTCACCTTTCGAAGCTTTGTACGGTCGACCTTGTAGAACGCCGTTAAATTGGAATGAGACTGGTGAGCGTCGTGTCTTCGGACCAGACATACTCCAAGAAGCCGAAGAGCAAATAGCACTAATAAGGGAGAGGTTGAGAATCGCGCAGTCCAGGCAAAAGAGCTATGCAGACAATCGCCGCAGGGATTTGAGCTTTGAACCTGAAGATTACGTGTATCTTAGAGTTACGCCCCTTAAGGGAGTCCAAAGGTTTCACAAAAAGGGCAAACTTGCGCCAAGATATGTGGGACCGTTTAAAATCGTAAGTCGTAAGGGCGAAGTCGCCTATCAACTGGAGTTACCACAGTCATTAGCGGGCGTACACAATGTCTTTCATGTATCACAACTCAAGAAATGTCTCCGAGTACCTGAGGAGCAAGCATCACTGGTAGAAGTTGAACTACAGGAAGACTTGACTTACAAAGAGCAACCGATAAAGATTCTGGATACAGTAGATCGGAAAACCAGGAGCAAGACAACCCGTTTTTGCAGAGTTCAGTGGAGCAATCACACGGAAAGTGAAGCCACATGGGAACGAGAGGAGGATCTGAAAAAGAAATTCCCAAACCTATTCTTTAGTTAAGCTTCGAATCTCGGGGTCGAGATTCTGTTAAGGGAGGTAGGTTTGTAACGTCCCGAAATTGGCCCAATTTGAATTTTTGGAGTTATTGAAAGTTTTTGTGAATTAATTAAAATTTATTTGCATTTGATTGAATTTATCTGAAATTTCTGGGATTTATTGGATTTAATTGAAATTATTTTTTAGACTATCCTTTCTTGAATAATTAAACAACAGGAAAAGTATTTATCAAAAATTAATAGAAATATTTTCTTTAGGCTCAAAATGCTCTGAAATATTTTATAGAATTTTTCGAGTATTTTTAGAGCTCCAAATAAATACTTTGATTTACTGGAATTATTTTTATTGGTTAAACCGGAAAATACCGTAGCTACAGTGTTGGGCCGAGCCCAACACTGTGCCGCGCCAGCCGAAACCCTAGCGCCGCTGTCTTCGCGCCGTGTGATCCCGATCGGACGGCTGAGGAGCAGCCGCGTCGCCTTTAGCGCATGGGCCGTTGGATATCGGTAAGTGACCGCTGGGATGCTGACGCGTGGCATTGATTCGCTGAACCGTTCTTCAATCTGCGCCGTTGGATGGCGATCGGACGGCGCGATGGGACCAGACACATCGGGAGTGTGCGCCTGACGCGCTGCCGTTGCCGTTGGCCGCCGCGGATCGTGTCAGAGATTTTGCGCGCGACTCGAGGCTTGTCCGAGCTGGTGAAGTAGACCTCCGTGCTCAGCACTCCACTCCGCTCCTTTTACAACTTCTCTCGTGCTCTGCCATCCTCCGTAGCGTGCGCTAGAGCTCGCCGTTGTTGCCATTTCTTTCGCCTCGGTTCTTCTCCTCATTCCGCCGTCGTTCGCTACTCTCCGCCGCACCTGAGACCTCCGCCGAGTCCGCCGTGCCAAGCTCCGTCACCCTAGCCACCTCTTTCAACCGGAGACGCTCGGAAACGCATGCGCCATCTGCTTCTTCTCCAAGTCCGGCGACGAGCACCACCGCCGCTCCTTCGACGCTTCGCAGCTCACCTCCGCCGTCAGATTCCCATCCAACGCCCGAGGTAAAGCCACGCGTCCTCCCTTTTCAAATTAGGCTGAAGCGGTATGGTTTGATCTGGTCCGTTAGATGGTGATCGTGCGGTTCTGGTCGGGCCACGTAGGTTAATGAATAGTAAACTTCCCGGGTAACAGTAGCCGTAGGATCCTCATCGGACGACCAAGGTAACGCCACGTCCCTCCCCCTGTAGCGCTAGGTTCAATAGCCTCGGCGAATACCGACCGTAGGATTCTCATCCGACCGCTCTGGTGCATCCACGTAGGTGCGATGAGCAGTAAACTCTCCGGGTAACCATGGCCGTTGGATCTCTATCCAACCGCTCTAGTGCGTCCACGTTAGGGCAGGGAATAGTAAACCGTGCGGGTAACCGTAGCCGTAGATCTTCAATCTGACCATCGCTATTGCGCCACGTAAGCTTGGTAGCAGTGCAACGCTCGAGTAGCGACCGACCGTTGGATTTGAATCTAACGGCCGGGAGATTTTGTGTCTGCGTAGTTTGATACTTGCTCGCCGCGTGTCAGCTTCTGATTGGTCCAAGCACTGTTCATCGGGCCCACTTGTTAGTGGGTGGACCGCTGTGGGAGCTGACGTCAGCATGATGTCATCTGGGGCCACGTGTCAGTGGCCGAGAGCGACGTGGAAGCCTCTAGTGCCAACACGTGTCCAGCCGAGGATTTAATCGGATTTTTCAGTAGAAAAATAAAACACTTAATTCGGTTATTCATTTATTGAATTTCAGCAAATTTGTAAATGCTATAACTTTTACGTTTTAACTCGGAATTGAGTGATTCCAGTGCTCAAAAATTTGTAAAAATGTAAACTATTTAATGGTGATTTTTTATTTTATTTTTAGTGATGATCTTGCTGTCTGTATCGTTTATTCATTGAGTGCTTGCTTGATGCGAGTAGACTTCGAGTTGCCGGAAGTCGCCGAGAGAGACTTCGAAGACCCGTCGCAGATCTCAGACCAGGACCAACTCCTTTTCGAAGGCAAGTCATGCTTTGACCATATTGCCCCTAGATTTTAAAATGTATTTCGATTCAATTTATGCATGCTATGTTAGTTAAAAATGAAATTGTTTATGTTGGGAAAGGTAGCTAAAAATACCATTTTGATTATGCCACCTTGTTAATGTCATTGTATGCCCTGAACACCTTGTCACCCTAGAATGTTAAATTATGTTGGTTGCTATATTAATGCCAACATAGGAGGCTAGACCGTGATTAGTCGCTTAGCCTGCTTGTATGCATTGAATGTCTTTCAATTAGCAAATCAATACTGACTAAACCATTATGGAACGCATTTTGGAATAATGTGATGATGTCATAAAATGGAATTGAGGGTAGCGACTGTGTGGTTCTACTCGTGCAATGAAGTGGGCATTGGCATGTGTTGCATAAATGCAAACCGGGGTGGGAAATGTTTTGGACGGGGCAAGTGGCGAGAAGGCTTCATCTTAGGGTGGGCACTGTGTGGAAGCAGGATGTATGAAAAATTGTGAAGGCTGTGTCGAGAAGTATAAAATGGATGTCTTGCGGGACGATTAAGGACTTTATCTTGCGAGCCTTTGAACTGAGTTTCTCGTACAACCACTTGTCCGGAATGGGACGAACCTAGTTTAGTAGGTCTCTAATATCTTTCCTTTGATACCTCGGGCACAGTTACACAAAAATGTAATCGTATGGGGGCGTGACTGTCTTGCGGCTTGGTACCCATCTACAGTGATTCTTTGTTCTAAACTTTGGCTCGTGTGAGGGAAGTGTTAGAAAGGCAATCTTGGAGAGGATCATCGCTAAGTGTTAGTCTCCGAAAGACTTTGTTGCAATCAATCACTGTGTGGTGGCGATGTATCTGTGGGTAAAGTGTCTGACCTCTGCGAGTGTGTGTAAAATCTATTGAATAGCCATGTCGCGGTATTGGACATTGCTCAGGGATTACAGTCAAGGGTTAGATTTTCAAAATAAAATGTGGAATGGGCGGCTTTGTGCCAAAAGCTGTTGAAATAAATTCGGGGCTGTGTGCCAAAACTCTTGGAATTGAATTGAGAAATTAATTTTCAATAATAATGGTTTACTGCTTTTAATCTAATAGGATTACCTATTTAAAAGAAGCGCCGCTTTATGCAAATTAACCATTAAGCCTTTCCTTTGGCATAAGCCATACATGTAGTAATAGGACTGCATTGTGCATGACTTGTTGAGTATGTTGTATACTCACCCTTGCATCGACAAAACCTCAGAAGAAGAAGCCGTGCCAGCTTGGGAGGAGGAGTTCATCGAAGGCCAGGAGAATTAGGGGTTGATCCGCACTCAGTTGCCTATGGTTATGAAGGGTCCATTGTTTTACTTTTGCTTCCGCTGATAAACTTGTGCTACTTGATAATTATCGCCTTGCGCGGCGAACTATTGTAAGGTGGCCATAAGGCCGTGTAACTCGCTTATATCTGTGTTTGAAGTACTTATTCATTAAATTCCACTGTGTATGATTGTGGTACTTCAACTTGTTTATACTGTGTGCACTAGCGTGATCCTGGACTAGTGCCGAATACACAGAGTGTCCGAGTCCGTAAATTCGGGGCACTACATCCTGGGACTTGTCTTTATTCTTCTGGAATTCTTTCAACTCGTCCCCAATGAGATCATCCTCTTCCATAGGAGTATCACCATAACCAAGGAGGCCCTTCTTAAATTCTTCTGTAGGATCAGAGGCTTGATCATCATTCAACTCCATTTTATTTTCAACAACAGGTTGAGAAGTGAAGTGCACCTCCGCCTTATTCCCTTGATTCTTTTAGAATCTTCCAGTGGATTTCATGTACAACTCCACCAAATGCTTTGGGGTGCGACATGCACGTGACCAATGACCAATACATCCACACTTATAGCATGGTTGTTTAGGATCAGCATCATTATTTGTTGGTCCTTTCTTCTAGAAGTGACCTGATCCATTTTTTTTTGTTTTCCACTATGATTTACCTCTTCCTTTATGATTTTTGTCATTCTTCCATTTATCCCCTTTCTGTCTTTGACCCTTTCTGCGGCCTTAGCTATTGCTAGCCTGCTGATCATTTGCGTGTGCTTCAGGCAATGCATGACTCCCACTAGGTAGGACTTGATGATTCTTCATTAGAAGTTCATCATGCTTTTCTACTTCTAGCAGAATGCATATCAGTTTAGAGTACTTCTAGTACTTTGCATGACGATACTGTTGCTGTAGTATCCTCATGTTGGGGTGGAATGTACACAAAGTCTATGATCTTCTGGTCACAAAATGCTAGTTTTGCAACAATCTTGTGCATGGCAGAGTTATATGCTGCCACTGACTTAAAATCTTGGAAGCGTAGGAGTATCCATTCACATTGTGCTTCTGGCAGCAGAACGGAACTTTGCTGGTTATATCGTTCCTTCAGGGAATTCCATAGAGCCAGCGGGTCCTCCTCCATCATATATTCGGCCTTCAGGTCCGCATGGAGATGGTGCCTCAGGAAGTGCAAAGCTGCGCACTTAACAGTTTCAGGGAGAGCCGGAGCACCAGCTTCAGGCTGTGAAATTGTGGCTCCAAAAGGTCGGGCTGTCAAGTTGATCTTGGCATCCATTGCCCAAGTGAGATAATTGTTGCCATTCAGGGCAACCTCAGCAAATTCTTTTTTTACGATGTCAGACATATCCTATATGCAAACATACAGGGATTTTACTTCAGGTAAAATATTATTTTGCACGATTAATATTGAATCAATAAAGTATGGTCTATATCTATTCAGTAGATAATTATCACGGATTATCCATGATCTTCCTAGCATTTCTCATAATTTTTTGCTAATTATTAAGCAATTTCCAGAATTACCAATTAACAGGAGAATAAATTTCAACGTGAAATAATTTTGCATGATGCTAATTACATCTTATGTGGCTCTTATTGGTTGGGTATGAAATCATGTAATGAATGCCTCCGTCAACATAACTCTTGGCCAGGTCAACCCGTCCAGAGGGCTCACATGAGGGAGGGAACACTTCCTGATTTTGGGTGCCAATTAAGAAACCTAGCCTCATGTGTGTTTTCCGTAGACACCAATTGTCATGTATACGTTCCTTCAAAACAGAAATCAAGAATCCAACCACTTATGCCCTCAAGCCTAAAACCGTTTTGATAGTTCGATTATTTTTATAATTTTCTAGCATTTTCTGTTAATTATTAAGCAATTTTCAGAATTACTTAAATAACAGAAAATAGACCACATAATGCTAGGAAATAAACCTAGAGCATGGGCTAAAAAATTTACAGATGCCCGTGAACCTAAAAACAATTTTTCTGGAATATTTTAACCACCGTTTGGAATTTAACATTTATTTATGAATATTTTTTAAAAGAAGGATGGGCTGAGAGGCCCATCAAGGCCGAACGACCCATCAGGTCAAGCTGGCTCGTGCGGCCTAGAATTTGGCGTGGCCCAGCTGCGCGAAAACCCGCGTGCATTAACTTCGTCACCGCTAGGGGTGAACACGGATCGGATACGGTCGGATATTAGTCTTTCCGTATCCTAACCCATATTTTTTTCTCGGATTCGGAACCGGATACGGATTAACCGGATCCGGATACGAATCCGGATAATTCGGGATACGGATACGGGTCGGATATATGGCAGATTCGGATCGGGAACGGATAATTCAAGAACGGATAATGCACGCATACGTAAAGTAATATATATTAACTCAAACCACACGAATACATGATAATAATAGTACAATATATCTCAAACAATGCATCTCACAACCTCCATCAGTTTCATGAGTTTGCAACCTTGAATCCAATCCTAAGTAATCGGTAATAATAGGGGACAGAACACAACAATGTGCATCTAGAGATCACATTCACATATCCATAACCAATAACCAACCTTAACAATACAATATTATAATCAATCCTAGCAACCATGATTACCAAATATTCAAGAAACTCAAAAGTACTGCTGCATTGATCATGTAATCAACACAGTTTTGAGGCTCACATTATATATTTGATAATATTTTAGTTTTGTTCATTTAATTGGGCCTAATATTGCCCATGGCATGGATAGTCAGACCACCAAAGAATACAGAACTGTAAGTCTGTAACGGATTCCTACTCCTGAACACAATGCAACATCTGAGTCTTACGTCCTGGGCCTGACAAGGGGATACTACTGCAGCCATGAGGCCCATGACCCACATCAAACAATCCGGATATCCGAATTACCGAATACCCGATATCCGTTTCCCGACCCATATTTTCCGGATAGTGGGCGTTCCGTATCCGATCCGGTATCCGTTTATAAATATCCGGATCAGGATCCGGATCCGACCCGATATCCGTTTTACTTCCCGGATCTGGTTTCAACCGGATCCGGCTTCGGATCGGACGGGAATTATCCGTCCCGTTTTCACCCCTAGTCGCCGCCGCCATTAACGCACGGGAAAACCTGGTCAGCGCGGAGCCAAAACGGCGTGACGCAAGGTGAGGCGTGGAGCCGACGGCCGAGGCGGCGAGCGCGAGGTGCCAGCTATCCAGGGCAACGCGACGACGGACGCGAGCAGAGCCTTTGCTGGAGGAGCGTGCGGGCGCGAGCATGCGGACAGAGGTCTAACGCGGAGTCCAGTGGTCGACGTGATGCATCTGCAGGGCACCTTCGGGCACGGGAGCGTCGCCTCCGCCACTTCAGGTGCGATGGATATGAGCGCGAGGGCTGCCGGCTTCAGCGCCGTGAGCGTCGCGTATGGGCTCTGCCACCGGGAAGGGCGTCGCATCTTCAAGACCGTCACTGGGCGAGCATTGATTTTTCACATGCTCGGAAGGCGCAGCCAGGACGTGCATCACATTCTGGTTTCTAATCAATACGATGGATCAAAGTACATGATAATGTTGTCGTTCTTTTTTTTGTTTTTGTGGATGAACAGTAACCACAAGCATGATTTTGGTATTAATCTGATCTGATTGATTGCAGGTGAGGATGGGGAGAAAAAAAAATGATCTACTAGATCGATAATAAAACCACCAAATTTTTGATCTACTAAATTCAATCGCGATTCAATCGATCATGCCAATCTGTTACCTTGATTCATCCTGCAGGAGAATTCTGTAGACTATCGTGTAGGATAGAGTCACGTAGGACTTTTTCGGTAATCCGAGTGGGTGCCGGCGTGATGGCGAATTGATTGCAGATCAGATCGAGCGATCAATCGCCGGTAGTAGATCGTTCGTTATAGTCGACGATCCTCCTTGTGGTAGAAACTCGTGCTGATAACGTGTTGTAAAACGTCGAAGAACGCCAACGAATAATCACCAATAGTAGATACAATCATGAGAGTAAGAACAATAGACACAATGTAGGGTTGGAATTCTCTCTCGCTTTATTGATTCAATGTTTACAATGAGGGGGCACCCGATATATATAGCGATGTGAGAGAGAGTTCGGATTCGACCACATTAGAAAGAGATAGAGTCCTAACCATATTTGGTTTAGTTTTCCTTATCTCACAACAGCCAAAACTTTTATAATAGTCATGCAAACAATCTAAATTGCAACGCATTCAAATGGTGTATAAAATACCAGAATAATAGTGATGAAACATCATGTTCCGATTAGTAGTGATGAAATGCTAAATTTAGTTATCTTCTTAACTAATATTATTTTTTTAAAGTCTTCTCAACAGGTAAATGTCTGAACTTAATTACGTTGCACCATCTTCTGCTGTTCTGCAGTGCCTCAACCCAACTTAGAACATGGCCCTTCAAGAACGGAATCAGCTCCAAGAATTGGATAAAAAAAATAGCTTGCTAAGCTAAGGATCGCCTATATGGTAATCAAGCATCAATTGTGTAAATGATTGAGCATGGTGTGGCTTCGTGGAGCGAGTCCCAAAAAAGGATACATGCATGCACAACATGGTTGCGTTTCCCATCCGAATTGATCAGGAAAACCATGTGCGTGCCCTGCAGCCAGTAGACGCCCATGCATGGGGTCGCCGCTGGGGTCATCGAACCAGAAGTCGTCGCACTGCTGCATGCTGGCGATGATGCTCGTGCGTGGTGATGATGTTCTGTTCCCACTTGTTAGAAATAGATATATAGTAAAATATTTGAGTTATCCCAACTAGCTGCAAGTGAAAAAAGCAGTAGGAAGCTGGCTCGGCCTCGGCGTAACATCAACGCACACAGCGCTTGCCTGCACGTGCTTGGGGATTCGATCCAGCGCGTCGGGTTGATGAGCGCAGGGGCCATCATATGGAACAGGCTGGAGTGGAAGGTGATCGATCCGTATGCACGGTCATCTTCTCTGCTGCACATGTGGACCATCGCCGTGGGCGAGATATGGAAGCGGACGCCGATGAAATACTTCACGGGGCCATCGGGTACATCACAAAATTAGCCACGTCACCATTCACATTGAGCGCCATTAATTAGCTGGCCCATCATCGTGGTGCCCCGCCGGATGCTAGCTCCATAGCAGTAGTACTAGTTCTGCCTGCACGCAGCTTGGTGAGCTGCTTCCTTAACAGATATCATCCCTATATTAACACTACTACAGAAAAGTTAACCATAGACGGTTCAGAAACCTCATCACAGACGGTTTTCTGAACCGTCTGTAAACAAGTGTCAGTGACGAACCGTCTGTAAACAAGTGTCAGTGACGACAAACAATCATTGTAGACGGTTTTCCAACTGTCTGGAAAAAATAACATCACAGACGGCTTTATCTTACAAACTGTCTGTAATGTGGTAACATCTCAGACGGTTTCAGTTACAAACCATCTATGATGATTGGCATATCTCAGACGATTTTAAGTACGAACTGTCTGTAAAGTGTAAAATATCATAGACGGTTTTAAGTACGAACCGTTTATGATGATTGGCATATTTCAGACGGTTTCAAATAAGAACCGTCTGTGAAGTATATTACATCCCAGACGGTTCCAATTTTAAACCGTCTGTGATTTTTCCTCATCACAGACGGTGCCGCAGTTAGAACCGTCTGTGATGCTTTTTTCTATTTTGTGCTAAATTTAATATATTGGCTAGCCTCAGGAATTGCTAGCCATGCCCTCTGAAACAAAAGACATTATACAGAGTATGACTAGCATATTATTATGACAAATTTAAAAATTGTACTCCAATCACATGTTACACAACATACAGCGCATCTATTTCAAGATTCAACTAACATATGCATATTACACATCGCACATTTCATAATTCAACATCACACATTACAACATATGCACAGCGCATCAATCCATTTAGAAATACAACAAATGTAATTATAAAAATTGGATTGTATATAAATGACAAATTCACTTGAAGGTTTAGATCGAAATTAATATTAATGTCCGTAAACTCATTAATTGTTGAGCCCTGAGTAGCATCTGCCTATTGGATCTAAGACCTTACGCAGCAAGAAGGCACAGAGCTGTCCCCGAATACTTCGAAGGTCAGTCTGTTACAATGCAGTTTCAGCGCATTGCCAGGCCTGTCAATGAGGAAAGTAAAATCTCGTGTGTATATAAATTAATAAGTGGAGACATTTGTTGGAAGATTGACAGACTTGCTTGACATTGGTTTGCTTGGAACCAATGAGGAGTGACATGTTGTGGCAAACATAGAATCCACATAGGTTAGTGGCCTTTGGCTGCTGGTGGCACTGCCAAAACAAAATAGTTTAATTAGTTCCGAAGGTATTATAATGGAGTGTGAAGGATTATTGCATACTATCGGATACCGGAAAGTTAAAAATATGCTTTAGAGTGGCCGGGCCCTTCGTGTGTGTCCCTCCCGTCATTTTGTAGACACCGAACGACATGTCGAGAAAATCTCTGATAGGCTTCAAATCGTGGGTGCCACTCTTCTTGGAATCAAGATAAATGACCCGGTTCTGTCTCGGTATAATTACGATTAGAACCCAGTGATACCTACAAAGGTATGTCGTCGTGGTCATTGAACCTAACTTCGAGGTGAGATATATAGTAGAATCAACGAGTATAGCATCTGGACGAAGCACTTACTGCGGGTTGTAGGGTAAAAGTATGAATTTTTTGTCCAAATGAGCCCGCATTACTGTTTGCATATAGTCGTAGACGAATTATTTATCTTCGTCCATGGTTTGTTAGGACAAAATGTGTGGGTCGATGAAACCCACCAGTTCTTTCCTTGTTATTGCTTCGTGGATCATGATTCTACATATACAAAATGAAGGATGATATATATATGACATTTATCGGTCGTCGAAATGTATACGGTGCACTTACATTGACCGACATCTTATGAGTGGCGTCGGCGCTACGAGGTTGTCTGGATCGAACAAAAGCCGACCACAAAAGCGTCATCTAAAGCCGGTGTAAGAAATACTCCTCGAGAAGGTCACGGAGATACTCATTTGCCGTTCTGCCACCAGCTTGTTGGCTTGTTGCATGCACCATTGTTGCAATCTAAAGCGGGATAATGAAAGCGTCTCGTTGCGGTCGGTAGATGCGAATGGTTACCCATTTCGAATTGTCACGCCAATGGGGCAAGCGAAAAGTCATGGGTGGCGTGGTATATTCGATTGCCCTTGTCTTCGCGTGCCTGCTACCAAGCCGCCTTCTCGAGAAATGATTGGGCCCTTATTGCGAGAGCGATGCGTGGGGACGAGGCGCAGAGCCGATTTGGCTGACTCGTTCCGTGCATGGCCTGGCTTTGGTAGTGTTGGTAGATCCAGCGCATGATGTGGTGCATCTGGGACTGCTTGTACCATCGGTGCTCCTAGGTGGGCATCGAAGGAGTTGTCCTTCTTGGGCCACTGGATGAATGTGCCGATGGCATCCCCTAGTGTGACAATCTAAATGCGTTTGGGGGAAGTCAGCGTGTGACCTTGAAAATTTCATGTACACCATCGACATTGACCTTCACAGCGTCTGATCATAACGGATGGCCGTGCGAGAATGACCCTTCTCCGGATGCATCGCTTGTCCCCAAGCGACTGCGAGAGCAGAGCCGTTAGCAAGCCTCACTTGCAGTTGCACGGTGTGCCCCCTACATAAGGGTACACAAGTAATTAGCTAACAAGTTCAACATTAAAAGTGTAGGTAAGGATCATTGCGGACATGTTACAGTGATGTTGTCATCGGGAAATTTGGCTTCATGCACAGAGGTGGGCCTTGCTGCTCCGACGGTTGGTTGGGTGACTTGCATATGTGCTTCTTGGGCTAGCACGTTACGTGCTGCCTCTCCTCACCACCCTTTGCTCCGGCCTTTCCTCAAGGCCGTGGTGATCATTGAACTGCGCTCTAAGCCTTTCCTCAACCCTTTCCTCAATGAGGGATACGAGCTGTTCCTCACGCTCGGCTTTGCTTCTCTTCCTACTCCGGTACGTGGCCGAGTCCTGTGGGAATCCCATTTTCTAGAGAACGAAAACACCTAGGCCTCTGGTGCGACCCGGGTGCTCCTTGTTTCCTAAGGCCGTGGAGAGCATGTCTTTCTCTCTGTTCGAAGTGAAAGAGCCCTAGGAAGATTTCGTGCTCAACGATATGAGGCGTTGGGACACTTCCTCATCAGCGGGGTTTGCAAAGGACACGCTGCCCGCAGAAGTGTGACGTGACCTTGCTCTTACCAGTTTGAACTGCAGGTCCCTGTCGAGGCAAATGGCGGTGCGACCTCATTCTGGACTGCCTCGTCGTCCTCCCTCGTCCATTGCGCCATCTTACCCGCGTACCCAGTTGAGCCGAGTCTGTGTGGGTGTGTGTTTTTTGACTGGACGGTCTTGTGAGCTGCGCTTTGAAGCATGAACTCTTCCGTCGTCTTCAACTCAACAAATTGCCTCCAAACATCTTCAGAGATGAACCCGTATTTCTGGAACGGAGTTACTTCCTTACTAACGTAATTAGCAACAAGGACGCTCTTGAAGTTCTTCCACGCCTTTCCTGCCACTAGCAACGCGTATCGTCGTAGTGCAGGCCTAGCGTCTTGTGGAAGCTCGAATGACGCGAATATTGCGCTCCTCATCTGTCAGCGTCTTCCATGATGGATAGGTGATGGGGACCCGTTCACGCCCAACGATCCCTCACATGGTCCGAAAAGCTGCCACAGCCTTTGGAGGCGCGGTTGGGGTCCCATCATGCGGATCGACCGCCGTGATGGTGTATCGGCTTTGAGGCCTTTTACTAAGCCGTCTTGCACTGCGCCTGTTTCTTTGTATGTTGGGCGCGTCATCAGATCCCTTCGGCGTGGAGGATTGAGGAGATGCCATCTTGTATGATGTAAGGTTAAGAGTAGGTAAGTTAAGAGAAGCAAATTTAAGAGAAGATTTTTTATTTGTTGGACAAGATCACGAGTGTAAGAGCAAGATTTTATTCATTATTACTTCTAAGTATACGAGAATACATAAACAAAGATGATATTAAACAAGTTTAAGCCATCCATCAAACTTTATCTCAAATAGAGGAATTAATTTTGTTGTGCTCTCAAAGTTAGCTTGACAGAGTATTATATATGCAGAAGTTGCAGTAGGGACTCCCCCCTTAATGGATGCGTGATCAGAACTTTAACAATCATGACATATTTGGACTATATTAGATCCTTAATATTTATTATTATCAATTTATCTTATTAACATCTGAAGATCAGTTTAATTTGTGTTCAGAAAATATCAGAGCATAAGGGAATAAAACAAACTAGCATGTTATGAACTGAATTAAAAGGATACTAAGCATTAGATCATTAAAATACATCTCAAGTTCACTGAACTGAATTAAAAGGATACTAAGCATTAGATCATTAAAATACATCTCAAGTTCTAATGAACTTGAGTATCCTTTAAGGCTCATAATATGCTAGTTTGTTTTATTCCCTTATGTTCTGATATTTTCTGAACACAAATTAAACTGATCTTCAGCTGTTAATAAGATAAATTGATAATAATAAATATTAAGGATCTAATATAGTCCAAATATGTCATGATTGTTAAAGTTCTGATTATGCATCCATTAAGGGTGAAGTTCCTACTGCAACTTCTGCATATGTAATACTCTGTCAAGCTAACTTTGTTTTGCAGAATGTTTAAGAGAGGAATTAATTTTGTTGTGCTCTC
Organism: Guadua angustifolia; assembly: GCA_036346375.1. Classification (NCBI taxonomy): domain Eukaryota; kingdom Viridiplantae; phylum Streptophyta; class Magnoliopsida; order Poales; family Poaceae; genus Guadua; species Guadua angustifolia. The sequence continues at coordinate 917,103 of JAYEVE010000028.1, forward strand.
AGATTTTAGGGTTTGGATGAAGATAAGGATCTTCACCACAATCACAAATGGACTAGACTAATCAATTCAATAACTTAAGCCTTGAACCCTTACCACCTTAGCATGCACATGAAATGATTAAGTATTTGTCGACGATTCGGGACAGCGTCCCCCACCGAGCTTACTTGTTGAATGAGGGATCAACGTGAGGCCCCTTTTCCGCAAGGGTTGTACGTCTGAGAGTATGCCGAGCAAGGAAACGAGGTATGCGGGACAATCGGAAGGCACAAGGGGTCAATTTTCGCTGGTTCGGGCCTCCCACGGTGGAGATAAAAACCCTACATCCAGTAGATTTCACTAGTATGCGAGAGGGTGTTACAAAGCGCTTGCTCGGGGTCCCTAGAGGTCCTAAGGGACCTACCGGTGGGCTCAGAGCGTGAGTGTGTGTGTATTACAAGAGGTTCCAACCCTCAATCCATCGTGGGAGGGGGTATTTATAGAGAATTACAGGAGACAAATCATTTATTACAGGGAGCGCGCTACTGTAGAGGACGTAAGCAGAGCAGTGCCGCGCCACCCGCCGGGTACCACGCGACGTGGGCACAGTGGGCGTGGACCAAGTCAGCGCGGACCGTGGCGGCGCGGATCCCGGGCGCGCAATCCCTGAGCCGCCATGCATTTAATGCCACGTCGCCTTGTCGAGGACCCCCGAGCTGGCTTGCTCGGGGCTGGGGTGCACGAAGGTCGGTACCGCATGCGTTGTCCGGGCAAGGGCACGGTCGGTTGGCGCCGGGCTTCAATGGTCGTCTCGGTACTGTATAGCCAATCCCCGACAGCTAGCCCCCGAGGCTAAAGGGGGAAGGAGGCCTTGCCGAGGCCTCGCCTTGAGCATCTAAACTTCCTAAAGAGGGATTGGAATCATGCGGTGAACAAGCTATCATGAACCCGAGCTTACTTGCCGGGGTGGGGATCTCGGTAGCGAAAACCGCCACGACGCTGAGAACCATGCTCGTGGCGGGAACCTGTGTGAAGAACCGGCGTCTGGGGCTGCCACGCTCGGGAAGAAAGGGGCTCATAGCGAGAGGAAGGCACATTCGCGGTATCCGAGCAACTTTGGCGGGGATATCTGGCGCCTGTGTGCGCCGAGCATACTTGGTGAAACTGGGCGAATAACACAGGGCACTCGTTGAGCATCTGCACAAGCCCTCCATTCCCTCTGTGAGGAGGCACCACCCAGACGCCCGCCCGCCCGAGGCGCCGCCGAAACATCTGCAAGCCCCCATTCCCTCGAGGTGGCACAAAGAGGCGTGCGTAGCGTCTCCTTCCTCGACCAAGGTGCTTGATTGGATGGCGCCATTCATCGATATCTTGCCCACGGACATTGCGAGGAAGAAGCGGCGTTCCGGTACAAAAGCGGTCATCCGTCTACAAGCTCGTAGCGGCGCCTATACCGCAAAAGCGCCTTTGGGTACTCTCCAAGCGCGTATCCCGGCGAAGGCGAATTCGTTCTCGAGGACATCCATGCGGGAATGTCGGAGCCCACTCGTCCTTCGGACTCTTGTAAGCAAGGCATTCCGCCTCGGATACTACTGGCCAACAGCGCTAGACGACGCTCGGGCAATTGTTGTGACTTGTCCGGCGTGCCAGTTTCACGCCCGTAAGTCCCACCAGCCAGCGTACGGGCTGCAAACCATCCCGCTCTCATGGCCATTCTCGACCTGGGGAACCGACATTCTCGGGCCTTTCCCCCGTGGTCGAAGGGCTTGCAAATTCTTACTCGTAGCTATCGACACTTTCTCTAAGTGGATTGAGGCGAGCGATTTCAACCATTTCGCTCGAGGTGACCAAGAGATTTTTCGCGACAACGTGGTGGCGCGTTTAGGGTACCAATCGCCTCATCACGGATAACGGCACTCGATTCTGGCGAGCTGTTTCAAGCCTCTTGCGAGGAAATAGGAACAAAGATCGCCGCCTCTGTAGCTCACCATGAGCAATGGAGCGTAGAAAGAGCAAGCGAGTCGAGCTACTCCAAGGCATCAAGAAAAGGGTCTTCAAAGACCTCTCCCGACAAAGGCAGGTCATGGGTGGGCGAGCTTCCTTCCGTCCTCCGAGTGCTGCAGCACCACAAAAGCCGAAGCTACTGCTAAACGCCATTCGGCTCGTCTATGGTGCGGAGGCTGTCTTGCCCTTGAAATCGTTCTCGGATCCCCAAGAATCCATTTGACCAAACTTTGTTCACGAGTGCGTGGCGTCGCCTAGACCTCGATCTCGTTGAGAATCTCGCCTCAAGGCCTGACTCCGTCGGTAGTCTACCAGCGAGCACTCCATAAGCCTGCAGACCAAAACGGCCCGACCCGATCCTTGCGGGTTGGCGACCTTGTCCTCGCCGTTCGGGGACTTGTCAAGGCCAACAAGCTCTCCCAAATGGGAGGGACCATTCACGGTCGTTTCAGCAGCAGCGCCGGCTGTCCGCCTTGCCATGGAGGGCGGCAATGAGCTCCCAATTCATGGAACATCGACCAGTGCGCAAGTTCTATGTCTAAGCTCATGTTCTCTTCGTTATATTGTGAATCCGCGTCCCTACTTTTCGAACAATCTGCTTTCATCCAACGGTACCTTTTCATCTTACTACCACGGATTGGGCGTGTAATGACACAACGTCTGCGGGCAACATCCGCCCACTAAGCGCTCACCACCAAAGGCTTCGGTCTTGATAAGCGGCCTTGGTCCTGAGAGCTATTAGCTACGATACAAATCATAAGCAGACACCCTTTTGGTCGGCTCGAGTTTTAGCTCGGCTTGCGCGTTAGTCGCTACACACCACGCCCCCTTTTTTACGACCACACCGCAAATTAGGGATGCGCGTCCTAAACGCTAACAAATTTCAGCACACGCTCGTTTTTCTTTCCACCGACCTATCCCACGCTTGTTGCTTGCACAAGCCGGTGCTTTGGTCGGAGGGGCCGTATGTTTTCCTTCATCTCTCCTGCGAACAAACTCGTGCTCGCAATTTGGTGCACAAGCATTATTATTGGCGGAAATTTGGATGGAAGCGAGCTCCAGGCGGCGTATCTTTTTGTCGCTAAGGCACTACTCGCCGTAAAGTGTTGCTCCCCGTCGAACATCACCTTCCAGTACAAAGTCATCCCTTTTTACAACCTACTTCAGGCCCATGTCGCCCATGCATTGACCTGACCTACGTCTATCTCGCGGTCATCCTTCGTAGGAAAAAGAAAGAAGAAAAAAAGGCACCGCTACAAAATACTACAATTGACTAAGGAATAATTTTCATTCCAAGACATCGGTACCAAAAAAAATATATATACAACTCTATGGGCCGGGCGCTGCCCCCCTGAGCGCTGCGGAAAGCTTTTGCCTATAATCGGCGATTTTGGCTTGGAGATCGATCACCTTCCGCCGGGCTTCACGACCTTCGTTAGCTTCCTCACGGAGTTGCTCGATCTCTTCTTTATCTTGGTCGGCAAAAGCGGCGGTCGCCCGTGCCGCCCGCTCTAGCTCGGCCACCTTGGCTTCAAGACTTTGGGCACGCCGCCTTTCCCGCTCGAGCTCTGCGCCGAGCCAAAGCCCTTTCCGCTAACGGCTAGAGTCCTTCTCGGTTGGTGGCGATGCGCTTCCACCATGAAAGTTCTTCCTTGGCCTTGCAGAACCCCTCGAGCTTCGGCCACCTTGGCCTCCATGGTCGGGCATACTCCTTATGTTGTTGAAGCTCTTGCTCAAGGCCACGGACCTTGTCGGCTAAGGGCAAGGTCCTTCTCCGGCAGCGGCGGCTTGCCTCACTGTCCCAACTCTTGCTCGGCGCAAGCACCCTCTTCTCCTTGTGGCGGCATTCTCCTTGCCTGCGCGAGCTCGACCTTCCTGCTCAAGCTCTCGCTCGAGCACGAGAAGCGTTCCTTGGACTCGAGGCAGCTGCGCTCCGTCTCGGCGCCTTTGCTCAGCGAGGTAACCTCTGGCTTGGTTCGCCCACTTCCCCCTCGGCCCGTCGACCACGAGCCGCTTTCTTCATAGAAGCGGCTCACAGAGTTAGGGACGATCAGCACCTCCTCAAAGTCGCTCAGGGTTTTTTCAAGAAGCTGCGGGCAGAAAATACCCCAAGTAAAGCTCCCCCCGCAAAATCCAAATAAGGAAAGTCGTGGCGATGCGAGCATCCTTACCTTGGCGGCGTTGGCCTTGAGTTCACCCGGTATTGCTCGAAAATCGCCGCCGCCTAGATATCTCCGAACCTCGGCAGGGGAGGACGCTCAAGCCCGGAGTCCCCGAAAAGGGGCGGATCGCTCGGGGCAGCAAGCTTCCCGGGCGGAATCACCATGGAGCGCCTCGCCCCCTCCCTGAGCGAGCTCCTTGCTCAGGGTCTTCTCGCTGTCCTCCGCGGCACGTTGTTCGCCCGAGGGCAGCGGAAGGTCGCCGAACATATCGTTAAGCTCGGGGCTTCAAACCTTCTTGGGCGATTCTTCGCAGAATCTTGGCTTCGGCCACCTCTTGCCGTCTCAGTGCTCGGGAGGGCAGGGGTTTCGCCCGCCTTGGTCGTCGGCGCCGAACTCCTCCGCCACCTCCACTCCCTCGGCCATCACAATGTCGGCGACATCGAACATATCGCCGCTAAGACATTGTCAATGATCTCGTAAGCCACTTTCGGCGATCCGGAATGAACCTCTGACTATATCGCCATACGTCGATTAGGTGGGGCTAGCTCGGTCGCATGACACACAAGAACAAAGCTAAGGCAAAGCAAGTGTCGAGACTTACCCTTGGCGAGCCTTCTCGCCGCCCGATAGTTGGATTCTCCGCCGCGCGAGCACCGGTTTAGCCTTCTCGCCAGCGGCTTAGGTGATTCTCGCCCGATTTGGGGTCGACCTCCTCCATGTCGACCCCACCGCGTCTTCCCGATTGCTCGGGCTCCGTCATGATGAGGCTGCGCCCGTGACGACGATCCGAACTCCCGAGCTTTGGCAGCTCGGTCGCGTTGCTCCCTCACGTCCTCGAGCTCCCTCGCCAAGGCGTCCTGCCGCGCCTGCACCATCCCCTCGATCAATCTCCCCTCCGCCTCGATTTGCTCGATCTGAATCGGGCTATAATTCTTCAACGAGCCTCGGTGGCTTACCTCAAGCAGTGTCCCCGCCGAGCTTACTTGTTGAATAAGGGATCAACGTGAGGCCCCTTTTCCGCAAGGGTTATGCGTCGAGAGTATGCCGAGCAAGGAAGCGAGGTATCTTGGGACAATCGGAAGGCACAAGGGGTCAATTTTATTTGGTTCGGCCTCCCACGGTGGAGATAACAACCCTCGTCGAAAGAATTTCACTAGTATGCGAGAGGGTGTTACAAAGCGCTTGCTCGGGGTCCCTAGAGGTCCTAAGGGACCTACCGGTGGGCTCAGGCGTGAGTGTGTGTGTATTACAAGAGGTTCCAACCCTCAATCCATCGTGGGGGGGTATTTATAGAAATTACAGGAGACAAATCATTTATTACAGGAGGCGCTCTTGTAGGGGCGTGTGAGCGATGCCGCGCCACCCGCCGGTACCACGCGACGTGGGCACGATGGGCGTGGACCAAGTCGGCCGGACCGTGGCGGCGCGGATCCCGGCGCGCAATCCTCGAGCCGCCATGCATTTAATGCCACGTCGCCTTGTCGAGACCCCGAGCCGGCTTGCTCGGGTGGGGTGCCGAAGGTCGATTACCGCATCGTTGTCCAGGAACAAGAACACGGTCGGTTGGCGCCGGGCTTCAATGGTCGTCTCGGTACTGTATAGCCAATCCCCGACAGTATTATTCACTGTTATAAAATGAATGTGTTCAGATCAGCTAGAAATTCAGTTTTATCCGCAAGCAAAGATCTGATCAAGCTAATAACAGAGCCAATATATATTGTAGGTTCAGATTAATATAAGCAAAATCAACTGATAGAAGCAACTACTACCTGACCACTACCTAGCTAAATCAGATCAACATCTATGAACCAATCAACAGACAGTGATATAATACCGACAAAATCAAAGCGATAACATAAATGAATACAAATTGAGTAGAACCGTGAATATAATCCAATAATTTCATACAAGTCTAGCAGTTCATGGCTTAAATCATCTCATCAATTGTCATATTCATGTAGTAACCCTAATTTCATCACAGAGCAACACTAGTATCTCAACCAGTAAGAATCAAGTGCAGAACCGAAAATACTCACTGAGGGAACAGCACTCGAATCGTGGAGCAAGCAAGGCAAAAAATAAACGGAGCCAATATATATTGTAGGTTCAGATCAGTTCAAAGATCACTTAACAGAATAAATATAAGCAACTTAGTTCAGATTAATATAAGCAAAATCAACGGAGCCAATATATATTGTAGGTTCAGATCAGTTCAAAGATCACTTAACAGAATAAATATAAGCAACTTAGTTCAGATTAATATAAGCAAAATCAACTGACAGAAGCAACTACTACCTGACCACTAGCTAGCTAAATCAGATCAACATCTATAAACCAATCAACAGACAATGATATAATACCGACAAAATCAAAGCGATAACAGAAATGAATACAAATTGAGCAGAACTGTGAATATAATCCAATAATTTCATACAAGTCTAGCAGTTCAAGGCTTAAATCATCTCATCAATTGTCATATTCATGTAGTAACCCTAATTTCATCACAAAGCAACACTAGTATCTCAGCCAGCAAGAATCAAGTGCAGAACCGAAAATACTCACTGAGGGAACAGCAATCGAATCATGGATCAAGCAAGGCAAAAAATAAACGGAGGGGGGAGGGAGAAGGGCACCACCGATGGAGAGGGGAGACACCACCTAGGGGGAGGGGATACACCACCGTGGGGGAGGGCGCGGCCGAGGGGGGAGGCGCCGCCGAGGGAGGAGACCAAGGCGAGGGAGGGCACCTCAGGAGCTAGAGGCGAGGGTGCGGCCGAGTGGGAGTCTTGTGCCGAGGAGGACACCAAGGCCGAGGGAGGGCACCTCCGAGCTAGGGCGAAGGCACGGCCGAGGGGGGAGCTAGAGCGCCGCCGAGTGGGGAGGGAGCTAGGGTTGCAATAAACCAAGTGTGCGCGGGACTTGGTGAAATGGCAAGCGCACGGGATTTATTGAGTGGCGCGGGAAGACCATTCCAGACGGTTCTGGGATTGAACCGTCTGGGGTGTATTCGTCCCAGACGGTTCAATCCCAGAACCGTCTGGGAAACCATGATTTTCCCAGACGGTTTAATTTAGGAACAATCTGGGATGGGCCTCTCTATACACCTACTTAATTTTGATCAATACATCTCAGTAATTAATACATGTCCATATACACATACACCTGCTTAATTTTAATCAATCTGACATGCGTCTCGATAATTAATACTTGTCATTAATTAATTAAATTTATCTGAGAACACTTGGTATATATACATAGAGGTCCTCATGACAACACTTGTTTATTATTTTGTACAAAATTAGCCCTTCACGATGATCAACACGTGTGTAGCTAACCGTCGGGTTGGTCTTCTGGATTGTGACGCCGGTACCAATAGGAGCCAACTCGTCGGCTGATTGTATTCTTCCTCATCTACCACATTCTCGACTCGACAATCCTCCTTTTTCCCTGAAGAACAACATGGTATTTGCTTGTTGGGCCGAATTGATTACATCGAAGACTTGAACAACTTGGTTGGCGAGAACGAATGGTTCCTCTTGGTGTCGGCGTATTACACCTGACAGGCCTGAAATCTACAGACCGGGTTTTGTTCGGTAGGAGGGCGTCTTCGTGGCTGGCAAACCCTAGCGGGTGAAAACCCTAAGACTCCCACACAATGAACTCCGGAATCTATTAACTAGGATGACACAAAGATCTTTTACCCAGGTTCAGGCCCCCTTCGCCCAGGGTAATAGCCTTACTTCCTGCTAGATTGTTTAAAGGATGTTTGAAACTCGTACAGCACAGAGCTCTCGGGTTACAAGTTCTTCCTCAGGCTCTACTGCAGAATTCCCGATTGTTCGACCCCCCTTCCCCATGCACTAGAGGGCCCTTATATAGGCCAGGCCAACCAGAGTAGGTACAAGGAGGGGTCATCATGCTGATCTTTATGCATTTATTACCCCTTCCCGTGCTGTCCCGTTCCTCTAGCCTCATTAAATGCCGACGCATGGCTTCGCCCGGTCCGCCCGGTATGTGACCCCTCAGTGACGGGTAGGTGAGAGGTGTCAGAGGAATGGGCTTGTAGCAGAAATCTCCACAGTCGATAAGCGACCAAAGAGACCGCCTCGACATGAATGCGATGGGGAAGGAGACTTGAGGTGAAACCACCTCGCCGCCTTTTGCCTTCTTACGGCGGCGAGGCGTGCCTCGCCCACCGCTCGTCGGCGACCGTGGGTGGCGCCGGGCGGCGGGGCATCTCGCCACGCGCCGCCGGGCACCACGTGGGCCGGCACTGCCGGCGGGCGTGCTTCGCTTCGCCCGTCCGCCCGAGCCGCCACGTGGGCCAGGCACGGCGGCGAGCAGGCATCTCGCCCACTGCCGCCGGGCACCACGTGGACCGGTACAGGCCGGCGGGCGTGTTTCGCCGCCCGCCCGCCGAAGCCGCCCGTGGGCGGGGCACCGGCGGCGATGCGTCTCGCCCACTGCTCGCGAGGCGCCACATGGACCGGCACTGGCGGCGGGCATCTTCGCCGCCCGCCCGCCAAATCGCCACATGGGTCGGGCGCCGGCGGCGAAGCGTCGCTCGCACCTTTCGCCCGGCGCCACGTGAACCGGCACGGCGGCGGGCGTGCTTCGCTTCGCCCGTCCGCTAAACGCCACGTGGGATCGGGCGCCGGGCGAGCAAAGCGTCTCGCCCCACTTTCGCCGGGTGCCCGTGATCCTTTTGGTGGCGGGCGTGCTTTCGCTTCGCCCGTCCGCTATGCCGCCATGTGGAATAGCTTTGCGCGCCGGAGGGGGTACCCCAGCGTGAAGTACACTGACACTTGGTATCCGAGACGTTCGAGGTCCACAATTGTGACGCCGTACTTGTCAACCTTCACGTGCTGCAGGTTAGCCCAGCGGCACCGAAATAAGGGGATCTTGAATAGCACATAGTCGAGCTCCCAAATTTCCTCAATGAACCCATAGTACGAGCTCCTCATCGATCCAGCGGTATTCAGCGCGTCGATGCGAACACCGCTATTCTGGTTTGTGCTCTTCATGTCTTGTTCTCTCGTGTAAAATGTGTACCCATTTAAATCATATCTTTTCCATGTTACAACAGAAAAAGCTGGCCCTTTTGCCAACCATGTCAGCGTCTCACATGACATGCTTCCAGTAATGGGCTGTCGCTCCTTGAACTAGCTGTTGAAGTGAAGGTTATGCTGTCTGATGATCCAGTACTCCGGCCGCATCAGATTGTGTTGCCGTAGCCAATTCTTGTGCTCGTCGATATATGGGGCCACAATAGACATGTGTTGCAAAACTGTGAAATGGGCTTTGGCACATGCAACTGGATCAGGTGTGATTGCTTTCCTTCCGATGGTCCCGATGCCCTGGAGCCTCCCCTCATGGCGGGATCGAGGCACACCTATCGGTTCGACCCGAGCCATGTAATCCACGCAGAATTCAACGACCTCTTTTGTTGTATAACTTTCGATAATGCTACCCTCTGGTCGAGATCGATTCCGTATGTAGGATTTGAGAATTTCCATGTACCTCTCGAACGGGTACATGCTACATAGGAACACAGGCCCGTACATCTTTATCTCCCTCACAAGGCGAACAATGAGATGGACTATGATATCAAAAAATGATGGAGGGAAATACATCTCAAGATTACATAGAGTCATTACCACCTCACCCTGCAGAGCATCAAGTCCTTCGGGATTGATGACCTTCTGAGCAATTGTGTTAAAGAAATAACACAGCCTTGTGATTGTCTCCCGAACCTTGGTCAGTAAAATACTTCTAATTGCCACAGGGAGTATCTATGTCATAAGCACATGGCAATCATGGGACTTCATGCCAGTTAAACTCAAATCGTTCATCTAAACAAGTCTCTTCAGGTTGGACGAGTAACCGGATGGAACTTTCACACCATGCAAGCATTGGCACAGTTCCTTTCTCTCGGCCTTGGATAGAGTGTAACTAGCGAGGCTCATGATATGTTCGGCCTTTTTAGTCTCTTTCGGTGCTAACTCAGGTCGATGCCCATATCGACCAAGTCAAGCCGTGCATTGATACGAATCCTTTATTTTACCCTTAATGTTGATGAAGAGACCAATCAAGCTATCACAGACATTCTTCTCCACGTGCATTACGTCGATGCAGTGCTGAACTTCTAGGTGCTCCCAATAAGGTAGGTCCCAAAATATTGATCTCTTCTTCCACATGCTCTTCTCACGGGTCCTCGATTTATGTCCCTTTCCTAGCGCAACATCTAACTTCTTAACCATATCATGAATGTCTGGCCCGCTTAAAGGCTTTGGAGCTAAAGCGTCTTCGGTTGTGCCGTCGAATTGTTTCTTCATCTTGCGGTATGGGTGATTTCTCCGAAGGAACCTACGGTGACGCATGTACACGGTTTTGCATGAGTGATTCAGCCAGACACTCTTAGTGTCATCCAAGCAGTGTGTACATGCTTTGGCTCCTTTTGTACTCTGCCCCGATAGGTTAGCAAGGGCAGGATAATCATTTATAGTGCAGAACAATAGGCAGCGCAAAGTGAAGTACTCTCGTTTGTGAGCATCCCATACCTGCACCCCAGGAGCCCACAATGTGTTCAGATCTTCCACCAATGGTGCTAGGTACACATCAATATCGTTCCCAGGTTGCTTCGGGCCTTTGATGAGTACAGACATCAATATGTACTTTCGCTTCATACACAACCAAGGAGGAAGGTTGTACACACAGAGATTTACAGGTCAAGTGCTATGACGGCTGCTCATGTTACCGAAAGGATTCATTCTCAGAGTTAAGGCAGATGTGGGCGCCAGATCCGCGACGGTTGCAGCATGTCTTCAATGCACGCCATGCACGTCCCCGGGAATCTCTCCTGGCCATTTCTGGTAACAGCTTGAAGGAGTATAAAATCTCCTGGGGCGGAATGGCAGGCACACGACATCAATACCCTAGCAATAGAGCAGTAGACACAACCAGAACGCTCAAGCTCGAGCTATAATTCACCCTCTGTACTCACAATTAGTGAATTCCTCCACAGCAGAGAAGGCGGGCGTAGAAATTGTTACCCTTGCGGGGGCTCGAACCAGTATAATCTGTTGTCCCCTGCTCGTTGACGCCTTCCTGTGACCTACATCTGCACCATTGTTGAGCAAAGTGCTTTCTCGGTCCCTAATTCACACTCACCCCGTTTTCATCTTTGCGGTCAGGCGATCGCGATCGTTGACAGCTGGAGCCCACCGTGGGGCCTGATAGCTTCGCTCACTCGAAGGAAAGAGATCAAGTTCTCAGGAGCATGGCGTATTCCGCTGAGGAACGTTCCACAAGCGTGGGCTCAGGCACAGACCATGAGCGCGAGATGGAGAAGTGGTTCCAGAACCTGGAGGTCACGCATGTGGCGCGGAAGGACAACTCCGACGGAGATTTCCTCTCCAAGATCGGGTCGTCTGACGATGAGGTTCCTCCGGATGTGATCCTGGAAACCCTGGCATCTCCCTCCGTCTCCGACCAAGGGGCCTCGATCGCCTTTATCGAAGGTATTCCCTCGTGGGCCGAGCCAATCCATCGTTTCCTGGCGACGGGTGAGCCCCCGGCCGACCCAGCGGAAAGGAGCAGGATCAAGCGCCGGGCGAGCTCGTATAAACTCGTGGACGGCAAGCTTTATCGTCGGAATGTTTCCAGCATCCTGACGAAGTGTGTCACCACGGAGGAGGGTAAGTACCTGCTACATGACATTCATTCAGGTCTGTGTGGGGCAAACTCTTCTTTCAGGACCATGGTCGGGAAGGCTTTCCGCATGGGGTTCTATTGGCCAACGGCACTCCAGGACGCGCGCAACATTGTCCGCACCTATCGAGCCTGCCAGTTCCATGCTTGGAAGTCGCATCAGCCTGCCTACGCGCTCCAGACCATCCCGCTCACTTGGCCTTTCTCGACCTAGGGGCTGGACATCCTCGGCCCCTTTCCGCAGGCGACCGGGGGGAAGAAGTTTTTGTTCGTCGCCATCGATACCTTCACCAAATGGATCGAAGCCGAACCTGTCTCGACCATCACGACACGTGCGGCGGTCAAGTTCTTCCGCTTGTTCGTGGTCACCAGGTATGGGGTTCCATGTAGAATCATTACAGACAATGGAACACAATTTACCAGTGAGCTGTTCCAGGAGTACTGCGAGGACATTGGCACCAAAGTATGCTATGCTTCGGTGGCCCATCCGAGAAGCAATGGAAGCGATGGAAGCTTAGCGGACAAATTGTTCAAGGCGTCAAAAAGCGAGTGTCAGGTGAGCTCGAACGACACGGCCATACCTGAGTGGATGAACTTCCCACCGTCTTATGGTCTATTCGTACCACAGTCAGCTGTGTAACAGGGTCCACTCCCTTCTGGCTCGTGTTCGGTACTGAAGCCGTCCTGCCTCCAGAGGTCACGCTAGGCTCTGCCAGGGTCAGCTTGGTCGACCAGATCGACTTCGAGCAAGAACGGTCCCTTGACCTTACCCTGGCGGAAGAAGTAAGATGCCGTGCACTACTACGATCGGCACACTACCTGCAAGCTCTTCGCAGACATGCGTCTCGATTGATATGACCTAGGGGGCTCCTTGTTGGGGACTTAGCTCTGAGACGGATTCAGACTCCGTCCAACACCAAAAAGTTATCCCCACGGTGGGAGGGCCCCTATAGAGTTGTTTCAACAGATCGCACGGGGGCTTACCAACTAGCGTTGCCCGATGGCAGAGAGCTCTCTAGCTCGTGGAACATTGATCAGCTTCAAAAATTCTATGTGTAACTCTTTTTACCTCAATCTTCAATAAAGCTCTTGTTCAATTGTCATGATTGGTCCTTTCACAATTTTTTCGTTCTATATTTTGTGTTGGCTCGAGTTTGGGGCCTCTTGGCCCATGTGTCGGGGGCTTAAAACTTCACCCCCAGTGGTCGAGCTATCTGTAAGCCGAATCTCTTCGCATCAATACTCCCCGTACACCTGGGTTCGAACTAAGCCCGTGACCGGGTCCGTCGAGCAAGGCACAAACCATTGTCCTGACTCAAGAGCCTCACTCCAAATCCTAAGTTTTTCCTCGTGCACACATGTTACGCTCCCAGTGGGCCTTTTTTGATCTTGCAAGTCTCGGTCTCTACATGTTTTCTAACTTGCGCCCAAGGCCGGCGTTGCTCGACCTTGAGCCCAACGGGGGCTGGACAGGATACGCCACAGCCAGTAAAGGCTAAGCGCACGATTAAGGAAAAAATCTTTGATCGGGAAATGATGAAGCAAACCAGGACATTAAAACTATTCTTGCCAAAATAATGACGTTCCATTGAGCCATTTTCTTACAACGATCTTGTTTACAGGAAGTCTAGTCCTATCTACAGATCGGCCATCTCTCGCGCAAGCTTTTCCTACTCGAGCTTGGCAACCATGGCCCTTAAGGTCGAGAGCTCGCTCTGGAGTCGAAGGGCTTCGGTGGAGGCTTCGGCGGCGTGGTGGCGTTCTTCTTGAAGTTGGGCCAAGGCGCTCTTGGCCGCCTTGCTCACCCGACCCAGCTTCTCCTCGAGCTCTCGAACCTTGGCTTCGAGCTCGGGGGAGGCCCTTGACACGGTGGCTGCCTGGTCCGTAGCGGCCTTGCGTAGTTCCTCGGCCTTGGCTCGCTCAACCTCGAGCGCCTTGGTCGACCTCGCGCGCTCATCCTCGAGGGACTTGTATGCGTGGTCCCGCTTCGCGGCGATGGCCCGCTCTAGCTCAGCCTTGTGGGAGGCTTCAAGCGTCTTCATCGCTTCACGGAGGCCGGCTATCTCGTTGGAGTCGTTTGCCGCCAGCTTGATCTGGTGGTACCCAGAATAAGCATCCAGAAAGCTCAGCAGCTTGGCATTCGCCGTGGAGTCGACGATCTGGTCGATGCGCGGGAGAGGGAAGTTGATGTGAACTTGGGTCCCGATCTTTCAATGAGAGGAGGGTAACTATCGATTTGGTAGGAATCGATGTTGACGGCCCGACTACAACCGTCCAGGACGATGCGCCTTAGCAACCGATACACCAACTCCAGATGGTTATTGATCTCGCCGAGACGCGATCAACCTGACCACGAAGGTCATTGTTCCTGCAAGCAATCGAAGAACATAGCAAGAACAAGATGAACAACCAACTAAATTGGCAAATATGTATTAAGCTCAAATATGAAGGAAACACAAACAGTGGGGTTCTGTAACGATAAACAGGCGGTCTAGTCGACACCGCGTGATTATCGGTATGTAGCAAAGGCTAGACATAACTAAACAAAACCCAAGTCCTAGATGAGGGTTTGGGTGGTTATTTATACTAGGGGAGCAGGAGAGGGTCGTCCATAGCATAGGAGACCTAATACAACTCAAGTTCAAAACACCAAGTCTACTTTGACAAGAGTTTGACTCGGACTGAAAAAGCATCATTCGGTTTTTGGCAGTTTCCGGACGCATATGAAAGACTTTTGAGGTGAGGCCAGATCCTTTGGAAAGTAGACTCCGAGACCTTTCAAACGTGTACTCATGGGCCTCCAGAACCCTTCGGAATCGAAAGTTATGGCACTTTAAAGTCAGTGCTGTTTCTGAGTTCGAATTGGACTCGAATTCGGACTGAAAAAGTGTTCTGGATTGTTTTGCGTTTTCCTGCTGACTCGATGGGAATTTTGAGGTGATCTCAGATCCGTTTGAAAGAGGACGACCAGGGCTTTCGTTCTTGTACTCATAGACCTCTAGAAGCCTTCTGGAACAAAAGTTATGGTCGTTTGAAGTTGATACTGTCGCGGAGACCGAACCCGCGAATTTGCTGATTCCATGTCCAACTTGCGCATATGATGATTGTGCTTTATGCTTGGCATTTGAAGGTTCTTCTCCATGGTTCCTAAAGACAATAAGATCATCCCAAGAATTAAATAGCATTCGATTCTGTGAATCATTTGTATAAAAACTTAGGAACGAATTCACCTGATAATTGAGTAGACATGCTCGAGCACGAGTAGTAGGTTCTTGTAAAACTTGTTGTGCTTGAGAAGAATCACTCAGCGTGGTTGTATCAATAGGGACGATGTTCTCATCATCCTCCCCTTCTTCCATTTGAGTTGTCCTCGACTCAAGCTCTTCCTCTTCTTGTGCTATGGGTGACCTGATGGAGTTGGTCCAACTTGGTGTGGACATATCCATAGTAGTGATGTCCTCATCATCCTCCCCTTCTTGAATTTGAGTCGTCCTCGACTCAAGCTCACCCTTTAACTCGTCTTCAGCACAGAACATTCTCATATAGATCCTGCATTTATTTAAATAAAATAGTAGCTCTGCCTTTTTATATATTTTAAATACAAGAAAAATATTTAGAGGATTCACCTGATAATTATCCATATAGCTCAACACTTCTTTCCAACATATAATGCCTTGATGAGCGCTAGCACTATTCGATGCTTCCTCCCCTCTTTGAAGGAAAACCGTCCTCGGTTTTGGACATGCTGGAAAAGAAACAACTAACAAAAAGAAGAGTGTGTACACAACATATATGTATATATCCCATATTTCGTTGTTCTTTTGGATTCGCGGCAGGCTATTTTCATAACAACAAAAGAAGAAATCAAATTTAAGCAAATAACCTTTCCTCACAATTCTGCAAGTTGATTCATGGGTATAAGTGAAGCATATGGCATCAAAATTAACATGATTTATTTTGCAACTTGATTTGCAAATATAAGTGAAGCACATATCTATCCCTGACCTTTGATAAAGAATTCTCATGTTTTGTGAGCCGCATTCAATAACATGTTTTGTGGGTAAAACTACAAGTTCTGGCATCAAGCATGGCTCATTCATATCATCAAATTGTAAACAAGCAATATCAAACCATTCCAATAACGGTGACACAATTTTAATGGGCTTCCACGCATCAACTACGACATGCTGATTTGTAATACAAGTTAATGTACTAAAATTCGAACAATGTGGCAGCAAGCTATGGGTATCACACTTATTAGGAAAATTTGATGGAGCCGCAAATGAAACAAGTTGTTGCTTACAACTAGAATTGCCCAAAATAGCAAGCTTCAATTCAGCAAGTTTATCACAAGTTATGCATATTCCATAAACAAGAAACTTGCCATCTATGCCATATTCACCAAATAAATTGAATTTAAAACAGTAGGCATAGGTGCTAGACAAAGACTTAAGAGATGAAATTTCAGAAATCTTGTCCATAGCACAAGTCAAACTAATGTGCTCATTCAACATGACATAGCACAAAAGCAGTGGTAGGGATATTCTAGCTATCACCTCCTTATGCGTAATCAGCACCACATGATCAAAATTATAAGCATGCAATTCGTCATATGGTTCTACAATTGTGGCACAAGGTGGTAGTTCACAAGAATTGTCTATAGTAGGAATATACTCACCAATTTGCTCCCTTTCTTGCTGAAAAATCAGATTTGTACCATGGTCAATGGTCTCTTCCTCAAAAGTAGGAACATCAAAACCTCCTAAATTTTCATCCGTTGTTGTATGTGTTGGGGTATCCATATCTCGTTCCATAGTCGAAGGGAATGTCCCATGCTCGACTTGCTCATCTTCCATGTTCTCAAACTCTTTTTGCTTGTCCTCTTTTGTCTGCAAAATGTTAGCCACAAGAGGAGGTGCAGCAACAGGTGCCTCAAGTGAAGCTAGTAGTACATTCAAACTTTCAATACTACAAGCACTTTCAAACAATCGTGAAAGAGATCGATATGTTTGACCAATAAGAATATCCTGAATACCCTTATTAAGCCCATGAATGAACCTAAACTGGATAGCTTCATCACGTTCTTCTAAACCACAACGTAACAAACAAGTTTGCAATTCACGATAGTATTCTCTAACATATTACTCCCTTGTTTTAAGCATTGAAGTTTAGCAAGCAAACACTCAAAGCATAATATTAGGAACAAATTCAAATCTCATAATTTTTTTCATGTCATTCCAATTCTCAGGTTTTCTCCCTTTTCTACAAACATGCTTCCACAATGTTAACGCATACCCAGAAAGCACATTAGCGGCAAAACTAATCTTTTCATTTTCAGACACATTAGACATGCTAAATTGTTTGTCTACCGCTATTTCCCAATCAATATATGCTTCAGGATCAAAATTTCCAGCATATGGAGGCAATGTTATTTTGAGGTTACCGTGTTCAGAGTAGGAGGCACGCCTTCATGTTGTTTATGTCGCAAATCTTTTGGTTGAATCGAAGTGAACTCGTTTCATGTGGACCTGTCATGATTAGTAGATAACAAGGAAAAACAAAACCATATGTAATCCCCTATCAACTACTTGATGTGGCTAAACGAGTCGCTCACACTCAACTTGTTCAATCAAGTTCTTACCAATTCTTACCAAGCGAAAGGGGAGATGATGGCAACCGACAAGAAAATAACTTCTGGAGATAAGTGTATCGGTGCCAAACACATGTACCTGGGGTAGTAGTATATGTGGAGCTATAGGTGGCTGAAAATAGTACAAAGGAAAGCTAAAACCACATTAGTCAAAGCAAGTTGAATAATCGTTCAACGATGGTACCGTGCTGGTCCTAGGCCTAACCGTACTAGAGACGCGAGCCGGAACACAAACGTCGCCACGGAAATCCAACCTTCGAACCGAAAAACAAAGGCACTACCCCAAGCTCCCTTTTCTTCCTTTCTTTTCTTTTAGTGCGGCTCTTTTATGCGACTTGCCCTTTTTTTTTTTTTTTTTTCTCTCGTCTGTGATCGGCGAAAGCACTCGGGCGACCAGCTCACGCGTTGGACGACCACTCGGGCGACCAGTGCACGCGGTGGGCGAGCACTCGGGCGACCACACCAAGCGATGGGCGAGCACTCGGCGACCAGGCCACGCGACGGGCGAGCACTCGGCGACCAGGCCACACGATGGGCGAGCACTCGGCGACCAGGCCACGTGATGGGCGAGCACTCGGTGACCAGGCCACGCGATGGGCGAGCACTCGGGCGACTAGCTGACGCGACGGGCGAGCACTCGGGCGAACACCTTACGCGGCGAGCGAGCAGTCTTCTGAAGGTACTTTTTTTTTAACTTTCAGATGGTACAGTAGGGCTAAAACTTTAACAAGGAAACCAAGCCACTATTCTTCGCAAGGTCGCTCAACAATTTTAGAAACCAATCTGCTATTTTTGGGAAGATTGACCAACAATTTTGGATTTTCCTTCTAGGATGAACACAAACCCTAGAATTGTGATGGAGGCGGCTTAATTCAGCAATGGAAGCACGCTGCAACGAAACCCTAGGCGACACAAGAGATAATGACGACGATGATGATGAAAGCAAAGGTGACGATAAACGTGACACGAACTCGAAACTCTACGGGAAAGACACTAAAACCAGCACACGACACAACGAAGCAACCGAAGACTCAACAAGCAAGGACTAAGTAGTAAAAGCAAAAGCTCAAATTGGTTTGGACAAAGGCAATCTAATCTACTATATTTTTTTGGTTTTACGGATGTAGGTAAATAAATGCAAACTAGTAATCTCTCACCGATCAACTGGCGCTCGATACCACGATGTGAACTTGGGTCCCGATCTTTCGATGAGAGGAGGTAACTATCGATTTGGTAGGAATCGATGTTGACGTCCGACTACAACCGTCGAGACGATGCGCCTTAGCAACCGATACACCAACTCGGATGGTTATTGATCTCACCGAGACGCGATCAACTGACCACGAAGGTCATTGTTCCTGCAAGCAATCGAAGAACATAGCAAGAACAAGATGAACAACCAACTAAATTGGCAAATATGTATTAAGCTCAAATATGAAGGAAACACAAGCGGTGGGGTTACAGAACGATAAACAGGCGGTCTAGTCGACACGCGTGATTATCGGTATGTAGCAAAGGCTAGACATAACTAAACAAAACCCAAGTCCTAGATGAGGGTTTGGGTGGTTATTTATACTAGGGGAGCAGGAGAGGGTCGTCCATAGCATAGGAGACCTAATACAACTCAAGTTCAAAACACCAAGCCTACTTTGACAAGAGTTTGACTCGGACTGAAAAAGCATCGTTCGGTTTTTGGAAGTTTCCGGACGCATATGAAAGACTTTTGAGGTGAGGCCAGATCCTTTGGAAAGTAGACTCCGAGACCTTTCAAACGTGTACTCATGGGCCTCCAGAACCCTCCGGAATCGAATGTTATGACACTTTAAAGTCAGTGCTGTTTCTGAGTTCGAATTGGACTCGAATTCGGACTGAAAAAGTGTTCTGGATTGTTTTGCGTTTTCCTGCTGACTCGATGGGAATTTTGAGGTGATCTCAGATCCGTTTGAAAGAGGACGACCAGGGCTTTTGTTCTTGTACTCATAGACCTCTAGAAGCCTTCTGGAACAAAAGTTATGGTCGTTTGAAGTTGATACTGTCGCGGAGGCCGAACCCGCGAATTTGCTGATTCCATGTCCAACTTGCGCATATGATGATTGTGCTTTATGCTTGGCATTTGAAGGTTCTTCTCCATGGTTCCTAAAGACAATAAGATCATCCCAAGAATTAAATAGCATTCGATTCTGTGAATCATTTGTATAAAAACTTAGGAACGAATTCACCTGATAATTGAGTAGACATGCTCGAGCACGAGTAGTAGGTTCTTGTAAAACTTGTTGTGCTTGAGAAGAATCACTCGGCGTGGTTGTATCAATAGGGACGATGTTCTCATCAGAATTTGTCCTTCGGGCAAGCCGAGTTCAACCCTGTGTGATCCACGCACATCCTCCACTTCCAGCCTTTCTTCTGCACGATGACGGGATTGGCCAGCCATTCGGAGTAATCGATCTCACAAATGAAGCTGGCCTTCAACAGCTTGTCAAGATTCTCCTTAATTATGGCGACCTTCTCAGGAGAGAAGCGCCGCAACTTCTGGCGCACGGGCCGGCAGTCGGGCTGCACCTGCAATCGATGCTCGACCACCTCCCTCGGGACACCCGGCATGTCTGCTGGCTCCCAAGCAAATATGTCTTTGTTGGCGAGGAGGAAGGTGACGAACTTGAGTTCCTATTTGGAACTGAGCTCGGCTGAGACGTGGACGCACTTGGAGGGGTCCCCCTCCTCGAGCGGCACTACCTTCGTAGCCCCACTAGGTTGGATGATCGCCTTCTGGCGGGCGACCTTCGTGGTCGCCGCTGGGCCCTGCTGAGGTAGCATGCCGGCGAGGGCCAGGGCTTGAGTCTCGCAGCCGTGTGCCGCTTTGAGGTCACCGTGCACAGTGATGATGCCACTTGGTCCTGGGAGCTTCATGCAGCGGTGGCCGTAGTGATTGGCCGCCATAAACTTGACTAGAGCTGGGCGCCCGAGGATGGCGTTGTAAGGGAGATCACCCTCAACCACCTCAAAGGTGACCAGCTCGGTACAAAAGTTGTCCGAAGCACCAAAAGTGACGGGGAGGACCACCTGTCCCAGAGGGGTGGTCGAGCTTCCAAGCACAATCCCGAAGAATGGGATCGCGATATTCTTGACCTTTAACCGGGGAATCTGCATCCGGTCGAGTGCGCTAGTTAGCAACAGGTTGAGGGAACTACCCCCATCGACCATTACCCGTCCGACCAAGGTATTACTGATGGTGGGGGTCACGACCAAGGCGGTCTTGAGATCCTTGGACATACCTTGGGGGGCATCCTCCAGCGTGAAGGTGATCGTTGCCCCGGCCCATTTGCAGGGCTGATCCGCGGGCTTCCCGGCAGCGGCCTGGTAGACCACACGCGCGGCATCTTTGATCTCGCGCTGGGATTGATACGCCGACAAGCCACCGAAGATGACGTCGATCCAGTGGTCGCCCTGCTGGAAATCCAGGTTGAGGTCGGCCTGGTCCTCCCCCACGTTTACTCTATCGGGTTGATCCCCCTCTTTTGGGAGTGTGGGAATTTCCCCACGGCCGTCGTAGAAGGCCTCTAGCTTGGCTTGCCAGGCCCTGCAGCTTTGCAAGTTGTGACCCGAGGTCCTGTGGAACAAGCAGAATTTACCCTCATCGAATCGAGGCCGTCCCTCAGGACCTTGCGGGCGGTCTTCAGCCTGCCATGACCCAGACCGGCGATCCCCTTGTCGAGGTCGGCGTGGCGTCTGCTGGGGTCGTGGTCGATTTGGCTGAGGACAGGGCCTCTCCTGGGCCGGGTCCCGCACTTCCATGACCTCTCGGTGACCATCCGCCGAAACGATCACCTGAGGTCGGCTACCATCACGCTTGCGGTCCCTCTTCCGCTTCTTGGCGACCGAGCCTTGGTCGGTACTCTTGGCGTGGGAAGGGCCAGCCTCACCCGAATTCATGCCAAGCTTAACTTGGTCGTAGTCAGGCTTCCAGCGGACCACGTCGTCTGCGTCCGCGTAGCGCTCCGCCATGCGAAACAGCTTGCCGATGGTGAGCCCTGCCGTAATCTCCAGGTCTTCGGTGAGGCGCCGGTCGCGGACGCCGAACTTGAAGGCCTTGATCACTGCTTCGTTGGAGACGCTTGGGATCAGGTTCCTGGTGTGGATGAACCGTCGCACGAAATCGCGGAGTGGTTCGTTCTTCCCCTGGATCACTCGATCTAGGTCCTTCTCCGTGCTGGGCCGCTTGTAGCAGCTCTGGAAGCACTACACCATGACACATTTACATCAACAGTCTATCTGTCGGCAAAAGCCACGTAGTGCGACGCATTATCTATCGGCAAAAGTTTTTTCGACAGAAAACATCTGTCGGTAGAAGTCCTGTCGGGAAAAACATTTGCCGACAGATATATTTTTACCGACAGATGATCTGACATTGTTATAAGACTTTTGCCGACAGATATACTTTTTCCGACAGACAGACTTTTGCCGACAGATAGTCTGAGGGCTTACTTTTGCCGACAGATAGTCTGAGGGTAAGACTTTTGCCGACAGATAGTTTGAGGGCTTACTTTTGCCGACAGATAGTCTGAGGGTAAAACTTTTGCCGACAGATAGTCTGAGGGTAAACCATATTGGTGTGAATTCCATTAATTTCTCATATTTACAATGATAAACATTATTGTGGAGAATATTATAAATCCAACTGATAATTAATTCATATTTTCACCACATCACAGTAGAAAATGATTCAATTAATACATCCATTCAACACAACAACTGGAACATCAAAATTTGTCCATCAAAATACATCCATTCCATTTCATTAGTATAAATAGGAGATTTGTCCATCAAAATACATCCATTCCATTTCATTAGTATAAATGGCAGACATAGACAAGCAATTCGATGTGTATCTCATTTTTACAAGGAAAGCAAGCAACTAACTTAGGACAGGAAGTGGCAATATACCCGTAGCATTGCTTACCCTAATAAAAACAAAAACCAAGTAAAGAGCAATGTGAGGCCAACTCCCAGTTTCTTGTTAGGCCGCATGTCACATTGTGGCAGCATAACAAGAGCCCAGATCATCAATCCAGCAATGAGGAAGCTCATTGTGTAAATGAGAGAGCAATCTTGCGGAAGAACATAAGAATTGGGTGCCGTTGACCAAGCTCCAAGCAGCATATTCCCAAACCAGCAAGTGTATTGAACATAGGCCCTGCATAACAGATGAGACTTAAGATTTTCTCTAAAGCCTGCAAGTATAAAAGGAAAACTCAGCAACTGCACCTTACCTTAGCTGTCCTCTTCTACCTCCTTCGTCTTTTCTGCTGCGAGGGCAAAGGAAAGAACCAACCATTAGAGGGAGCTAGAAGAGACCGGTCATCTGTCTCTGATAAGTAATGTTCAGAAACTCTGATAAGTAACATCAAAATATGGATTCTAAATTCGCATCAGAACATAATTATGAAATATGGATTTTAAGTGGTAAATAAAGACCCTAAATACAAATATCGGCAGACTGCAAACATACTCTGCAGGTAGTCTTTAGGCTGAGAAGTTGTAGTTTTTGCAACCCTGCAGAAAGATGACGCATCCAGCTAATTTAAGCAATTCCCTATGTAAATAAAGGAAGACATAAAGAAGACTATAAAGTAATTCTCACTGCACTTCTGTTATTCTGTAGTTTCATGTGCCTATCAATTCCATTCATTGTCCAGGGTCAGGGACCATGGTCACCATACAGTGGATAATAGAAAGTGTTCCCCAGATGGATTATGATTTATGAGGCTGAACTCTAGACAAACAGAGTTACAGAAACATCCAAAGTTCAATTTTTGGACTGAATTATTTCCAGGAAATGTTTCACATGACATGCATTTATTCTTCACTCATTCTCTGCACCATAAAGCTGCATAACTTCATAGTTTAGAGACAACGGAAACCAATAGACTGAAGTATTCAGTCAGGTAATCCCTCTTCATCTACAATACCTGTACAGAGTTAAGGCCGTGCATAAAAACATGGCAAGCATTGCCAATAAGAGGAACAGCCAATGCTTGAAGCGAGTGAATAATAACAGAGTCTTCAACCCCCATCAACTTCTTTGCCCACTACAATCAGGAAGAGATACGATTTTGAAAATAGTTTTAAAGGAACCTAGTAGAATCTCTTTTCATTTTTATTTCCCTTTTTATTATGAGAACACACTAAAGGATAAATAACCAGGATGAATCACATTTATAATTTCATTATGCTAAAATCAGATTTGTATGTAGACACTTATGCCAGAGAAGTGCTCATATTAATAATGACCAAGCAGGACCAACCATGACAAGATACAAATACTACATGAAGATACCAGCGCTAATCACATTAAACAAGCATTTGGCCATGGGTTGCGATAAAACTAGCAAACCTACAGCATCAACTAATACGCACCGATGGCTATTTTTTTAAAAAAAGACTCACCGCGACACGGTGTATTTGGGCTGAATTAGATCAAAATTGTCAGTGAAATAACGAAAGGTTGCTACCTTTCTTTGGTAGAATCTCAAAGCACTAGGCGAGGGCTTCGCCGCCAGAGGAGACGCGTCTCGGCAATGCGGAGCTCGATCCGGGTCTTGTCTCTCCACAAGCAGGCCTTGCGGACCGCCTCGGATCTTGGCGCGCCGTCCGCCGCCGCCCAGACCACCGGCAGCCCACAGCGCCACGCGAACATGTTGCAGATCTGCGTCCCCACCGCCTGGGCCCGCTCCGCCACGGCACTCCGCCGCCAGCCGCCATTGGGGTTAGGGTTTAGCTCTCACCAGCCTTCTAGGAGGCGTCTTGGCCAGAGAGGAGAGGCGGGCGAAGAAGGCAAGAAAGGGGAGAGGAAGAGCGGGGGAGTGAGGAGAAGAGGGAGAGGGACTAGGGATTGGGAGATTTGAGGCGGCTTGGTTTTAACCTAGGCGACAAGGCAGCGGTGTGAAATTTTTCGCGCCTAAATATTTTGCCGCTTGTTGTAAATGAGTTTCGCCGACAGATAACGCATAAACGAGTTTCGCCTAAATGTAACTTAGCTTTTAGGGGAGGAGGAGGGGGCAATTGACGGTAGTTGGTAGCGTGGAAGTCAGTGGAGGCTGGTTCCTTGCCCCGGTGTCGGCGCTGCTACGGCGGTTGAGGCCGACCAAGCGAGGCGCCAGCCGGGCGACGATGACTTAGGAAGAAGTGAGTGAGGGATGAATAGATGGAGAAAGAAGAAGGGGAGACATTCACTTAGCTCGGTGGTGGGGTCGACACCGGAGGAGACCACCAAGGTGGTGGATCTGGCGGCGCTCAGAAGACGGTGGCTGGCTCGGTGGAGAGGCGCAGGTGGCGGTGCTCAGAGCCGGAGGCCAGGAGGCGTAGCGCGGCACTGGCGTGCTGACCAAGGGGAGGCAACAGAGGGGCACCGGTGTCGGGGGAAGGCCAGAGAAGCAAGCGGCGGCGCAAGAAGGAGGTAGAGCAGCGGTGGCACTCGGGAGAGGAGATGAGTGCGAGAGAGAGCGGAGGATGCGAGGCGGCGGCTGAAAATGGGGAATGGGAGCCAAGTGAAGAGAGAGAGACCGGTAGAGTTAGGTTAATTAAGGGGGATGGTTGGGTCGGGCCTGTTGGCCATCGGTCGGTCGGGCTGAACGGGCTGGCCCGGCCAGTGAAAAAAAAGAAAGATAATAATAATAATAATAATATATAGTAAAAATAATATATATAAAAGAATTATTATATAAATAAATAAGAAAATATAATTCGCACCTATTTTTGCCGCCTTAATTCGCTGTACATGAGCTTTGCCGACAGATAGACTTTTCCGAAGCGGATATCTTGTGTAAAAATTTATCATTGCCGATGATAGTTTGTCCCTACATATCAAAATAATTTCCAATGCACCATCTGACCCTAAAAGTATTATTGCCGACAGTTAGTCCGTCACCAAATTTTAGCGACAAATAGTTGGTCGGTAATTATGTATTATTGCCGACTGATGTCTGACGCTAATTTAGTGTCATGGTGTAGTGAAGTTTGAACGGAGCGCGCTCTGAATTTGGCGCCACGAGCGGAAGGTGCCAGGCTTCTGGTTGAAGAGCCAGGTGCGAGTGGCACCATCCAAAACGGTAGGGAGGTAATTAGCCATCGCGTACTCGTCTCCCCCTGCGGCCAAAACGGCGGTGGTGTAGATCGACAGGAACTCATCGGGGTTCTTTGTTCTGTCAAACCGCTCGATCAAGGCGGGCTTGAATCGAGCCGGCCAACGCACCCGCCGAAGGTCGTCGGAGTACGCCGCGTAGCCGTAGGCCGGAACAGGGGCACGCCTGGGGAGGTCGTCGTCGGTGAGGCTTTCGTTGCTGTCGGACTCAAGGTCGAGGCCGCCAGCACATAATCGCCCTCCTCTTCCTCGTCAGACCCGGACTCGCCCTGGACAATAGTCATTATCAATACGGGCAGGTGTTGAGCTCGGGCGCTCAAGGTCTGCGATTAAGAGCGACTACTAAGCTAACAGGTACAAGGAAGGCTGGGCAAATGAAGGGTTGGAAACCTACCTGGGTCAGAAGTCTCCGTTTCGCAGGAGGCTTGCGAAGACCCTGGCCTCTCGAGGTCGAAGGGGCGCTCCGCTTCCGGGTTCCCCCAGTCTGGGACCTTAAAGCCTGCGGTGGCTCTAGGTCCCCCGTGGCAGAAGTCCCGGGGCCCCCCTCTTGGGACCCTTGGGCCACCTGAGGGCTCGAAGACCTGGCAGCGGCCGCCGCGCTTAGTTGCTGCAAGAAAGACATGTCAGGAGATGAGGAAGCGTGAGCATAAGCTTGGGGGCTCGACCGTGGGAGTCCTTACCATTGCTCGGGCGACCCATTCAACGTGGGGCTTTTTCGCCTCAGTCGTCCGCTTTGCCCGGGGGTGGCTTCTTCTTCCCCTTCTTGCTCTTGCCCCCGCCAGGCAGCGGGAGCAACCTCTTTGCTGTCTCAAGCAACTCCTGATGGTCCTGCGAGCACAACGAGCGATCAAGGAAAGGCACCGTTGACGTGCAAACTGAAGAACAGCTTGGGAGTACCTACCTCGGCCTTCCGACGTAGTACGTTTTTCGGGACAGGAGCGTCGAGGGTATAGTCGTGCGCCCCTTTCCCGAACATCTCATTCATCCTGGCGGCAACCCAGGATTCCTTCGGCGCTGCAAGGAAGCAAACCGTCAGGAGGGACCAACGGTCGACATTCGAGCAAGTCCCCAAGGCAAGAAGACGTACCGGATGTACCCTCGCGGGTCATGTCGTCGCGCCCTGTGATCTTGTAGAACGGATGTTCCCTCTTCCAAGGGGGAAAATCCGGTTCCGCAAGAAGTCGCAGGCGATCGCCTGCCCGGTAAGGCCGCGCGTGGCGCAGATGTGTATGGCGGCGATGGCCTCTTCATCGACCTCCAGGTCGTCCGCCTCCAAGGTCTCCTTCTTCCCGGTGATGGGGGTCCCATCAGATAGAACCACCGTTCGGTCTACGGACCGAGGGAGTCCCGAGACTGGATCTTGGGGAAGGCCCATGGGATCCCCGTCCGTAGCCGGAAGTAAAGGCATCCGACCACGGGGTCCTTCCCAGAGCGGAATAGATTGAAGAAGCGGAAAAAGAGCGAGGGGGTGGGAAGGATTCCAAGGAACCCCTCGCACAAATGTGAGAAGATGGAGAGGAGGAGGATGGAATTGGCACCAGGTTGATGAGCTCTATCTCACAGTGGGCAAGAACCGCCGCCATGAAGTCGCTCTCCGGTGTCCGCAGGCTGAAGAGCGCATAATGCTCGGTGCAGACGAGCTCGTCGTCCCCGTGGTGTGGCTCAGTCTCGCCGGCTAGCAACCGCCACATCGCTGGGTCGAGCAGCCCCAGGCTCTTGAGCTCCCTCATCCTCGCCATCGACATGGTGCTTCTTCCGAGTTTCGCCATGGCGGCCGCTTTCTAGCTTGGTTGAAGAGGGGAAGGTTGCTCGGGCAAGGGGCTAGGAGTTGAGGAACATGAGGAAATTAGGAAGTTCTTCGAAGGTCGCAGAAGGCTTGGGCTTATAGGCCCGAATCGTCGTCGGTTTTAAGCTAAGGCGCCTCAAAAGGTGCGCCGGTGGTGATTCAACAGGCGCAATTAAGGTTCAGGCGGCGATTTCAAGGCATTGCAGGCACTCCCTCTAACCGATCGAATTCATACCAGCATCGTGAAGTCCAAGAGGCGCCAGATGTCTTGGAGCCGAAGTCTTTTCCTGGAGATCTCCGCTCGACCTCAACCAAAGGTGTAAGGAATCCGGAAGTCTGTTCCTAGCGACTACAGGCTCTAGGTCGATCCAGGTCTCTTCCTCGACCTTGAGCCTCGGGGGCTAGCTGACGAGGACTGGGAAAATCCCTGACAGGTCAATGCACGGTCAACAGTGCCCCCGGCTCGGGACATTGCAGCGAAGGCCCTCGACCACATCCTAAGCGATGTTGATTCCCGCACGACCTCGAGCTTGGGCAGTGGGGGGTCCTGTCCCCGCACGACCTCGACCTTGGCTCGAGGCGTCGCTACCACTGAGGATGGTCCATTGATGCAAGCGGTATTCTCGCTTCAAAAATAATAATTAAAAGTCGACGCATCGCTTGGAAAAAGAATTTTAATTAAAAGTGTAGAGTACCGCTTGGAAAAAGAATTTTAAAAGTCGACGTCATCGCTTGAAAAAGAATCTTAATTAAAAGTCTGTAGTACCGCTTCTAAAATAAACTATCTAAGTTGTTGAATTTGCTTGGAAAAATAATTTAAATTAAAAGCTGTTAGACCGCTTGGAAAAATTTGGGACCGCTTGCAATGTTCTTTCGTGGCGTGGCGCTATAGCGCGGACATGATTGCTAAAAATTTTCTTTTGGTGCTAGAAGTAAAAATTTCATGGGAACCCTAAACCTATTGACTCAATCACGGCTGCAGATCGAGTCCCTCCCATTCACTAGATCCCTCCTCGCGCCGCCTCAGTCTCCCACTTCTCCTTCTGGCGCCGACCGCCGGATCCTCTCCTCTCGGCGCCACGCAGTGCTGCTCCTCCCTCTCCTCTCTAGCCTTGGTGCCGCTCGATCCTCCCCTCTCATCTCTGGCCTTGGTGCTCCTCCTCCCCTCCTGCCGTGCCCTCGGCCGCCACCAAGCGACGCCGCGCCAAGGCTCAGGCGCCGTTCCTCTGCTGAGCAGCAAGGCCGTCGTCCGGCGCCTCCCGTGACCTCGCCTCCTCGCTAACGCAGCCTCGACGCGTCGCCCGTGCCTCCGATCGCGCTCCGGCCCGGCGCCCTCCTCTCCTCCATGGTGTCGCCTCGAGCCAAGCATCTCTCCCCACCTCTCTCCTTCCTGCTCCTTGAGTCTGTGAAGGTATAGCTTGCTCACCATGTGTTCGATGAAATGCTTAAAAGATTTTGGGAAAAACATCCAACCTCACTTTGTGAACCCGAAACTCCTTGTTTTCTTTTCAAACTTGAATACTAGTTAACTTTTACCTAATGTGATATGGATGGCTTGATAGTTGTGTTGTCAAGTGAAGAGGTTGTTTTGTTGGGTGAGAAATTCAGATAAATATGAGTTGTTTTGTCAACTTTGTAGATCTGCATGCTATTTACGTAATTTCGCATTATAGTGTTTGAACTCACATGCTCTAATTTTGGTTTTATGTGCTTTGAGTCCGGTGATTACATGCCATTGGTTTTAGTTTCAGAAATACATGACTGGAGAAGACACAATAGCTCCTCTCCTCTACATAATGAGCACGTCACTTTCCTATTATATTTCTTATGAACAATGTTTTGTAAATTACCTAGGAGGCGGTTCATCTTTAAAGCGAGAATGCCGATCGTGGTTAGTTATCATGAAATGTTAGCACACTACATTGATCTATTCGGTTTATATAAGTGTTTTCATAAACTTTTGATGACTACCATGAACTTCACTCTTTTGAATCTTTGAGTCCTCGAGATTACGAGCTGAACTTTTGAACCACGAGGATGAAGTCAAGAGGATGGTGCAAACATTGATCTGGACTCACAAAGGAAAGGGAAGTGTGTTGTTCTCAAAACATCTACAAGACAAGTAAGCTCAACCATTCTGTGGCACCTAGACCTTTAGTCATATGCAATGAACCTTTCCTTGAATTGCTAACAAACATTGGAATTTTGAGTTGATTTTAATTTTGAAAACTTTCATCTCTTGATGAACACCACAAATTAGGGTTTCACTTGAAGATGTAGCATTGTAGCTTACGATCAAATCAGCCTTTTTAAGCTGTGGCCTGTAAATCAAAGATGTAACATATCTTACAACCACATCGTTTTTCTTCATGGTTGAAGTTTGGCGTGAAACGAAAAATGACAAGGATACATCTTCCAGTTATGCTATTTAGAAGCAAAAGTTATTCCTTGGCTTAAAAGGAGAAAAGGCTAACTAGCAGGCTTATGCTTCATTCTTGTACAAAGTTAAGCAATATTTGCCTACAAATATCAAAACTGAAATGTATGTGTTCCTTTATAACTTTTGCTCTCTTAGATGTGTTGGGAGCATTGCCTCCGGCCTAAATGCTTGTCTTTTTATTGTACATCTCGGGCTTGAGAACTCCGACATCGAGGCGGGGTTGCGGTAGAGCTCGGCATAATCCATACCATAGCCAACAACAAAGTAATCCGCAATCGAAAAAGAACAAAAATAATATGGTAATAAATTAGCCTTGCAAGGAAGGAAAGGGTATCAGAGGATAACTTCAATACAATCTGTAATAAAGCTGCAGAGTGAATGTAACTTCATGCTACCAAGTAGCGTAAAGGCTATTCATGTTTAGTTTCGTGTCATATAGAACAACGTTAAAAGGGGATAATATTTGTACCTCGAAGCCTCTATAAAATTTTCCATCCCCCACTAGCTGAAAATTGACTTTCCTTCTTGCTGGTTTGTCAAGGAAAGTGCAAACTGATATGGATGATGCTCCTTTCTTTTGTAAATGAGCAATGAGACAGGATGGAGTGGTGTTGCCATTACATCCTCAATCTCATAGTACTTACTGAGATGCTGTTGCAATTGTTTCGAGCAGGGATGAACTATTTGCTATGGCTGATATAGTCACTCCAAATGTATTTACAAATTTGGTCCAAAGTATGTATTTCATATTTCCTTGAATTTGTGCTGTTATTCTAAAGTGTTTCTACCTTATTTGTTCCCATATACTACATTTGCAATATCCTGTGCTTGTACATCAAGATGCTACATTTGTATTTTTTGATGGTATGGGTTCTATAATTTAATAGAGGTATTTTTCATCCATTATCATGTCTCCATCATGCTCTTTTAATAGACATGGAACTGGTTGCACTTTAGCTTCGTGTATAGCTGCTGAATTAGCAAAAGGTTTAACAATGCTGCATCTTTGTTCAGTTAATCTTCAATATTTTTTACGTCTCGATACTGCATCTGATGAAGAATTGAGGCAAAATATATATGTATCTTTTCAGGCGCAGCTCTTGAAAGAATCTTACTGTGTGTGTGTGTGTGTGTGTGTTTTTATGTTGCATATGTGAACTCTGCAGGTGGCGGAGGTGGCTCCATGATTCGACCATGTGACGGAGGTGGCTCCATGATTCACATTGTGGATCATGTTGATTTGGATGTAAGCAGCAACAAGGCTTTCATTTCATATTAATGAGTGTTGCACGATTTTTTTTTGCGATTTATGCATGTTATTAATCATATGCTTCTATAGGCTTGGAGTGTGCCTGAGGTCCTTAGACCGCTTTATGAATCTCCAAAGATCCTTGCGCAGAAGATGACTATTGCGGTATGTCCACTGTTCTATTTCATTGTTGCTAATCACTTGTTAGGATTTTGTACCAATCCTGAATCCATAATTTTACTGCTGCACCACTATCATTTAATGGTTATTTGTGTACAGGCATTGAGACACATTAGGAAAATTGCGCATGATTGGCATCTTAACTGTTGTATGTCTGTACCTATCAATTTGGTTATCACTTATCAATGTACTCCTCAGTATATTCTTATGAATAGTGAAGCATCAGTAAGCTATGTTACATACTCTTGCTTTCGAGGAGTTTCTAGAGTGAAAACATTGGCCAACGCTATATGCAGGAGACAGATGGTTTGCTGCAGAGGCTTAAGGAGACAGTGGCACAATGTCATGTATGCTGCTTTCTTTTCCTCCATTTTACCCGAATACTTAACATTTGCAGGTGTCTTCCTGGTTAGGATGTCTATATGCTTGTCATTTACCTTTTCTGATAAATCTGTGTTGTACATACTTTTAGTCAATATTACAAGACAATAGAACGAACACATCATGCCTAACCTTTTCCTTGCTGCATAAATTCCTCTTGGTATGTAGGCCTCATTGTCTAATCCAACAAATTCCTCAGAGTCGGACTTCACAAGGGCACACTGTCAAGAAATTAAACCAGCTGCATTGTGACTTGTGGAGACATCTTGCCGTGTGCACTGACCTATATTTTTAATGTTCTAGGCAAGAACTCAAGATAGATCAGTAACCAAGGTCTCGTTTGTGTTGTCTTCTGCAGATATCGAGGAACTTATCTTGATGTGGATGTTGCAATAAAATTCCTTAGAACTGAGCATATTAATGACTCTTCAAAACTGGAGTTTTTGCAAGAAATAATGATTCTAAGGTAAGCTTTCTAATTGAATCGCTCCTACACATAAACGAGACACTGGATCATTTCATTCTAGACAATTCTAACATAGTTTGATCATGTGCAGGACTGTTGATCATTTCATTCTAGACAATTCTGAAGAAGACAGTTTCTACTTGAGGAGGTCCAGATGATGCATATATCAAACTTGCATTTATGATTTGAGCAATTTGCAGGTTAATAGGGCTACATCCTTTATGAATCATCTCTTGACTATGTTGTCTGAACAAAGACATCTTGCTTACAGTTTATTTGAGCAGCTGAACCAGTTTCGGCATGTGATTTTCTTGTTAGGTTCTGGAGGTACTTACTTGAGCAAACAGATGAAGGAAAACTTCGTATCAAGAAACTAGAAGAGAGGCCGGAGGACAAGTCATGTTACTGACAACGAAAAAGCGGCAACAAAGATATGGTGGAGAAGGGTGAAGGTGGTGTGCCTCTCTAGACTAGAGTCAATGATGTTTGGGTTTTTAGCTGTTGTTTAGCTGAGTTGTAAAACACTGGAAAGACTATGCTCCTACTATGTTTTGATACGTAGTAATCCAGCTGTAGGTTGCTAGTTGATTTATCTAACGAATTTTATTAGTAATCAATTTTGGTGATGTTCACATGTTGTACCTATGGATGATTTTTGATAATGAAACTTTCGTACGTTGCTTTCTCGAGGAATTATATGTTATGGTGCTTGGATTGTATGTTATGAGTGCTTGATATTATTATAAATTTGGCAAACATTTATTAAGTGGATATATATTAAACTAATGCAATTGTTATTCCAAATACGGCTGCTTGTAAAAGTATTCCAAGCGGTATATACATTAAAAGCGGTACTACCGCTTGTAAAACCGTTTTTAAAAGCAGTAGTACCGCTTGGAATACTCAATTCAAGCGGTCCTCTGCTCGAATACTCAATTCAGCGGTCCTCATCGCTTGGAATACTTTTACAAGTAGCCAGATAGAAAGCAGTAGATATTAGAATTCCAAGCGGTCCTACTGCTTGGAATACTCGAATTCCAAGCGGTTGTACCGCTTGCGAAGACGTGTCATCCTGTAGTGTACTCGGCGGTTACTAAGACCGAAGTTCTCGGAGTTAAGGCAGACGTGGGCGCCAGATCCGCGACGGTTGCAGCACGTCTTCAATGCACACCATGCACGTCCCCGGGAATCTATCCTGGCTGTTTCTGGTAACGGCTAGGAGGGGTATAAAATCTCCTGGGGCAGAACAGCAGGCACACGACATCAATACCCTAGCAATAGACCAGTAGACACAACCAGAGCGCTCAAGCTCGAGCTGTAATTCACCCTCTGTACTCACAATTAGTGAATTCCTCCATAGCAGGAGAAGACTGGACGTAGAGCTGTTACCCTTGCGGGGGCTCGAACTAGTATAATCTGTTGTCCCCTGCTCGTTGACGCCTTCATGTGACCTACATCTGCACCATTGTTGAGCGAAGTGCTCTCTCGGTCCCTAATTCACACTCACCCCGTTTTCATCTTTGCGGTCAGGCGATCCCGATCGTCGATAAGGATAAAATTTGAAAGCTAGCATTAACTATGGAGATTTTATGCACTAGTATTTTGGTAAGAGCTGTGGTTGATGGTGGGATCCGATGCAGCTTGCAGGCTATGATGGGAGGGAAGAGTTTGGGATCGAGCTAGCCTCTATATATACTCCCCCAGTCACAAATAATTGTTATTTTGGATATCGATATGGTCTTTAAAATATAGTTTTGACCATTAATTTATTATAATATATTTTAAATCTAATAAAATTATAATATTATGAAAGTATTTTTTGAGACAAATCCACATGTATGATTTTCACGTATCCAATTTAAATATTTAAAAAGAAATTAATAATCAAAATTTTAAAATGTTGACTGCATCTATATCCAAAACGATAACTATTTGTGACTAGAGGGAGTAGTTACGTTGGTGTACCAAGCTGTTTTATATAGGTATTTTGGCAAATTTGGTGGCCAATGCAATGCCACTACGTCAAAGGTGGGGTTTGAGCTCTTTTATAGTACACCAAATTCAATATAAAATGTTTATTCTTTTCAATCCAATAAACCAGATTAGCTAGTATTTATTTACTTTTTTCGGTAATAGAGTAGTAGAAATGCCCTCAACAAATTAATGGCTAAATTTAACTTCTACTACCCACCATACACTACTACTCACCGTATACTACTAGTATAATACAATGTAATGTGTTTTGTTTTGGAATAGATAAGAATGTCATCAATGAAAATCACTAGAAACTTATCTAAATACTCTACGAAGATCTTATTCATAAGGCACATAAAACCGACCAGAGCATTTGTAAGTTTGAAAGACATTACGGTATATTCATATAATCTGTAACGGTTGGTAAAAGTAGTTTTCGGAATATCCTTCAGCTTGATTTCTAATTGAAAGTACCCATGTCTTAAATCAATTTTTGAGAAGACATGGGCACCATTTAACTGATCGAACAAATCATCGATGCGAGGAAGGGAATACTTATTTTTGATTGTGACTTCACTTAGGGCACGATAATCTACACATATACGTATACCACTGTCTTTTTTAGGAACAAAAAGCACTAGACTAGCCCATGGAGATGAGCTAGGGCAAATAAATCCTTTGGTTAACTGCTTCTTTAATTCAACTAACTCATCTGGGGGTATGCGATAAGGGCATTTGGAAATGGGTGCTATTCTAGGGACAAAGTTAATGACAAATTCCATGTCCTGATCTAGTGGTAATCCTTGTAACTCATCCGGAAATATGTTAGGATATTATCAAACAACGGGGATTTGGTGGAGCTCTTTTACCCTAGTTGAACAGAGAAATTACTGTGGTTCTTAAGTGTTTTAAATAGGAGAGAAGTTTACTAATGTTCCTTCTAGGTTTATTAGAGAGATGGATCGGTTAACACAATCTATGCATCCTTTGTACTTGGATAACCGATCCATACCAAGAATCATATCTAAGCCTAGAGTTTATGTGAGAATAAGGTCGACATGGAACAATACTCCGTTTATTCCGATGCTAACCATAGGACATAGCTTAACTGTTTTCATGGTTGCTCTAGGGGAATATGTTGTCATTTTTTTGGGGAGAAAATCAATTTCCATGTTATTTTGTTCGGCAAACTTTTTGAAAATTAAAGAATGCAAAGCTCTAGAATCAAACAATACCAAAGTAGGTACTGAGTGGACATGAAACATACCCAACACCACGTCAGGTGTGTCATTCGCTTCCTTAGTGGTCATGTGATGAAGGCGACCACTATTAGCACTTGTAATTGGAGTAGAAGTTGATTTGGGAGCTTGCGATCCTCCAGATCCTTGAGGTCAATCTAAGGGTCGCTAAGGGGTCCCTTGAGTTTGCTAATGAGATGGAGCCTAATTCTTTTTGGGGGTAAACCTTGGCAAAATGCCCAAGTTCACCGCAATGATAGCACATGATATTGGTCGCCTGGTTGGATGAACTGGAAAAGATTGAGGGCGAGGGGCTTGTCCTTGATGCCTTTGTGGTTGATTTGGAGAGAGGGTCGAGAATTGTATGGTTGTCTAGTATGAGGCCTTGAAGGACCCTGTATTTGTAGACTTTCATGCCATCCATTTTCTTTTTCGACATTCCATGATAGTCCGAGTGCTGTACTCGGCTCGGATGGCCTTGTCTACAA
Source organism: Guadua angustifolia (assembly GCA_036346375.1). Classification (NCBI taxonomy): domain Eukaryota; kingdom Viridiplantae; phylum Streptophyta; class Magnoliopsida; order Poales; family Poaceae; genus Guadua; species Guadua angustifolia. Next base: position 952,944 of record JAYEVE010000028.1, read on the forward strand.
GAGTTTGAAAGTCATAGATATCATGGACAGTAAGGATCCACTTGATTTCTTCGTTCAAGTTGTCCCTGAAGTATTCAATCTTACACGCTTTGGAGGTAACCTCAAATATAGCATAGCAGGCTAGATAATTAAAGCAATGAAGATATTCCATCACTGACATATTTTCCTAACGAAGATCAAGGAATTCCCACCTTTTAAAAATCGATCAAGGAATTCCCACCTTTTAAAAATCCACCGGGCTTGCTGGGATATGAGCCTTATGGAAAGCTTCCTTCAAGGATATTCAGGTGATGACCTGGCCCTCAAGAATCATTACCTGATAACTTTCCCATCAAGCTACTATAACACCTTGCAGCTAGTGAGATGCATACAACACTTTTTTCCCGATAGTCGCATTGTGCGATGACTAGCTTGCTTTCTATAGAGCGAAGCCAATCATCGGCATCGAGAGGATCTGAGGAAGTTGAAAATGGGGGAGTCTGAGTTCTCAAAAACTCACCCAACTTGGATTGAGAAGTGATATCACCGTTTCCACCCTTGGTGACAGCTACGATAAGGTTGGCTGTGTTTTGAATAAGTTACTGGAGTAGGAGTGTGTTTGTCTGATGTCCTTGCTCAATCATTGCTAGGACTTGTGCCACAGTTGGGGGTTCGAGCAATTGCTCTTTGGGATAGATTCATGAAGATTTTGAGGTGGAGGTGAGGTGTTTCATGATGAATGTTGCGTCGAGAAGAAGATGCCCTAGTAGCTGGATACTGCGGATTAGGCTGGGCTGGGGTTGGAAGGCTATTCCTTATAGGCTGAGAGCCTTGAGTGGTTTTATCCTCCATTAGTTCACTTAAGGAGCTTGTTGTAGGCATCTTATGATGACGATCATTAAGAGATAGATTATTTAGATAAGATTCTGTTAGGTTAAAAGGCAAGTTTCGTTTTTTAAAATCTTCTTAATTAGATTTTTTTTATTAATTAAGGGTCATCACATAGTGAAGTTTAACCTAATGCCAAACATTCACGAATGCATCCTGAGAAGCAATACAAAAAGCTTTCAACCAAGATAAAACAGGGAAAAACATATGTTTAGACATATAGGGCTCTAGGTTTCTTTATTTTTCTAACTTAACCTAAAGCATTCTTATTTGGCTTAACAACTTTAAAAGCTTATAACGAGATCGGTCTAGGGCTGATAATTACTCTAAGGAAAGAGGATCTTAATACTATTCAAATGAAATTAGGGATAAGAGTAAGAACTTAAGAATGAGAAAAGGTGTCGGGACCCGAATTTGCAAATCCAGACCCTCTGTGTATTCTGCACTAGTCCAGGATCACGCTAATGCACATAGGCTAAACAGGGTTAAAGTACCACAATCATACACAAACGGAATAATAATAAAGTACTTCAAACATGTATATAAACGAGTTGCACGACCTTATGATCACCTTACAAATAGTCTGCCATGCAGGGTTGACATTAATCAAAGTATCAGAAAATAACAGTGGAAAATAAAGCATCGTAGTGACCCATCACTTTGCCACAGGTAGCTGACAAGGCATGCTCCCTAGTTCTCTGGCTCCTCGACAAACTCCTCTTCCCAAGCAGGCGTAGACTCCTTCTCTGGTATATTGTTGTTTGCAAGGATGAGTACACATCGTACTCAACAAGTCATGCATAGAATGTAGTTCTATTACTACATGCATGGCTTATTACAAAGGAATGTGTAATGTCCTGAAATTTGGCTTAATCTTAATTTTTGGAGTTAATAAAATTTTTGTGAATTAATTAAAATGTATTTGCATTTAATTGAATTTATCTGAATTTTTGGGAATTATTTGGATTTAATTGAAATTAATTTGGGTTATCCATCTCTTGAATAATTAAATATCAGAAAAGGTAATTATCAAAAATAAATAAAAATATTTTATTTAGGCTCAAAATACTCTGAAATGTTTTCTAGAATTTTTCTAGAATCTTTCTAGTATTTTTAGTGCCCTAATTAACTACTTTGAATTTCTACAATTATTTTTATTGAGAAAAGCCGGAAAATCGCCAAGCTACAGTGTCGGGCCAAGCCCAACACTGTGCTCGCGCCGGAAAACCCTAGCGCCGCCTACTCAGGTTCGTTCGATCCCGATCGGACGGTTGTGGTGAAGCCGCGTCGCTTAATAGCATGGATCGTTGGATCTCAGCGTCGAGCCGCTAGGATGTCGCCACGTGGCGTGAGTGGCCAAAGCGTTATTCTTTCGGAGCCATTGGATTGCGATCGAGCGGTGGAAGTCGGTCGCGCCTCATCGGGAGGGAGCACTACCGCACCACCGTCTCCCGTTGGCCGCCGCGGATATGTCAGAGATTTGCGCGCGTCTCGAGGTTTGTTCGAGTGGGAGATATAGTCCTCCGTGCGCAGCACTTCTTTCCGCCCATTTTGTCCCTTCTCTCGTGCACTGCCCTTCGCCGTAGCACGCGCTAGAGCTCGCCGGAGTGGCATCCTTCCACCGCCTCGGTTTTCTTCACATTCCGCCGTCGTCCGCTACTCTTCACCGCACTTGAGACCATCGCCGAGTTCGCTGTGACACGCCGCGTCCAGTGGGCCACTTCTTCCGACCGGAGACCCCCGGAAACGCCGTCGCCCACCTCATCTTCCCCAAGTCCGGCAACCAGCGCCACCATCTTTTCCTCGACGCCTCGCAGCTCTCCTCAGCCGTCGGATTCCCATCGCACGTCCGAGGTAACGCCATGTTTCTTCCCGTAGAATTGAGTTTAAATAGCGTCGGTAGATCTCGGCCGTTGGATGGTAATCGTGCGGCTCTGGTCGGGCCACGTAGGCTTGCGAATAGGAAATCGTTAGGGTAACCATCGCCGTTGGATCGCCATCCAACCGCGTGCAAGCGCCCACGAGGCTTGTGAATAGTAAACTCTCGGGTAACGATGAGTCGTAAGATTTGAAATGTGCGGTGTGGATGTCGCCGCGTGGATGGGTCGATCAGGCGCCGATCAACCGCTGGATTTGGATCCAACGGGCGGAAAGATTTGGAGCCGCGTGGACCGTCGGGTGTGCGCCGCGTGTCAGCTTCCGGTTGGACCGAGCACTGTTCATCGGGCCCACTTGTCAGTGGGTGGACCGCCGTCAGCATGACGTCATCCGGGCCCACATGTCAGTGTCCGGGATGACATGGCTGTCTCTGGTGTTGACACGTGTCACGCCGAGAGAATTAATCGAATTTTCAGTAGGAAAATAAATAGAGTAATTTGGTTATTCATTTATTTGGATTTTCAGAATCTTGCAAATGCTATAACTTTTGCGTTTTAACTCGGAATTGGGTGATTCCAGTTCCTAAAAATTTGTAAAAATGTGAACTATTTATTAATGAATTTTAATTTATTTTTAGAGTTGATCTTATTGTTTGTATTGAATATTCATTGTATATTCGCTTGAATGCGCGTAGACTCCGAATTGCCAGAAGCCGTCGAGGAGGATTTTCGGAGAGCCAGACCAGAATCAACTTCTGTTCGAAGGCAAGTCATGCTTTGACCATATTGCCCCTAGACTTTTAAAAATGTATTTCCAGTTAAACTATGCATGCTATATTCATTAAGAAAATGACATTGATTAATCTTGGGTAGTTTAGATAATACCCCTACCTTGTTAATACCGCCTTGTTAATATTAATTGTATGCCCTGCAATCCTTGTCAACTTAAGATATTAATTGGAGTTGGTTGCTACTATAAAGCCAACACAGGAGGCTAGACCGTGATTAGCTGCTTAGTATGCTTGTATGCGTGAAATGACTTTCAAATTTGCAAAAGAATATTGACTAAACAATTATGAAACGCATTTTGGAATAATGCGATGATGTCATGAGATGGAATTGGGGGTAGCGACCTGTGTGGTCCTACTCATGCAATGACGCGGGCATTGGCATGTGTTGCATAAATGCAAACCGTGGTGGGAAATGATTTGAACTGGGGCAAGTGGCAAGAAGGTTTCGTGCCAGGTGGGCCTGTGTGGCATCGGGATGTGTTAAAAGATTGTAAAGGCTGTGTGCCAAGAAAAATGAAATGGATGTCTTGCCCGGGATAGTTAAGGACTTCACCTTGCGAGCCTTTGAACTGAGTTTCTCGTACAACCACTTGTCCGGAATGGGACGGACCTAGTTTACTAGGTTTCTAATATCTTTCCTTTGACACCTCGGGGCGACAGTTACACAAGAGTGTAACTGTGTGGGGAAGCATACCTGTGCTACGGCTTGGTACCCATTCAACAGTATTCGTTTGTTCTAAACTCTGGCTCTGAGTGAGGGGAGTATTAGAAAGGTAATACTGGAGAGGTTCACAGGTTAAGTGTTAGTCTCCGAAAGACTTTGTTGCAATCAATCGCCTGTGTGGTGAGCGACTGTATCCTATGGGTAAAGTGTACAGCCTCTGCAGAGTGTGTGTTAAATCTATTCGAATAGCCGCGTCCGCGGTATTGGACGATGCTCGGGGATTACAGTCAAGGGTTAGATTTTCAAAATAAACTATGGAATGGGTGGCTGTGTGCCAAAGACTGATAAATCAAACTTAGGGCTGTGTGCCAAATTATTGGAAAGGAATTGAGAAACTAATTATTATAGTAATGATTTTACCACTTTTAATCTAATTAAGGGTAACTGTTAAAAGAAATGCTGCTTCATGCAAAATAACCATTTAAGCCTTTCCTTTGGACTAAGCCATGCATGTAGTGATAGAACTGCATTGTGCATGACTTGTTGAGTATGTTGTATACTCACCCTTGCTTCCAACAACAACCTCAGAAGAAGAAGCGACACCAGCTTGGGAGGAGGAGTATAACGAAGGTCCAGAGATTTAGGGTTAAGCCTCGTCGGTTGCCTGTGGCTACGAGGGGTTTCATTACCGTACTTTTGCTTCTGCTATTGAACTTGTGCTACTTTGTTATTTATCGCCCTGCGTGGCGAATTGATGTAAGGTGACCATAAGGTTGTGTAACTCGTTTATATTCCTATGTGAAGTACTTAATTATTAATTCCGCTGTGTATGATTGTGGTACTTCAACACTGTTCACCCTGTGTGTACTAGCGTGATCCTGGACTAGTACAGAATACACAGAGGGTCCGGATTTGCTGATTCGGGTCCCGACAGAATGGTTCATTGGGTTATTTTGCATTGAATCAACATTTTAACTTATTATTTATTTAGATGGAAAGCAGCAAAACCATATAAATATAATAAGTTTTTCAAATTGTTTTTCCACATATTTTTGACACACAGTCCTGAATCAAGTTTCACATTTATCCCTGGCACACAGCCTCTCATTCCCATTTTATTTTCGAAGATCTACCCCTTGACTGTAATCCCCGAGCTTTGTCCAATTCCATAGACACGGCTATTCGAATAGTTTTGACACACTCTGCAGAGGTTGTACACTTTACCCACAAGATACCGTCACTCACACACAGGTGATTGATCGTAACAAAGCTTTTCAGAAACTTCCATCTAAACCTATGAACCTCTCTAGTATTGCCTTCCCTATCACTTCCCACACACAGAGTCGAAGTATAGAACAGGTGAACACTGTTGGATGGGTACCAAGCCATAGCACAGGTACGCTCCCCCACACAGTTATACCCTTGTGTAACTGCCGCCCCAAGGTATCAAAGGAAAGATGTTAGAACCTTACTAAACTAGGTCTGTCCCATACCAGACATGTGGTTGTACGATTAACTCAGTTTAAAGGTTTGCAAGGTAAAGTCCTTAACTAACCAAGGCAAGACATCCTTTTCCCAAAAGTTTGGCACAACCATCTCATTTGCCACACAGGCCCCCCTTCTGGCACAAAGCCTCGGTCCACTTGCCTCAGTCTAAATCATTTTTCACCCCAAGTTGTTTTACGGTGCAACACATACCAGTAACTCAATCTCTATGTAGAACCACACAGGTCTCCACATTTCAACGTTATTACCAACAACATTCCACCATTTACCAAAATGCATTCACTATTCCTTTAGTCAATATTACTTTTGTATTTAAAAGGATTACTCACGATATATGCAAGGCTAAGCAACTATTTACGGTCTAGCCTCCCGTGTTGGCATATCATTACATCCAACTAATATTATTACTTAGGGCAACAAATGAATCATGGCATACAAATATTAAAGTCAAGGTGGCAATAACAGATAGGTTGATTAACTAATTTACCCAAATTAATTAAATCTATTTTTAATTAATTTAGCATGCATAATTTGAATCAAAATACATTTTTAAAACTTAGGAGCAAAATGATCAACGCATAACTTGCCTTCAAACAGCTGTTGATCCTCATCTGGAGCTTGGTCCTGTGCTGGAAATTCTCCCTCGAAGCTTTCTGGCAAATCAACGTCTACCTGAAATAAATAAATACACAATAAATATAATTCATAGAGAGTAATATCAACTCTAAAAATTCCAAAAAATTCACCAATAAATAGATCTTGATTTTACAAATTTTTAAAAATTGGAATCACCTCAATCGGAGTTAAAACGCAAAAGTTATAGCCTTTCAAAATTTTAAAATGACAGAAAATCCTAAAAATCAGAATACCCGATTTATTTTAATTATTTTTATACGGAAAATTGGGATTTATGACGTCAGCATGACATAATGATTATGTCAGCACTGAAATGAATTTCAGTCAAAATATTTTTATATTAAAAATTATTTATGACGTCAGCATGACACGTGGCCCAATCAGAACGCGACACGCGTCGCAACCGGCGACTGCCACGCGTCACGGCGCAAGGACTTGGTCCACGGTTAACCGACGGCACTGTGTCCGTGCACCGGATGACACAAACAATGATGTCAGCACGACAGCTGGACCAATCCTATTGCGACACGCGGCGCAACATGGTTAACTGAGTTCATAATTCAACCTCGTTCGTCCGATTTGCAATCTACGGCCGGATTTAACTCGACGCTTCAGTTTTGAGGTGACACACGGTGGAATCCAACGAATCGGCATGCGACTCCATCACAACCGTAAATTCAAAATTCAACGATTTAGATTAAACCTAAATTGTGCGCCCGATCCGCTATGTAGCTACTCCTAATGCTTGATGCGTGGAAACATCACTACCGCACGACTAAAATCCAATGACTCCCATTGACTTAATCCTACGCGATTTACTACCTCTACATGGCAAAATAAGGACCATGCGATCAACATCTAACGGCCACGGTTTGAAGATGGGACTTACTGTTGCAGCGTCGACGTGGCAAGATCAGAGTCGTTCAGCGGTGATCGGACAGCAGACGTAGCTCGGGTTGGCGGTGGTGTCGCGACGGCGTAGAAGTTGACGGAGAGGAAGAAGACGATGTGCGACGCGATGATGTGGGGCTTCTCCGGCAACAAGAAGTAGATGGATCGACGCGGCTCGGCGAAAGGATTACTCCGGTGACCTCAACGACGACGGAGAGGAAACGGCGGCGACGCAAAGAGCGGCGGAGGGTCTCGAGACTACGACGAACTCTAGCATCGGCTACGGCGAGTCTCGGTGAGTGAGAGATGGGGCAAAATGTGCGGAAGGAAGTTCTCTACGAGATGCGCTAGGTAATGAAGGCGGAGAGAAGGCACGTCGGCGTTAATGGCGCACGCAATCTCCGGCTGTAATGCGCGGCGGCGGCGTTACCAGAAACTGAGGATGAGACGATGTGGCGCAATCTCATCCATTCACGTGGCGACGAATCGACGGCTACCGAAGCACACACGATGCGGCTTCATCTGGACCATCCGATCCTGATCGGACGATCACCCGCAGCGACGATTAGGGTTCCTCTCGGGCTGGGCCAATAGCATGCACAGTACTAGGCTCGGCCCAGTACTATTCACAGATTTTTCTCAGACTTTCAAATAAAAATAATTTTAGAAATTCAATTAAATCAGTTGAGGCATTTAAAATAGCAGAAAAATTCTAGAAAAATTCCAGAAAATATTTTGGAACATTTTGGACTCAAATAAAATAATTCCGTTTATATTTTACAAAAACTTATTCATTAATTAATTAATTTCCAAAGAAAGATTAAATTCCAAAAATTCCAATTAAATCCAAATAAATTCCAAAAATTCTCAAAAATTCAAAATAACTTATTAAATTCCAAATAGACCAAATTTTGGGATGTTACAAAAGGATAGCAATAACTACATTTTGCAAACATAGTAACTTTTCAAATTAAGGTTTTGAAATTGGCCCATCCTTAATACTAACGCCCATTCTACCTAGGGTTTTATCCTATAGTCACTTTGACTCGCATACTAACTTGTCAAGCCCCCATTTTTTATAATAAATATGAATAATGTGTACCATATGCATACAGTACTAGTCTCAGGATGAGTGACTAGTACGCACATTCACAAATTGATATCATAACCACACACATATATTATTACAACAACAGAAATAGTTTTTACATATTAATCTTACAAGTCGAAATAAAATTTTGTTGTCGAGACATATGTATCTTGTACTATGCCATTAATCCATTATCCCCACAAGAAACTGACAAGATGAACCCTAGACAAACTTATCATTAACATCCCTGAATCCTGCATCAAGGTATAGTCAGGGTAATTTGTTTTTTCACCTAAAAATTTCAACGAGAGAAAGTTGAGTACTTACGTACTCGCAAGACTTTCTTGAATCCTATATTACATGCTAGAAAATTCAAAGGAAAGTGATGAGGACGGGTGTTCCCGATCTTTCGGTAAGATGATGATACGTCGATTTGGGGGTGTTGATGGCACCGATCTAGGGCTTCCTACCAGCAGGTTGGGAGCTTCACAATCGCATTGCCAATCCACACAGATACAAGATCCAAACGATCAATTGTTCCTGCAAGAAATCGAGAACCCGCAAGAACAAAGCATGAAGCAATCTGAATAGATAGTATTGAAATCAAATGAAACAAGTTGAGGTTCTGTTTCTCGGCTCGGGCGGTCTAGTCGACACGCGCAAACACGAGGAGGGACGCACACGGGGTCTACCAAACACAACAAAACCTAAGCGTAAAAGATAGGTGGTGGCCACACATATATAGGCGGCCAGGAGGTGTAGGGCAGCCAAAACAGCGGTGGCCACCAAAACCCTAAGATACATAGGCCATAGGCCCAAAAGGAAGGTGACGCAGCACTTGGAAACTCTGTCCCGTGATATTCTTCTGTGATTTCCTGTTGCTTCATGATGAATTTGGAAGTGGGACTAGATCTATTGGAAAGCTTATCTTCTAAGCTTTCAAACGGGTGGTCGTACGCTAAAAACGGAGTCCGGGAGTCCAAGTTATGTCCGTTTGAAGTACTGCTGCTCCTGGATGGCCGAACCCGACTCGGAGACGAATTCCCATTAGATTGTTCTGTGATTTGCTGTCGCTTCATGACAAATTTGGAAGTGGGGCCAGATCCATTGGAAATTTTATCTCTTAAGCTTTCAAACGGGTGGTCGTACGCTGAAAACGGAGTCCGGGAGCCCAAGTTATGTCCGTTTGAAGTACTGCTGCTCCTGGATTGCCGAACCGGACTCGGAGACGAATTCCCGTGAGATTGTTCTATGATTTCCTGTCGCTTCAGGATGAATTTGGAAGTGTGGCCAGATCCTTTGGAAAGATGATCTCGATATCTTTCAAACGAGTGGTTGAACGTCTAAAACGGAGTTCGGATGTGGCCGTGGCGTCTGTTTGAAGTGCTGCTGCTCCTGGATGGCCGAACTGGAATCGGAGACGAATTGAGCTTGATGTTGGGCCTTCCTTGGCACGTGGGCTGTCCTTGGTGGATGTCATTGACGTGCTGGTCCAGCAAAGATGGGTGGAAAGGCCTTGCTTCCGGATTAAGCCCTCCAGCGTCAGAGAGCGAGATAGCAATTAAACAGCGACGGTCGGGGACGAAGTAGTGGTCGTAGGGAAGAAGAACCAGCGGTTGTATCCTTGGTTGGGATGTCCTCATCAGAAAGGCTACTACGGTCAATTTACATAAAGCCAATTTGAAATATAAATACAAAATATTATATTGCAAGTGGAATTTAAATAAAAGTGATTTAATACATAAATTAATAGTATGGAATTACAAGTAAGAAAAGTTATGAACCTAGGTGATATGACCATATTGACGAATCATTTTCGACCAACACATGGTAGAAATAAGAGTTTTATGGAAATAAAAACATCTAACTCTGTGTTGACTTTAACAAGTGCCCATAACCATGAGCACAGCTTTTCAAAAAGATTAACCCTCTACAGAGGTGTATAGCTTTACCCACAAGAAATGATCATTCTCTTTTGTCTAACCATTAACACACTTCCTTTGGTGTGTCAGCAAGCAGATCATAACATAACTGTTCATTACCTGGCCCTAGGTTTGCACTAGCCAGGTGATGACAAACCCATACATTGTGGCAGAAGATAATTGTACAATCATTGTATGATGAATAGTTATACACCCTATTGTCCCACTTCTCCCCACAGTATGGCGTACACTGTTATATCGATAAACATTTATTCCATTATCACCTTGGTGTCGATATCCCTTCAGGCAATCAGTCACTAAAAACTCGCACATCTCCAGGCTTCCAATGTGCAAGGCTAGTTCTAAATAACTTAATAGGTTAGGGCTGTCTCATACTAGCCTTGTGGTTGCATGGTTGTCTTGGCTTGAAAACAATAGAGTAGTTCGGCCCTTAATCCGACCAGGGCGAGAATACTCCCCCTACACTACGTGAAATTTCATGCACATCCAGCTATTGCCATATCTCACCCATGTCTAAATCATAGTTTTATTTTTATATTTAACCAAAATACCATCAACCTTAAGAAAAGGTCATATCCAACCTTTTTTAAATTATGAAGAACATTAAGATTCTTTACTAAGCATGGCTAGGCATGATAATTGTGAGTGCCCATGTTGACATTATGTACTGTCTACTTTATTCTAGGGTTACTAAGATTCACAAGTTCATACTTATCAAGGAAATTCCAACAGATAACAGGTTTAACTACCATTACCCACAATATAACAAAGTTTAATGAATACACATGCAATAAAATATTTAATTAAAATGTTTGCAAAACTAGGATCAACATGGTCAGAGGAGGTGCTTGCCCTACTCGTTGATTTCAGTGAAGTCAGAGTCGACTGTCGTAGACTCTGGAATGTTGGAGTCTACACGTAGATCATTGAAAAGATAAAAAATAACAAATTTTGATAAGGGCAAAAAGAAATCAGTGGAAAATCAAATAGAAACTTACTACACAGGACAGGTGGGGTTTTATGGTTTCTTGACTGTATGTGTAAACATTCTATTTATCTTCTGGCATGCGTTGCATGGACTCTCATTTTGTACTTTATGTTGCTATCATGCTTAATTAGCTGTTCTCTCTTCTCTCTATGTTGAGATCCCTCACTGTCTTATAAGTCTAGCAAGTGTTGGGCCCCCTGGGTAGACAGGGTCTGTGTGCACTCCTTAGCTTGTGACCTAGAGGCAGCTTCCCTATGTCAATCATTGGAGAAGATGAGAGAATGTTTGAGTTGTAGTGCTCTCCGCTATCTTTTCTATGCTCTATAGCCACTCAATTTGCAGTTTCTCAACTTCTTCTCTTCATTCTGTGTTTCTTGTTTTAATTGAGTTCTTTTGGATTGTTCTTAAGCTTAATCTTGCTTATAACTCAACTAGAACTATATTTGTGTGTAAAATTGAATCATATGTTGAGGGGGAGTTTAAGAATCTACTTCATGCATTGCATATAAACTTTATTTTATGTTTTATGGGTTTTGTCTATTATGCAAATGATTCTCTATTCATGCTATACACCATGCTACATTATTTTAAGAAATGCTCTAACTTAGATATGTCCAAATTCATTTATCTTGCTAAGCTTACTAAAACTTGAAAAATGAGCTTTAAACGAACTAAATGAAACATGTTATTTTTACTTGCCGAGTCTCTTCTCTAGGGTATTTGCCATGATTAGTAAACTTTTGGAATTCTCTAGAGTCCCTATAGCAACTTGGGTGAAATTTGTTTGATCTATACTTGAGTCCTTCACTTGCTTATCAATCAAAGTGCTAAAATGAAAGCAAAATTGATTTTTGTGTGCATTAGACTCAACACTTCACATTCACAAGACAGCTTCCCACTACACTTGGGATGAACTTGAAATGGGTTATGTATGACCAAGATCATTCTCTTAAGAGTCCTTGAGATAATCGAATATGGCTTGTGTCCATTGCTTTAAAAAATACAAATAAAAAAATATGTGGGTAAAGAATACAAATAATGTCAAACATTTGCACCCCGCTATGTCTTTCAAAAGCTATAATTTTTTTGCATCAAAAGAAAAATAAGCTCGGAAGATCTTGTATGCACTTCTAGATTTCCCAAAGTGTTGAGTAGATTGAACTCTAGGTCTTCCATTTGATTCTTTGAGTGGCTTTGCTTCTAGACTTGAAACTACTGCTAAGTGTTGCTAATGTCAAAAATTGTGAAAAATGACATTTCAAATCTAAGCTAGCAAGCAAAATTTCTTATTTGCACTTGGACATGTCTTAGTTTAGTAAAATGTGAAAGTGACTAGATTGGTGTCATATCTTGTATTCATAGTTGCTTGAATAATTTTCAAAGCTCTTCCAGGCTGCATTTCATGCATACATAAAGGGGGAGAACATGTTTTCTTGATGCCTATATTGACAAAAGGGGGAGTGTGAGATCATGTGTTGAAAAATTGGTTGAATGGGGAAATTGGCATTATAAAGTGACTTTGGTTATAGCATGTGTGGTGCTTGTGCATGTGCTATGTTGAGATGATTATTATGCTGGTGATAGCATGATGGATTTTGTTTGAAGCAATGCACTCATGTGAGTGGTTGCATGGATTGACTTTGAGTCAAATCGTGGACTTGTGCTCGGATACGTTGTTTGTTTATTCGTGTGCAGGTGTTGCTCGAGGGTGAACGTGGTCGATGACGGGACCAGAACTAGGTTCATGGAGGAACTGAGGTTCGGGACTAGGTTCAGGGAGGAATCGAGGTCCTGGTGGTCGAGGATGTCATGCGGGACGTTCGGACTAGAGAACAGTGCACACGAAGGCTGGTTAGTCACGTGAGTGTGGCAGGCGGGCCGTACGCGTGCATGTGTGAATTTTGGGTTGTATGCATATATTGGGCCCTGTGTATTGGGCCAGGTGGATATGCATACATGTGTTAGGGTTTTGAGTTGTATAAAAGGACTTGAAACCTGATCAATGAATTAGCTTCTCTCTGGCGGCTGGAGGTTCAACCGTTTTTCATTGCGGCGAGAGCGTTCTTCGTCTGGTGCGGCTGTGCTCTGCTTCAGCGGCGGCTGGCTTTTACGTTGGCTGTTGATTGTTCCTGGAGGCTGAGGTCTTACGCTAGGGCCTGTTCTTCATGGCGGCGAGAGATTTTTCTTGGTGATTGGCCGTGCATGCATACGAGGAGTGCTGGCATCTTTATTTTCCTTGCCGAAGATTTTTCTTTTCTCTAGCGCCAAGGCTGGCCTTCCTGGACGTCTTGCTATGCATGCGTGACTAGTTATTGCACTTTTGTGTTGCATGCATGCATGCATGCATGTGGAAAAAAAATCAAGGACGACGACTAGAAGATCAGATCGCTCCTTTGCATGAACGACTTGATGTTTTGCTAGTGTTCGTGATGCATGTTTGGTGACGTCCTGCACATGCAAAGTGTAGTGATCGACTAGATATTTTTGTTGGTGTTTTTCCTGGTGCTCTCGGCGGCCGTGATTTTCATTGTGTTCCAGATTGGTTTCCTGGCTACTTCTTGAAGCTGTCCATGGCGGCTTGGTTGCACACTTGAGCGGCCGGAGATTTTTGTGGCGTGAGTTCTTGCAGCGCGCTGGCGGCTTGTTAGTTCGTACATGCAACATACGGCGACCAGTGTATGCAAGTGAAAGATCTCCAGGCCAACTAAAGATCGGCGCTTGTGACGTGAAGAGCTTTCAGCGACGGAATTTTTCTCAACAATTAAAATCACGATTTGCAAAGCGATGCGCTGGTAACCTCGTTCTTCGTTTTCGCACTCCGTTTATATGCATGTTTCCTTTTTAGATTGATTCATAATTTCATTATAATAATTTTGATTTGATCGGTTCAAAAACTGTCTAGGGCAACTAGTGATTGATCTAAAAAGTTTGATTGGTTAATTCATCATAAATCTTGATTAATCTTGTAATTAGGGTTAGATCAATTTTCGTCACTATTGATACAGTCATATTGCGAAGGTAATTTCTTTAGATCCATTGATCCGATCAGATTGATTCTTATTTTGTTAATTTGGAAATTGAATCTGGTTTCTGCAGTTAAAATTTCATATCAATCCAACGGTGGGATCTTCGGTAATTACTATTTTAGTGGACGTGCATCATTCTGTTTTTGTCGAATCCGAATCAGTTAATTGGCGTGTTTCAAAAATAATCAAAAATTTGAGTTCAGCTTCCGCGCAATCATTCACCCCCCCTCTGATTGCTAGTTTAATATATATCGATCCTACAAGTGGTATCAAAGCAAGATTTTTCTAATTAATCTTAACTGGTGATTAGAAACCCTAGCGATGGATAGGTATTCAACAAAACCTTGTGTTTTCGTTGGTGTTGATTTTCAGTTTTGGAAAGCGAAGATGGAGGCGTACATCCAAGCTCAAGGTTTTGCAATTTGGGAGAAGGTGTACAAGCCATATCAAGTACCCGAGAATGATGAAGTCAACGAAGCCAATCGAGCACATGTGGAAGCAAATAGCAAAGCAAGAAATTTGATCATCCAAGGATTGGGAAGAAGCGACTTCGACCGCGTGATCCATCTCAAGTCAGCATATGAGGTATGGAAATCTCTTTGTGATTATCATGAGGGTTCTAACACTGTCAAAGAGGTTCGTCAGGATATAATAAGAAAGAATACATGCGATTTGAGATGAAACCAGGTGAGTCGCTAGATGATTTCTTTGCACGCTTTAATAAAATTCTTAGCAATTTGCGTGCTGTTGGAGTTAGCTTTGATGATGCTGCTAATGCTAGACAATTGCTTGGTGCATTAGACATGTCAATTTGGGAGATGAAAGTTACATCCATTAGAGAATCAACTGTCATGAGTTACATTTACTTTAGATGTTCTTTTTCTAAATTAAAAACTCATGAATTGGATGTTCTTGCTAGGAAGAATGATCATAAATCAATTGCATTGACCTCTCAATCTAGCATGTCTCATAATAATGCTTCTTCAAATTTTGCTTTGTCTTCCTTATCTTCACTAACCGATGAACAGATTGAAGAATTTCCCGAAGAAGACTTGGCACTACTCTCTTCTCGTTTTAATAAAGCTTTGCAGAATGTGAGAATGAGGAAGAGAGTTGGTGGTGGCCCTCTAAGATGCTATGAGTGTGGTGATCTCAACCACATTTGTTCAAATTGTCCTAAACCTGCAGGTAAAGCATCAAGGGAGGAGAAAGACAAGGACAAAAGAAAAGAGAAAAAGAAGTCCTTTTCAAGTGATAGAAAGAAGAACTTTATCAATCGCAAAGTTGTCCACCGGGTTCTTTTCGCTCTTGAACAAGTTAATTTGAGCAATGTGGATTCAGAGAGCAGCGAGGACGATGCAACTCCAAGCAAGCATGATTTGACGGGGTTGTGTCTCATGGCTAAAAGCAAAGGATGACTTCATCGAGGACGATCACGACAGCGACTTCAATGAGGTAGAACCTTCTTACGATGAATTAGCTATTGCTGTTGCTCGTCTTGGTAAATTGCTTGATAAACGCGACAAGAAAATTAAGAAACATGATGTTGTTGTTGAATCATTGAATGCTGAAATTGCTAGGCTTAAATCTTTGATTCCTGATAATGATGCTTGCAAATCATGTGACTTAATTTACAACGAGCTTACTTTGCTTAGGAAATAACATGTTATCTTGTTAGAGCAAGTTAATATTGAAAATAAGAAAAATGAAAAACTTGTTAAACATGCTAGTTGTTCTACTGTTGATTTGCATGATTCAACTCCATGTTCTAAATGCTCCACACTTGAATTGAAGTTGAATGATGCTAATGATAGAGTTTCTCAAATGACCAATGCTTTGCTCACACATGAGGTTCTTTCATGCTCAACTTGTCGCAAGCAAAAAGAAAAAGTGGACGTTCCACGTAATAACTGTTTAACTTTTTTGAAAGGTTGATTACTTGGAAAAATCTTTAGAACGGTTCATTTCAGGAAAGAAAAACCTAAACATGATTTTGAATCAATCAAAAGTCAGCACTCATCACAAAGGTTTAGGTTTTGATTCTTATGCTCATCATAAATCGCATGCTCCTACTGTTGTTAAGACACTTGAAAGTGGAAAATTTGAAATTGTCAATGAGCCTAAGAAAACTGTTTTCAAGTCTGCTGGTGTGTTATCTTCTACTATGATAAATGAAAATGCTACTTCTGTTTCTAAAGCTAAACATCTTGTTAAGTACACTTGCACTCATTGTGGTAGAGATGGACACTTAGTAGATTTTTGTTTTAGGCTAGCCAAACAGCAAAAGAAAGAAAAGGCTAAGGCTAGGTCTAATTTCAAGAAGGCACATTTCACTCCTCATTTTGTGCCTAGGGTGATGCAAACATCTTTTGTTGCAAGAAACACGGGAAAAGGCAAATCTGATTTTGTGTACAAGCATACTCGTGTTGTGCCTACTCGTCGTGTGTCTCAGTACTGGATTCCTAAATGCTTTATTTCTAACCCCAGTACCGAGGCCTCGACATCTTCTTGTGCTATGTAGGTTTTTCAGATGCGGGTTGGAGAACAGAAGCTTAGTGGATCTTGGTCTTTTGCAAGATGGGATCAAGACTTGGATGGTTCTCACCCTTGAGATGGCCTTCATGAGGCATGTGTGATAATTCTTTACCTACTTTGTGAGCTATTTTATATACTCATATCTTTTTCATTCATAGATATCTATTTGTGGTATGAGATGAGATGTTTGTTCATATGCTCATATGTATCCCCTTGCATGTTCAATAATGTTATATTTTATATCATGCCTTTCATTGTTTGGATTCACTTATCATGATTCATGCTTATACTTAATTGAGCATACCATAATATCTCAAGCACATGTATATTATCATCTCTTCTCTGTTGATCTCATTGGTTATCCATTTGAGGGGGAGTTATTGGATTTTTGGTGAAAGTCTTTTTCGGTTGCTTTTGGGAGGTTTGTTCTTTCAAGCCTTTTGTTTTTTAAGATTATTCCCTTCAAGTGACAATTTTGAAGAATTTTTTTAAGATGGTTGTTTTGAGGGGAAGCTTGTGAAAAACCGTGTAATATTTTTGTAACATCCTTTTTATTTTGTGTGCTTCTCAAACGAAAAACAAAAAAAATAGAAAATAATGAAAAAGTAATGAGCATTGTATTTCATACACATATGCCGTTTGAAGCCATGTTTATGTTACAAGGTCTTTGCAACTTCATGTTTATGCATATATGGTGTAGTTTACGTCATGACTATTTAAATGGAATGACAACTTTAATTAAATCTTGTCATGGTTGAACTTTCTTGGCTATCTTGATCCTGCTCAAAAAGTGCTAAATATGAAAAGTTAAATGCTAAAGCTAAAAGAGTGATTGTTGATAAATGCAAGAACAAGGTTATGTACTATCGCACTTCTTCTTTACGAGACTGCTTATCATTGCACTTTGATATGAACTTGGAAGAGGTTGTGTATGACCGAAACCATGAAACTTTAAGCTTGTGATTGCTTGGCATGGTTGAAAAGTATACGATGGTGCATGTAATTCCATGCAATTGTTATTGTTGCAATCAAAGTAATGAATCAGTTTTTCAAAGCACAAATAAAGTGCACAAAAATTCAATGTTTTCAGGTTTTAAGATTGTTGAGAAAGGGAGATCATGCCATGCAAAAAATCGTTAATAGTACTTGATTTCTAGTTATGCTTACTCTACATTGTTTATGTGTAGATTTGAGGGTGACAGTACTGTTGATAGCATGACTTGGTGATCAAGTTGTTCCATTTGTGCATGATTCATAATGCTTAGTACATAAAAAAAAGGAAAACAACAACATAAAAGGGGACAAGTTTCTCTTTTGTTCTCTTTTTGCATTCTTGATGAATCTATTGTCAAAGGGGGAGAAATTTTGGAATCAAAGGGAGAATTTTTTGTTACACATTGCACATTCACACACATTTCTTCTTTCTGTTAGGGGGGGTTTCACTTTGTCATAGGGGGAGATTTCTTTTTAGATAAGGGGAGATTTTGTTTCTTCTTTGTAGGGGGAGATTTTCTCTCTTTGTCTTTTGGTCACCTTTTGGTCACCTTGTTTGTCTTTTTGTTTTATGAACAAAATTTCTTACATCTGTTCTTGTGAGGTGAATGCCAATGTTGAGGTCCAAATGGTGTTGCCAATGTTTTCATCAAAGGGGAGATTGTGAGATCATATGATGAAAAATTGGTTGAATGGTGAAATTGGCATTGTAATGTGACTTTGGTTATAGCACGTGTGGTGCTTGTGCATGTGCTATGTTGAGATGATTATTATGCTGGTGATAGCATGATGGATTTTGTTTGATGCAATGCACTCATATGAGTGGTTGCATGGATTGACTTTGAGTCAAGTCGTGGACTTGTGCTCGGATACGTTGTTTGTTTATTCGTGTGCAGGTGTTGCTCAAGGGCGAACGTGGTCGATGATGGGACCGGAACAAGGTTCATGGAGGAACTGAGGTTCGGGACAAGGTTCAGGGAGGAATCGACGTCCTGGTGGTCGAGGATGTCATGCAGGACATTCGGGCTAGAGAACAGTGCACACGAAGGCTGGTTAGTCACGTGAGTGTGGCAGGCGGGCCGTACGCGTGCATGTGTGAATTTTGGGTTGTATGCATATATTGGGCCATGTGTATTGGGCTAGGTGGATATGCATACATGTGTTAGGGTTTTGAGTTGTATAAAAGCACTTGAAACCTGATCAATGAATTGAGCTTCGCTCTGGCGGCTGGAGGTTCAGCCGTTTTTCATTGCGGCGAGAGCGTTCTTCGTCTGGTGCAGCTATGCTCTGCTTCGGCGATGGTTGGCTTTTACGTTGGCTGTTGAATTGTTCCTGGAGGCTGAGGTCTTATGCTAGGGCCTGTTCTTCATGGCGGCGTGAGATTTTTCTTGGTGCTTGGCCGTGCATGCATACGAGGAGTGCTAGCATCTTTATTTTCCTTGCCGAAGATTTTTCTTTCTCTAGCGCCAAGGCTGGCCTTCCTGGACGTCTTCCTATGCATGCGTGACTAGTTCTTGCACTTTTGTGTTGCATGCATGCATGCATGCGTGTGGAAAAAAAAATCAAGGCCGGCGACTAGAAGATCAGATCGCTCCTTTGCATGAACGACTTGAAGTTTTGCTAGCGTTTGTGATGCATGTTTGGTGACGTCCTGCGCATGCAAAGTGTAGCGATCGACTAGATATTTTTGTTGGTGTTTTTCCTGGTGCTCTCGGCGGCCATGATTTTCATTGTGTTCCAGATCGGTTTCCTGGCTACTTCTTGAAGTTGTCCATTGCGGCTTGATTGCACACGTGAGCGGCCGGAGATTTTTGTGGCGTGAGTTCTTGCGGTGCGCCGGCGGCTTATTAGTTCGTACATGCAACATACGGCGACCAGTGTATGCAAGTGAAAGATCTCCAGGCCAACTAAAGATCGGCACTTGCGATGTGAAGAGCTTTCAGCGACGGAAGTTTTCTCAGCAATTAAAATCACGATTTGCAAAGCGATGCGCTGGTAACCTCGTTCTTCGTTTTCGCACTCCGTTTATATGCATGTTTCCTTTTTAGATTGATTCATAATTTCATTATAATAATTTTGATTTGATCAGTTAAAAAACTGTCTAGGGCATCTAGTGATTGATCTAAAAAGTTTTATTGGTTAATTCATCATAAATGTTGATTAATCTTGTAATTAGGGTTAGATCAATTTTCGTCACTATTGATACAGTCATATTGCGATGGTAATATCTTTAGATCCATAGATCCGATCGGATTGATTCTTATTTTTTTAATTTGGAAATTGAATCTGGTTTCTACAGTTAAAATTTCATATCAATCCAATGGTGGGATCTTCGGTAATTACTGTTTTAGTGGACATGCATCATTCTATTTTTGTCGAATCCGAATCAGTTAATTGGGGTGTTTAAAAAATAATCAAAAATTTGATTTTAGCTTCCGCGCAATCATTCACCCCCCCTCTGATTGCTAGTTTAATATATATCGATCCTACAGGGAAAACATCGTAGAAAAGGCATCATCAAAAGAAAAAAAACAGGAATCATCAAAAGGTGAATCTTGGTTCATCTTAGTTCTTATGACCTTAGTAAATCTTTGCTGATTTTTATGGATCATAAGCATATTTGCACGTCTTGTTATTGGATTTTAGAGTATTTGTGGAAAACTTGTTTTTTCTTTTGTTTTGCTCTAAAAGATTCTTCTAGCCAACTTAGTCATGATCTTATTTCTTTCTCTCTAGACCAAATTTTGTTTTGCATTCAAATTGCTTTATTCCTCTCTCTTTCAAACTCAAATTTACGCCTTCTTAGGTGTTTGTCAATATACTCATCAAGAGGGAGATTGAAAGACCATGTGGAGGTCTAACCTTGGTGGAAATGCGTTCTTGACTGTGTTTAAAGTATAAAGTGCTTGAGTTCAATTTTGATTCGAATTGGTTCTGGAATTTGAATCAATTTGGGCTAAATCTGCTTGGAGCGGCAGTACCCGCCATGGTGGCAGTAGTGTCGGCAAAAGTGACAGTACCAGCCTGTTAGGACGGTACTTATTTTCCAGAGAGGAGTTTCCTGGGATTTTCATTAGAGCAGCACTACTGGCATCGTAGGAATGGTAGTGCTGGCAAAAGCGGCAGGCAAAAGCGGCACTACCGCCCTCAGGAAGCGGTAGTGTCGACCCTTGCGCGAAATCAAAAATTTGAATTTTGAATTTGAGTAATATTTGCTTGGACATTGCTATGTGATGGGTTTTCCTTATTTTTTTATGGTTGTAGGGTGACGGTGCTAGGTCATGGTGAGGCAGAGGATGACCAGGACAAGACGAGGTGTGCCGAAGGTCCAGACGGTCGAGGATTGCCGGAAGATGATGGAGATGGAGTCACTGCGAACCTAGAAGACGAGGAATGGACAAGATGTTAACTAGGAGATGCTCGGATCAAGGAGGGCCGTTGGATCGTGGTCTTGGTGATAAAGTTTGGGTCTAGTTAGTATACTTTGAAAAGCGTGCAAAACCCGTTATATTGTTTGGTTTTGGGTTAGCCCATGTATGAGTGAGTGAATCAATCCTAGCCCTTGATGGTGATCCTTAGGGAAGAAGGAACTCATCCAAGGGTGGAAAATGATTCAAGAGTAGTATAAATAGAGATGTAGGGGTAGCCTTCCTCTCTTAAATGTTTTGAGGTTTTTGTGCTCCTTTGAGCTTTGCCTAGTTATTTGTGAGGCTTTGCAAACCTCCCTTTTGAAAATAAAAATATAATTTCCTCTCAATTCTTGCAATTTACTTTCCGCAATTAACTTTCATGTAATTTACTTTCTACATATTTGAATTTGCCTCCCCTCCTTCTAAATGCTTATAGATCTTTTACCAAGAATGAATGATTGATGGATGAGTCTTCTTAGACTATATCTTAATTATCTAGGCAAGTCTTATGTTCTTCCTTGTAAAAAATTGATTTTTGCACTTGAGAGGATCAATCTTGAAAGATTAGATTTTTGGGTGTTCTTGTCTTATGTTCTAGCTTGCTATGACATGTGGGAAGCCATCTCGGATCATCTTGATCATTAAGAACCCACGAGCTAGCTGAGAGCCAAGTTTTTCATTCTTGAACTCATTCTTGTGCGCCTTTCCATAAATTTGAAAAAGGTCAAAAATTTGAAATCGATTCTTTTAATCGAAGGTTGGAATAGGTTCCTAACATCCACAGGAAGGTGTTCACAAAATTTTGTTGAGTTTGGATCAACCGATCACAAGATTTCTCTATTTTCCTTTTGGACTTGTGCTGAAATCACTATTCATTTGCCTGTTTTTACTTTAGTTACAGTAATCCGGTAGTACCGCCCCTGCATGGTGGTAGTGCCAACCTCACGCTAAATTTTGTGAGAATCGATTCTTCTGCTTTGATTTGATATCAAAGGGTCTTTGGCTTGGTTTCTTTGTGGAATAAATTTATTTTGGGATCATTCACCCCCCTCTGATCACCATCTCAATCCTTTAATTGGTATCAGAGTTAGTTTTGCTCTTCTATAGATCTTAACTGGTCTCGAGAGCCATGGCAATGGACAAATATTCCACCAAGCCACCTATTTTTTCTGGAGTTAATTTTTCATTTTGAAAGTCTCGAATGGAGTCATACATCACTGCCCAAGGCTTCTTGTTTTGGCAGAAGGTGAAACTTCTATATAAGGTTCCTATCGATAAGAACGTCACAGCCGGTAATATGGCTGATGTTGAGATAAACGCTAAGGCAAGGCACATTCTCATACAGGGCCTTAGTCGTATTGAATATGACAGGATCTCTCACCTTCGATCCGCTCATTAGATTTGGGTGACTCTCGATGCTTACCATGAGGGCACACTACCTAAATCAAGATGGTGAGACAGAATCTGTACAAGCGTGAATACAACAATTTTGAACAACACGCTGGTGAGTCTTGACGAGTGTTTTGGTCGTTTTACAAAGATTTTGAATGACCTCCGAGTAGTCAGTTGCACATACCCTAGCTCGGATAATGCTCGACATTTCTTGACCACACTCGACCTTCAAGTTTGGGAAATGAAGGTGACCACCATCAAGAACACTACCGACTTATCGACTTTGAGTCTTGACGGGCTTTATTTCTGACTAAAGAATCATGAGATCGATGTCATCTTTTGTAAGATGAAATCTCAATCGATGGCATTAGTTACTGATCCCACTAGATCTTCCTTTGATCTTTCTGCTGGGTTTTCCCTCTTCGCCCTTTGCGAACTAAGCGATGACCAACTAGAAAAATTTCCAAAAAAATAAGCTTGCTCTTTTAGCCCATAAATTCAGAGAAAGAGAGGTGGCGTGATCACCTACTTCGAGTATGGTGGCCCCAACCATATTTGAGCTTACTGTCCTAAATTGGAGAAGAGCAAGAACAATTCTGACGGTTCGAAAAAGGTCGACTACACCAACAAGAACCGTAATAAGAAGCCTCCAATCTGCGAGCTGTCATGAGAGAAGAAGTACTGCAAATTCTAGAAGAACAAGAAGCTCTTCTACCGTGTCCTCACTGCCCTAGACGATATCAGCCTCTCCGACACAGAGACATGGAGCGACGAAAGTGAGGATGATCCACAAGAGAAGAAAGGTGACGACGAGTTCTCTGGCATGTGCTTCATGGCGGACGCCAACGGCATTAGTGACTCCGAGCTCTACAGCGACTCAGATGAGGTACCCTTCTATGACCAGCTCAATGAAGCTTTTTGTAAACTAGGAAAATTTCATGCTAGAGCTAGAGCTAAGATGTACGGAGCTTAAGAAAGAAGTAGGTACCTTGACTTACGAGTTAGCTTTTCTTAGATCTTCTCCCTCCTGAGTCACTAATGACTATTCTTTGTGTGATGCCCTGCTTGTGAAGTTAGCGAACCTAAGGACTATACATGATAGTGTGCTTACTGAGCTTGATAGTCTTAGGTCGAAGAATACTAGCACTTGTTTTGTTGATGCTATGTCTTTAGATGCTAGTTTTCTTTATGCACACTCTACTCTATCTTGTGACAACTGCTCTAAATTACTTGCTAAAATTGATGCCATGAGCACTCACCTCAAGAAGCTTTCTGTTAGAAATGATGAACTTAAAATGCATACTTCTAAAGACTTTGTTAGCTCATGTGAGGGCTGTAACCAACTAAAACTTGATAATGAATCTTTAAATATCAAGTGTAATAAACTTGCTAAGGACTTACTAGATAAGTCACAAGAAAGTTGCTTGCAATATTCTGTGATTGAGGGGGATTTGGATAAAATCCAAGTCAAACTTAGATAGAAGCTAGAATGGTCGCCCTTAGGATTAGAAATACTCCCTGCATTTCTTGTGAGGCCCTCAAGATTGAGGCAGCCGTGCTGAGGGAGAAAAATGCATGTGCTGGTAGCTCTTCTCCTTCTAGTCCTTCTTCCTCCTCTCATCCATGTTCTTCCTATGACTCTCTCTTCTGGGAGTGTGAGTATCTTATGAACACTCTCAAGAAGTTTGTAGGAGGTAAGAAAAAGATCAATCTCATTCTAAACTAATCCAAGATTAGCAGATTTAATCAGGGTCTAGGATTCGATTCCTTGGAGCACGCTAGGACTCAACCTCCTACCATTGTGCATGGCTCCAAGAGTGGTGAGATCATAGTAGCTCTTAGGGTGAGTACCACTATGTTTAGATCTGCTGGGGTTGTCCATGGGACTTCTGACTAGAAGGTTGCTTTTCTTGCTACTTTTGCCTCAAGCAAGGCGAAGTACTCATGCACCTTTTATCAGAAGAATGGTCACCTAGTAGATTTCTGCTTCAGGCATGAGTGTGTTGCTGCCCTCAGGGGTATTTAGGGTCATCCTCAGACTCTGGGTGCTCCTAAGGCACACACTGCTTCTAGATAGATTAGAGAGTCACATATTTTTAGGTAGCATTCAGGACTTGATTTCTATACGGTTCATTCGAGTTTAGTTCTGGAGCTGCTCGTGGCCAGTCTTTCCGCCGTCCTCATGATATTCCTCATTTTTCCCATCGAGGTAGATATCAGCGGTGTGAGATGTTTGGTAGGAGATCCAAAGAGTTTCACTCGGATGGTCCAGCCTTTGCACCACGACGTGTCAACCCAATTCTAGCTCCCAGATCCTCTACTAGGGTTGTTACTTCTGATCTTATGAGAGTTGAGCGTTAGAGAGACACTAGAGTTCAGTTTTCTTCTTTTACGGCTGGTACTTTGAGGCGTTGTGTGATTCAGTATTGGGTTCCTAGATCTTCACTTTATCCCAATACTAAGTCTTCTCTCTCTCTCTTGGCTTGATCAGAATCATCAGATGGGGAATGGAGAGGTTTGAATTGTTGACTCCGGTTGTTCTCGTCATATGACCGAAGATTTCTATTGGTTCTCTTCCCTAGTTCGACCCCCTGGTGATAGGGCTGTAAAAAGAGCTCAAGACTCATGAGCTACTCGAGCTCGGCTCGAAAGAGGCTTGATTCGATCTCGGCTTGAGCTCCGAACGAACCGAACTCGAGCTTGAGCTCGCGAGCTTAACCGAGTAGAGCTTGAATAGGTCACGAGCCTACTCGAGCCTGGACTGAGCTTCCTCAAGCAGAGCTTACTTGAGCTTGTTACCGAGCCTACTAAACTTATCAAAACCGATTTTACTCGAGCTTACCGAGCTTCCTTGAGCTTATCAAGCTTACTGAGCTTACTCGAGCCAACTAGAGCTTGGACCGAGCTGAGCTCGAGACTGGGTCAAGGCTCGAACCCCAACTCGAGCTCGGCTCGAGCTCGGTTGGAGCCTTACCAAGCTCGAGCCTGGAAGGCCAAGCTCGCTCGAGCTCGACTCATTTACAGCCCTACCTGGTGATGAGTTGATCATTTTTGGCGATGCTCCTTCAGGTAGTGTCAATGCCAAATGTACTGTTTGCATTAATGAAAATTTTATTCTTAAGGATGTTGCCTTAGTAAGTAAGCTGCAATATAATATGCTTTCAGTTTCTTAACCTATCGATAACTCTTTCGAGGTAAGTTTTAAGGCAGTGTTTGCAGAATCTTTGATTCAATAGGGGAGTTAGTTTGTGGGATTACTCGATTTGGGAGAGTCTTTCGTGCTAATTTTTCTGTTTCTTCTGGAGAACCTCTTCATTGTTTGATTGCTTCTGAGTCCCATGATCTCTCCTTCTGGCATAGAAGACTTGGTCACATTAGTTTTGATCATTTGACCAGAGTTAGCAGTCATGATCTTATTCATTGTCTGGACAAACTCAAGATGGTCAAAGACTTAGTTTGCTCTCCTTGCCAATATGGCAACATGGTTACTGCTTCTTATCTTCCAGTCACTGTAGTGATGACTAATGCACCAGGACAGCTTTTACATATGGACACTGTTAGTCCAGCTAGAGTGCAGTCAGCGGGAGGGAAATGGTATGTTCTTATCATTGTTGATGATTTTTTTAAGGTATTCTTGGGTATTTTTCATGGCCTCTAAGGACAAGACCTTTTCTCACTTCAAGGGATTTGTCAGTAAGTTGTCTATCGAGCTCCCAGGTGCCTTACGAGCTATACGTAGTGATAATAGCACGGAGTTCCAGAATTACTACTTTGAGAGTTTCTGTGTAGAGTCTGGTTTAGAGCATCAGTTCTCCTCTCCCTATACCCCTCAGCAAAATGGCATAGTGGAAAGAAAGAACAGGACCCTAATAGAGATGGCCTGAACGATGCTAGACGAGTACAATACTCCTAGGAAGTTTTGGGCTGAAGCTATAGCTACTTCTTGCCATGTTTCTAATCGCGTTTTCTTGAGAGCACATTTGCACCGCACTTCTTACGAGTTGAGGTATGGGCGAAATCCCAGTGTTTCTCATTTTTGCATTTTTGATTGCAAGTGTTTTATCTCGAAGTCAGGTAACCTAGATAAGTTTGAGTCTTGTTCTACTGATGGTTTTTTTCTGGGTTACTCGACTTCTTCTCATAGCTATAGGGTCAGGAATTGTGATGCGAATAGGATCATAGAGACCTGCAACGTGACCTTTCGTGAGGCTAGCCCAAGAGTTAGCCCTGATATTTCAGGCCCTTTTTATCCCTTCGAGACTATCTTCGTAGAGGATGAGGATGATGGAGATGATGGTGTTCTACCTGATTCAGTCCCCTCTACACCTGAGGTGCCTCCTGTTTCCATTTTAGCACCTTAGGGAGATCAACATTTGCCTTCAGATTCTCTTTTGGCAAGTGGCTATGTTCCTACCTCTTCTGCTCGAGAGGTAGAGGCCACTTCTACTTTTGGACCTCTCCACCATTTTCAAAAATTCATCCACCTGATCAGATCATTGGTGATCTATTTGAGAGAGTCACTCGCTCAAAATCAGGTTTTTTCAGTTTCTGCCTTCACTCAAACTTTGTTGCCTCTTTTGAACCTAATAATGTTTCTTATGCATTATCCAATGAGTCATGATTAATGCTACACATGAGGATTTTGAAAACTTCGAGAGAAACAAGGTATGGCAACTTGTTGAACCCTTATCTGGTCATAATGTCATTGGGACCAAGTGGGTGTTCAAAAATAAGTACAATAAGGATGGGGTTATCATTAGGAACAAGGCTAGATTAGTTTCACAAGGCTTCACTCATGTTAAGGGACTTGATTTTGAGGAGACTTTTGCCTCTGTAGCTAGACTAGAGGCTATCTGTCGGTGTTTCGTACAACCGGCAAGTAAATTTGTAAGTATAGGGGCCGCGCGTTCCCTCTCCCTGAATGGTTAGACTATGGAAGTCGAAGATGTATACTGGTTCGGGCTGAATATCCCTACATCCAATTCGTGGTAGTGGTTCTTTATTGCTTGAAGTGCGGTGGATTACAAAGTGTTACAAGCGAGGGCTAAGGGTGTTCGTCTGTATGTTTGACCGATCGGCTTCGATCGACCGACCCCCCTCCCTGAGGGTCCTACCTCCCTTTATATTGGCGGAGGGAGCAGGTTACACAGGAGTTTGGAGAAAAAAGGTAGGGGTAGGCTACGCCCGGGAGTCCCGGTCTTCGGTCTTGGTAATTGATAGGTCCCTATTCATCCCACGTCTGGGTTGGTAGACACAACGGACTGCGTCCCATCGGGAAGGTGCGCACCTGCCCTCTGTGCGCCTGTCAGATACTGATGTCGTCTATGCTGCACTCTGGTGTCGCCTCGGGAGGGAGCGCGTCTCTCCACTGTGCCTGACGGGGTGAAGGGACCGGCGCTTGACTTTGGCGGCCTCTTGGCCACCTTGGGAAGGAGCCACCTGCCCCAGCATGGCCGTCGTGTCCACGGGGCAGGTGACTAGCTTGGAGCCGACTGGTGACATGGCGGGGGCCGTTGAGTTCGGAGCTCGTTGGGGCTCCAACCCGACCTGGTTGAGCTCGGGGGGTGCCCGATTAGCGGCTGGTCTGAGACTGCAAGGCATCGACCAGCTGCCGATCGAGCCCCTAGGGGCTTGATCGAGGCCAAGGGTCCCTCGTGGCCCGACGAGGCCTTCGGCCAGAGCTGGGCCCAAGACGACTCACTTGGTGTTCCAGCCAGTATTCAGTGATAATTCCATCTGTGAGGGACGAAGACTTTGATAATACCCCCTCCAGCACTTCTGCACTGCCGCCATTGTCCGGACGACTGAGAGAAAGATGATCTTAAAATAGATGTATACTTTGCTGTGGGGTACCCCTGGTATGAGTATTCGTCACTATCCGAATCCTACTTGCATTCTCTGCATCCCAGGACTTCAAGCTCTATCAAATGGATGTCAATAGTGCATTCCTCAATGGCTATATTGAGGAAGAGGTTTATATCAAGCAACCTCTAGGATTTAAGAACCCCAAATACCTAAACCATGTCTACAAGCTTTCCAAAGCGTTGTATGGACTTAAGCAGGACCCTAGAGCATGGTTTGAGAGATTTAAGTCCTATGTTCTTAGCCATGGTTTCAAAATGGGTATATTAGACAAAACTCTATTCATCAGACACCAGGATACTCACTTCCTTCTTGTTCAGATTTATATGGACGATATTATTTTTGTTGGCTCTTCTCACGCTATTGTGTCTTAGTTTTCTGAGGTGATCAGCACGGAGTTTGAGATGAGTATTATGGGTGAGTTGAGCTACTGAATTGGCTTCTAAATCAAGTAGACACGAGAGGGTACTTTCCTGGACCACAATAAGTACACTCGAAACCTCTTGAGGCAGTTTGATATGTCTGATGAGAAGCCTGTGATGACTCCTATGGTCACCACTGTTGTCCTCGAGCCCGATGAGGATGATGAGCCTGTTGATCAAGAGTTTCGAAGCATGATTGGCTCTTTCTTGTATCTCACTGCCTCGTGACCGGACATACACTTTGACATGTGTATGTGCGTTCGCTTTCAGGCTTCTCGTCGCACCTCTCATCAATAGGCGGTGAAGCGCATCTTCAGGTACCTTCGAGCTACTATTGATTATGGCATTTGGTACTCTTCCTCTTCTTGTCTATCCCTTAGAGCCTTTTCCGATGATGATTTTACTGACTATAGGATAGATAGGAAGAGTACTTCTGGCACTTACCAATTCATTAGCACTTCTCTTGTCTCTTGATCATCTGTGAAGCAGTCCGAAGTTGCATAGTCTACCACTGAGACCGAGTATATTGTTGCAGCCAGCTGTTGTAGCTAAAGGGGAACACGGAGGCTACACTAGCACGAATTCAAAATTTTCTACCGCGAACACCCAGGATCACATGCAAGTTGGGGATCACGGATCGTTTCCCTTGACGCGCAGATGCTGCGGAAGCAAAGTCGCACGCGTAGAGGAAGTAGACGTTCACGCCCCGATTAACTCCGAGCAGGACGCGACGTGGTCGGTGTGTAGGTAGTTGAGGTTGCCGAGCAGATCGTTGTGGTTGGCAAGCAGGTCGTCGATCCAACCGAACAACACGTCCACATACGGCAGTGCCTCTAGTGGTATCCACACGTACCGAGCAGGCACTAGCACCTCGCCGCACAGCTAGGGTTTCTAGGGAGTGGGAGGGGCACGCGATGGCTAGGTGTGGTCAGGGCTCAACTTATCTCTATAACCACGTGCCACCCCTGGCCTCGCCTTATATAGAAGTGCTAGAGGGCTTTAGTTCACTAGGGCTTTATCTCCTACGCGGATCATATCCACGCGCAAAACCCATTAAACAGTTCCAACCCGTTAAGTGTGTGACCCGTTAGGTTCAGTGCAAGTCGACCGTAGATTCGGAAACTCCTTTCCAACCCACAGATCAATAGCGGCACCTAGCAGTACGTATTGACCCTCGAATGCACAGAATACTTTATTTGCCTGAACCTTTGATATATCACATATACCGATCCCTTTGTCACATGATACCAGTCAAGCTCAAGGCGAGACATGCGCCACCCTTGTTAGTAGCTCGACCACTTCACTCGTCAATGTGATGGATATAATACCATGTCTAACTCCTTAGTCACATTAGCACGGCCGTGCGCTTTTCCTATCCATCCACACCGAGGGGCCCAAAGGTATCTCTCCTGTTATCTAGGAGGGGCAAATCCCATCTTGACAATCACACCCCTGGCTATGTTTCATGGCATACCAGTAGTCACCTTTATAACTATCCTGTTACGGTGTAGCGTTTGATGACACCAAAGTATACGAGTCCACATGTTGGGTATCCATGACGATCTCAGGTTTAAGGACCATATAGGTGTACCACTCGAGACTATATGCTGATGGCACTGTATAACACAACAATCTCACAGCGTCTTGGAGTAGGTCTGTCTGATTACCCATGTTCTCCAACATGTGTCCACATTATTGGCTCGATATCTCCATATCAATGGTATGCGAAACATTACCATCAACCAATCAATGTGCTGGTCAAATCACTATTGCTCCTCATAGTCACTATAACAATGTGTTTCACAACCAAGTCGCACTCAGTGAACAAAGTCATGACATTAATTCTTGGAGCCGATAAGCAAAGTTATCGTAAGTACATGAACAAAGACGTTTATACAATCATCCAATGATTGACCTAAGGGCATATTCCCTATAGTAGCCAGGTGCTCTAGATGAGATCGATCTTGCAGGACTTTGGGCTAGAGATAGAGAGTGTACCACTTTTCTGTTATAACACTTCTACTATCTGCATTGCTAAGAACCCAGTGCAGCACTCCCGGACGAAGCACAATGATGTTAGATATCACTTCCTTAGAGACCATGCGGAGAAAGGAGACATAGTGCTTCAATTTGTGGAGAGTGTCCAGCAGTTGGCCGATATCTTTACCAAGCTTTTGGATAGATTTAGGTTTGTTGCTTTGAGGAATGAGCTTGGAATTGTGTGCCCTTACGGCCTATTGTGAGGAGGAGTTAGTCTGTATATTCTGTATTTTATATTTTCTTCTAGTTTTTCCTTTCTTTTGTTTTGACTTGGGAGTTTATAGGGCTTATTCTCTAGAGTTAATAGTTCACTTCACTCAGACTTCTGGCATGCAATGCATGGACCTCTCATCTTGTGATTTAGGTTGCTATCATGCTTAATTAGCTATTCTCTCTTCTCTCTAGGTTGAGTTCCCTCATAGTCTTATAAGTTTAGCAGGTGTCGAGTCTCTTCTCTAGGGGTATTTGCCATGATCAGTAAACTTTTGGAATTCTCTAGAGTCTCTATAGCAACTTGGGTGAAACTTGTTTGAATTGTACTTGAGTCTTTCACTTGCTTATCAATCAAAGTGCGAAAATGAAAGCAAAAATGTTTTTTGTGCGCAATAGACTCAACACTTCACATTCACAAGACGGCTTCCCACAGCATTTGGGATGAACTTGAAATGGGTTGTGTATGACCAAGATCATTGTCTTAAGAGTCCATCATGAGATGATCGAATATGGTTTGAGTCAATTGCTTTAAAAAAATATAAATAAAAATATGTGGGTAAAGAATGCAAATAATATCAAACATTTGCGCCCCGCTATGTCTTTCAAAAGCTATAAATTTTTTTTGCATCAATAGAAAAATAAGCTCGAAGGATCTTGTATGCACTTCTAGATTTCCCAAAGTGTTGAGTAGGTTGAACTCTAGGTCTTCCATTTGATTCTTTGAGTGGCTTTGCTTGTAGACTTGAAAGTACCGCTAAGTGTTGCTAATGTCAAAAATTGCAAAAATAACATTCCAAACCTAAGCTAGCAAGCAAAATTTCTTATTTGCACTTAGACATGTCTTAGTTTAGTCAAATGTGAAATTGACTAGCTTGGTGTTATATCTTGTCATTATAGTCACTTGAATAATTTTCAAAACTCTTCTAGGTTGCATTTCATTCATACATAATGGGGGAGAACATGTTTTCTTGATGCCTATATTGCCAAAAGGGAGAGAACATCATAGAAAAGGCATCATCAAAAGAAAAAAAGGGCATCATCGAAAGGTAAATCTTGGTTCTAATGACCTTGGTAAGTTTTTGTTGATTTTTATGGATCATAAGCTTATTTGCACCTCTTGTTACCTTTTGTTGTTGGATTTTAGAGTCTTTGTGGAAAACTTACTTTTTCTTTTGTTTTGCTCTAAAAGATCCTTCTAGCCAACTTGGTCATGATCTTATTTCTTTCTCTCTGGACTAAGTTTGGTTTTGCATTCAAATTGCTTTATTCCTCTCTCTTTCAAACTCAAATTTATGCCTTTTGGGTGTTTGTCAATAGACTCATCAAGGGGGAGATTAAAAAACCATGTAGAGGTCTAACCTTAGTGGTGAAGAGTTTTTAACTATGTTTAAAGTATAAAGTGCTTGAGCTTGATTTTGATTTGAATAGGTTTTGGAATTTGAATCAAATTGGGCTAAATCTGCCTAGAGCGGCAGTACCGCCCATGGTGGCGGTAGTGCAGACAAAAGCGCCAGTACCAGCCTGTTAGGGCGGTACTTATTTTCCAGAGAGGAGTTTCCCGGGTTTTCATTGGAGCGGCACTACCGGCCTCGCAGGAGCGATAGTGCTGGCAAAAGCAGCACTACTGGCCTCAGGAAATGGTAGTACCAACCCTTGAGCGAAATCAAAAGTTTGAATTTTGAATTTGAGTAATATTTGCTTGGACATTGCTATGTGATGGGTTTTCCTTGTTTTTGATGGTTGTAGGGTGACAGTGCAAGGTCATGGTGAGGCAGAGGATGATCGGGACTAGGCAAGGTGTGCTGGAGGTCCAGACAGTCGAGGATCGCTAGAAGATGATTGGAGATGGAGTCGTTGTGAACCTAGGAGATAAGGAATGGATGAGATGCTAACTAGGAGCTGCTCGGATCAAGGAGGGCCGTTAGATCGCGGTCTAGGTAATAGAGTAGTGGGTCTAGTTAGTATGCTTTGAAAAGTATGCAAAGCCCGTTATGTTGTTGGGTTTTGGGTTAGCCCATGTATGTGTGAGTGAATCAATCCTAGCCCTAATGGTGATCCTTAGGGAAGAACGAACTCATGCAAGAGTGGAGGATGATTCAAGAGTAGTATAAATAGAGGAGTAGGGATAGCCTTCCTCCCTTGAAGGCTTTTAGGTTTTTGTGCTCCTTTGAGCTTTGCCTACTTGTTTGTGAGGCTTTGTAAACCTCCCTTCTAAAAATGCAAATCTAATTTCCTCTCAATTCTTGCAATTTACTTTTCGCATTTACATTCCGTAATTAACTTTCATGCAATTTACTTTCCGCACATTTGGGTTTGCCTCCCTTCCTTCTAAATGCTTATGGGTCTTTTGCCAAGGATGAATGATTGATGGATGAGTTTTCTTCAGACCATATCCCAATCATCTAGGCAACTCTTATATTCTTCCTTGCAAAAAATCAATTTTTACACTTGAGAGGATGAATCTTGGAAGATTAGGTTTTTGAGTGTTCTTGTCTTGTGTTCTAGCTTGCTATGACATGTAGGTAGCCATCTTAGATCATCTTGATCATCAAGAACCCACGAGCTAGCTAAGAGCCATGTTTTTCATTCTTGAACTCATTCTTGTGCGCCTTTTCATAAATTCAAAAAAGTTCAGAACTTTGACATCGATTCTTGGAATCGAAGGTTAGAATAGGTTCCTGACATCCATAGGAAGGTGTTCACCAAATTTTTGTGAGTTTGGATCAACTGATCACAATATTTCTCTATTTTCCTTTTGGACTCATGCTGAAATCACTGTTCGTTCGCCTATTTTCACTGTAGCTACAGTACCCTATAGTACCGCCCCTACATGGTGGTAGTGCCGACCTCAAGTTGAAATTTGTGAAAACTGATTCTTTTGCTTCGATTTGATATCAAAGGGTCTTTGGCTTGGTTTCTTTAGGGGTTAAATTTATTTTAGGATCATTCATCCCCTTTTTAATCATGACCTCAATCCTTCAGAAGGGTACTTAACTAATGGTGCTTGCAATAGGGGAAAATGTCTTAAGGTCACACCATGATACAGACCTTTGCCTAATGGTGGTGATTACTTATTTTGCCTGTGTATACTTAAGTGCATAATAACCTAGCATAATATGATTGACTTCTGTTTATTGTTAGTGAGGAGATAAAGTACACAAACTAAAGCTTCGTACCTCTTTTGCTGCACAAGAAGGCTAAAGAAGATGGCAATGGAGAAAGGAAAGGGGCAGGGTGGCTGTTTCCCTATCTCCCTTCCTTTGTGTACTGCTCTTAGTCACCAGAGTTGATCAGGTTAGTGAATGCTTGGGTAAGAAGGGTGTTTTGGCAGGTTGTGGGATAGAAGTAAAAGGTTAAAGATGAAAGGCTGGTTTAGATATTTATACTGTTGTAACTTGTATTGCTGTTCTGCACGGTGAACTAACTTGGTTAAACAATGGGCTAGAAAGGGGACAGCTAGGAGGCATGCAACACCCTCTACTGCCATTTGGCTGTGAGGTATGGACAAAAGAGACAACTGTGCAGCTAGCTGTAAGGGTAACTTGATTGGTGGAGTGCAGACTAGAGAAGGTTTGTTTTGGGAGGTTGAAATTGGAGACCAGGCTGTAATAGTTATGCATTTTCTATTGAAACATTTGGAGGTTTTGTTGTAATTTAGCATTGTATGGATTATTGCTTGTATAATATGTTTGAGAGCATAAAACCTCCTATGTACTTGGACACTTGTTGTTAGTACTAAAGTTTGTTTCTCAATTTTCATTTATTGCACAATCTGGATGTATTGACATGAGTGAATTCTTCCATAAATAAAGATGCTTAATTTGGCTATTACATTTTGTGATTGTGATAATATAAACTTGTTTTGTAATGATGTGGTGTAGATGTGTATGTTTATACCTTGTTGGATTTTGAGTGTATTTTACTTGATGATGATAGTTATACTCATCTTGGATGTCAATTGTGAATGTGAAATCTCTTTTGATTGAATTGAGATTGTGCAGAAAATTCATTTGAATATTAATACACATCGCTGACTATTGAATTTGAAGTCCATTTCTTTTTATTTTGAGGCTATTACACAAAAGAAATCTGAAATTGCGAATACAATTGAAGTATTGATATGGAGTTTCAAAGCACGATATAACTGTTGATCTAGCCGAACAAGGGAATACCTAATAGTTTCGCTAAGGAAAACTTTAATTAAACAAAACCCAAGTATTTTTAGAGGATTCCCTAACTATATAATGGCAAAAGAGAAGGGGGATTAGACTAATAAAAAGGAGTGGTCAAATAGGACTCGTACAAAGCCCAAGGCCGAAGTTTGACTCGGATTGGAAAGTGGATCTGACTTGTTTTGGTGATTGCAGAGTGCTCTGAGGAATTTTTAGGTGGGGTTAAATCCATTGGAAAGATCTCAAAGTAAGCTTTTCAGAACGTGATACTCTTGATCTCCGACTTTGCTTGATGTAGATGTGCATCCTTATTGATCCAAACCATGGTTCCTAAGTATAAGCACATCACATGCATCAGGTAGTGGATTATTCTCAAAAGGGTAATTAGATATGATTAAGAATGACTTTACCTAATAATTGAGTTGACAAGCACATTCTCTGGTAATTGATTCTTGTATATCTAGTTGAGAAGCAGCAGGTATGGTTGTATCAGTGGAAGGGATATCCTCATCATCCTCCCCTTCTTGAATTGGAGTCATCCTCGACTCAATCTCATCTTATTCTCTTAACTACGGCTTCAAATCTATAATGTTAAATATGGGACTAACCCCAAAATCTACAAGCACATCAGGCTTATATGCATTATCATTAATCTTTTCCCGCACTTTGGACCATCAGCTCTAGGCATCAATTTTGATTTTCTCAAGTCAGGGAACATTTGTTTTCTCAACTGTAACCAAACAAGATCACTAGGTTCATCAAATTAATTTCTTTTCTACCCTGACTACCCACAAATTTATATTTAGCATTCATACACTCTATATTCTCCTTAGTGGTTTCATACATCTTAAGTATCAATTCAGTACATTGTTTAGCATCAATATTTACCTTTTTTAAAGATAATAGAGGAAATAAATTAATAGGAGCATGAGGAATAAATTCATATACTACCTAAAAAGGGCACATCATTGTAGTTGAATGCAGCGTATGATTGCAGGCAAACTCCACATGAGGCAAACAATCTTGCCACATCTTCAAGTTTTTCTTCAAAATAGCTCGCAACATGGTAGATAATGTGCGGTTAACAACTTTAGTTTGTCCATCAGTTTGGGGGAGGACATGTGGTAGAAAATAGCAACTTTGTCACAAATATAGTGCACAGTGACTGCCAAAAGTGACTCAAAAACTTTGTATCACGATTAGAAACAATTGTATTTGGCACTCCATGTAGGCGAACGATTACTCTGAAAAATAAATCAGCAACATTTGTAGTATCATCGCTCTTACGACAAGGTATAAAATGTGTTTTTTTAAATCTATCCAAAGCAACAAAAATGCTATCCCTCCCCTTCTTTGTTCTAGACAATCTAAAATAAAGTCCAGAGAAATATTATCTCGAGGTATGCTAGGAACAGGAAGAGGCATATATTGTTGAGGAACCTTGCTACAAGGTGTAGTCTAGGGTTCCCCAAACAGATCTAAAACAAAAAATAGGGAGACACAATATGGAGGCATGCTAATTCTCTTTATTTCTTTCTCTTGTCTGTCTACAATGAGGGGGACCCCTCCTCCTTTTATAGCCTTCTTCTAGGGTTTTGGCAAAGGGACCATCGTGCAATCTTCATGGGCCACATGGTTTCTCAACACTCCCCATTAGGTCTTTTGCCGCGAGATGCACATGCTTCATCAAAACTCCAAAAAACCTAGTGGAAAAAATACTTGGAGAAAGAGTACATAGCATACGCTTGCTGCGTTACACGAATTGCCTTATTAAAAACCTTATGTAAGAAATTTATGTGAAAACTTACTAAGGAAAAAAGGAGTACAATTCACCTAAATTTCAATGTTAATCTTCGAGATCAATGTTAGATACTCAAACTTCGTGTTCAAGATTTATTTAGGAGTATGTGAAGATTCTCCCCTTGAAATCTGCATTTCTCTAAGTCTCATCATCCCAATTCCTCTAAAGCACCTTTCGAAAGTAGATGCTGGGAGTGACTTAGTGAATAAATTGGCAAGATTCTCACATGACTTAGTGTGCAGTATCTTGATCTCATTGATCTTATGCATTTCATGAGCATAGAAGAACTTGGAGTTGATGTGCTTCGTGAGGATGCTTTTCACAAAGCCCATTTGCATTTGAGCAACATAAGCTACATTGTCTTCATAAATGATAGTGGGGGTTTGCTAAATATTCAAGGTACATGACTTCTGGATATGGTAAACCATTCTTTGAAACCATGCACATTCACGGGAGGCTTCACATAGGGCAATAATTTTTGAGTGGTTTGTTGACGTCGAGACAAGAGTCTGCTTAGACGACTTCCAAAAAATTGTTGTTTTAGCACAAAGAAAAACATACCCAATTTGGGACTTACAAGTATGCGGGTCCGATAAGTACCCAACATTAGCATAACCAACCAAATTCAATTCAAGATTTCTTCTATAAAGCAATCTAAGATCTTTGCTTCCTTGGAGATAACGGAAGGTGTTCTTGATCCCTTTCCAATGCCTTTTGGTGGGTTCTGCACTGTACCGGGCTAGCAAATTCACAGTGAATGTAATGTCCGGCCTGGTGCTATTCGCGAGGTACATGAGTGCTCCAATTGCACTCAGATATGGGAGTTCCGCTCCCAGGACTTCCTCTCCCTTTTATTTTGGCCTATGTGGGTCTAGGTCCACTCGCAATGACCTTTCGACCATTGGGGTCTTTGCTGGATAAGCCTTTTCAAATCTAAATCTCTCTAGCACTTTCTACGTATGGGATGATTGGTGTACCAAGATTCCTTCTTTGACATGCTCAAGCAGCAAGCCTAAACAAAACTTGGTTTTACCCAAGTCTTTCATTTCAAACTCAAACTTCAAGTATGAGCATGCTTCTTATATTTCTTTATTTGCCCCGATGATGTTCAATTCGTCAATATAGACTGAGATTATACAAAATCCATTCGGAGATCGTTGTATAAAAACATATGGACAATCTTTACTGTTTGTGTAGCCTTTCTTGTAGAGAAATTCACTGAAACAATTATACCACATTCTTCCTGACTGCTTTAGTCCATACAGTGATTTCTCTAATTTCACACCGTATATGTTTCTGTTTTCTCTATCTTGGTTCAGGACAGGGATACCTTTCGGTACTTTCATCTATATGTCCGAATCCAAGTTTCCATATAGATATGATGTGACAACATCCATCTATTTCATTTTCAACTTCAAGTTGACTGCCATTGAGATTAGATACCTAAAAGTGATTCCTCCCATGACTGGGGAATATGTTTCTTCATAATCCACTCCTAGACGTTGAGTGAAGCCTTGTACAATAAGCCTTGCCTTGTACTTACAATTTTATTACTTTCATTCCTCTTTCGAACGAAGACCCATTTGTGACCTAGGGGTTTATATGGGGAGGTGTGTGGCACACAGGCCCAAACACCTCTCTTTTGTTCAAAGAGATTAATTCTACGGTGATTGCATTCTTCCATTCTGCCCAGTCTAGCCTTTTCTTGCATTCTGCCAGAGATGCAGGCTCAGGATCATGATCAATGATTGTGGCAATGTAATATGATAATTCTAGTTATTATAATGATAAGTAAAAGCCTTTGTTGTCGATCACAAGGATATAAACGAATTTCAAGACAACACATATGCAAAGATAATGGTACCTATGCAATTAAGGAATGAGTTATAAAATATAAGTGATGCACAAAAAACTCTATTGCACAAGTCGTAGAGAGATTCTAACTTATTGTTTTAAGAATGTAAAGGGGCATAAGATTGCTCACTAATTAATATAATTGCACAATCTAAAAATAACAAACACAAATTATGATTTTGCTCAATATAGTGCGACCAACCACTATTTTCTTTTTTTCTTTTTTTGGCCTTGTAGCTCTTTCTTTCTCTTTTCTTACTTTGGGAGACTTTCGGCCAACACTAATATGAACAAAATTTTGGAATCCCTAACTCGATGTCACAAGATAGTATGATATGATAATTCAAGATTATATAATGTATCAAGTAAAGCAGCCCTAAGCAATATCAAATAGCTAGTTTCAATTGGAATCAAAGCATTCGTAAAAGATGAATTGGTTTTCAAAGGTATGTGTGCTGATATTTTTGGCATTTTATGGTTTGTGAGTGTTGTTGGACACAACCAACTCAAAGGAACAAGCTTGAACATACATTGACGCAAGTAACCCAAATTTTGTATGAATAGTATAGCAAACTTGTCACCACAATTAAAGTATAAAATTGCCTGAATGTAGTTTACTTACAGTGTCATAAATTGAAGGTAATGTTCTATGCTTTAAAACAAGTATATGAACACATAATTTACAGCTTGTATATAGAAGTTATTTACAAAACATCGAGGTGCTCAGATTTGACCTAAATTCAGCTAATCTAAGAAAATCCAAATCTGAATCAAATTCGGTTTGAAAGAGTCCAAATTAAAAAGGAGATAATTTTTTTTATAGAGGACTCTTCAAAGATTTAAGAA
This sequence comes from Guadua angustifolia, assembly GCA_036346375.1. Lineage (NCBI taxonomy): Eukaryota > Viridiplantae > Streptophyta > Magnoliopsida > Poales > Poaceae > Guadua > Guadua angustifolia. The sequence continues at coordinate 992,763 of JAYEVE010000028.1, forward strand.
AGTATAAAAACTTCTCAATCGGAATTCGGACATGAGAATTATGATCAAAATACTAAATTGATCTGGATTGAAAGTACAACTTGCTTCATCACCAACTTTGACGTCCAGATTAAACTGACTTGGACACATAATTCGAGTCTATGCCCAACTAGGTTTCTATAGAGCTCATTCCATGGTTTCAATAAAGTGCAAGAACACTATAATCCAAGCTCATATACGAAAGTTATGAACAAAACAAAGTACTAGATAGATTGAAATAAAAGCTACGAGAAGGAAAAATGTTTAGCAACTAAAATGAGGACTCTAATTTATCAAAACCTAACAAAAACACACTAAAATACTAGATTGATTCTAAAGGTTGAATTGTTTTGTGGAGTAATTTTCAATTTAGGACAAAAAATAAAAACTAGTCTAAGGTATTGAAATTCTCACTGATCATCGAAAGTTTTGATACCACTTGATGTGGGTAATGGAGGCCAAATCTTTCGGTGAGATGGATAGCTCTTGATTAGTGGAGACACCCACCCGATCCATGCTACCGACTGAAACATGACCGGCGCGAAGCAATCACTGAACCAAACTCCAAATTGTTATCAACTGTGCCAAAACATGGTTGACCTGATCACGAAGATTAATTCTTGCAAGCAATCGAGGAATAAGCAAGAACAAAGCAAAAGTAATCTAAAATTGTAAATATAATGGAAGTATTGATGTGGTGTTCCGAATCATGGTATTGCTGTTGATTTAGCCGAATAAGAGAGTACCTAATAGTTTCACCAAGGAAGACTATGACTAAACAATACCCAAGTAATTTTAGTGGACCCCCTAGCTATACATAGGTAAAAGAAAAGGGAGATTCGGCTAGCACAAAGGAGTAGCCGAATAGGACTCGTACAAAACCCAAGATCCAAGTTTGAGCTGGATTCAAATGTTGACCCGAATTGTTTTCTTGATTGCAGAGTGCTCCGAAAGAATTTTTAGGTAGGATCAAATCCATTAAAAAGCTCTTGAAGTAAGATTTTAATCAAGTACAAGAACTCACCAATCGGACATTATATACAAAAGTTATGCTAGTTTTATTTTAGGTTGGTATCCGGAGGCCAAATTGGGCATCAAAATGTGGCACACTTGACCTCCGGCTTTGCTTGATATAGATGTTCATCCTTACTGATCCAAACCATGGTTTTTAAGTATAAGCACATCACACATATCAGGCTATGACTTATTCCCAAAAGTGTAATTAGATACGCTTAAGAATAATTTTACCTGATAATTGAGTTGACGAGCATGTGTTTTGGTAATTAGTCCTCGTATATCTAGTTGAGAAGCAGTTGGTATGGTTTTTATCGGTGAAAGAGATGTCCTCATCAAATATCTGCCAAATACAACTTGAATTTATAAATAAAAGAATCAAAAGACAAGGAGTTCGGACACAAATAGTGATATATGTTTTACATTACACATTAACATTCTTACAACGGAAGAGCTTTTTCGGCCGGGACACATCATTCGAATTTTCTCCACTGTCTATCTCTTTCGTCTACACCAATCCGTCTGACCATGCGTCACCGAGCCCGAGGACAGACCCATGAAGCGCCGCCAAATCCGGCACCACGGATTCCTCCACGAGTCCACGACTCTCTTTCATTTTCCCTATCGCCTTCGCCAGCCCTGCCCTAGCCACCTCCACCGTTACCGTCGCCCTTCTCCCTCCCTCCTGCTCTCCTCCACCTGGGCGCGTCGCCACAGCCTATGCCGCTCCCCTCCGCACGCTTACCCTCGCCATCACCCCCGTCCCTGAGCCCATGCCCTTACTGCCCCTCGCCCTCGGCCCCGTCCCTGGCTATTGCCTTGCCTCTTCTACTCGCCTTCTATCGTCTCCCCCGTGCCTCGCCTCTCCCTCCCACCCACTCGCCTTCACTCGGCCGCGTCACCACCTCCTCCGTCACTTCCCTTCGCACGCTCACCCTTGCCTCGCCCCTGTACCCGCATCCACGCTGCCCTTGCCCTCGCCTCGTCCTACCGTAGGAGGAGGAGATTTGGATGGCTGCGGTGCCGACCTTCCCCCACGAATGACCTGACCATGCATCCCATCCCACAACCTGTCCTGATCCATGACAAAACAGGTACAAGCTCATCTGATTCCCCTGTCCCTGATCCTAATCTGATTTATTTTTGTCGGTGTTTCGAGAACCGGCAAGTAAATTTGTAGGTCTAGAGGGGCCACGCGCTCCCGTTCCCTGAATGGTTAGACCAAAAGAGAGGGGGTCCGAGGTTTATACTGGTTCGGGCAGAACGTCCCTACTCCAGTTCGTGAGGTGGTCGGATGTTATTGATTCTGGTGAGTCCGTCGTGTTACAAGCGAGGGTGAGCTCTGCTCGAGCTCCCTCAGGTATGTGAGGTTGCGTGAATGGCTGCGAGCGTGATCTGGGTGTGCTACGTTTGATTGCCCACACCCGCTCCGAACGGTCGTGCCTCCCCTTATATAGCCTGGGAAGGCAGGTTACATGGAGGTTACACAACGGCATGTAAAAGAAAAAATGGATGGGGCTCCCTACGCCTAGGAGTCCGGTCTTTTGCCTCGGTGTCTGGTCGCTGGACTTGTCCTCTAACGGGTGGTTGCACGTCTCGTATTGAGTTGGTGGAGACGCAGGGTGACGGCTCGGTTCATTCCTCCGGAACGGCGACTCGCTCTCTGCAAGCGTCAGTCTTGGCGTCGAGTCGTCCACCTTCGAACCGCTCGGGAAGGTGCGTGGCGCCCAGTCTTGGCTCGGTCGTGACGGGCTGCTGCGTCAGCTAGGTAGGTGACTCGCATAGAGGCTGGTTTCTGATGATTTGACGCCTGCTTCTGGGTGAAGACGATCCGAGCTTGTTCAGGGCTGCCGATCGGCCCGACCCATTGGTCGGGCCAGCCCTGGGTCGTCGTTGCCGTAGTTCGTGGGGCGCCGGTCCTGTAGCGCTCGGTCGGACTGCTTTCTGGGTTGGCTTGGTCGGGAACCGAATGCCCTCGCGTGGGCTGGTCGGTCGGCCTTCCAGCTGCTGTGAGTACTGCTCGGAGGGCGTCCGACTTATCGCGCCGGTCGGGCCCCCTTTCGGGGCTGGATTGGTCGGAAGGCGTGGGCCTCTGAGCAAGGCTTTTTGTTTGGAGCTTGGCTGCAGCGGCAGCCCATATGCTTTTCCTGGGCCGCTGGGGATACCTGTGCCCTGGGTATTCGTCAATTTTGTTCATACTTTACCTTCATGCGCTATCCATGGTTTATCGTTGATCTTTTTCTCTAGAATGCATTGACATTTTTTTAAGTGTTTGATTAATGCTATCCATGGTCTGTTTCTGTCTCTCTCTCTCTCTATCTCCATCAATTCACCATCCTAGTCTGTTTTGAAGAACATTGATTAATAATCCGCCTTAATTCCTTTGCAGGATTACATCAAATTCCCACTAGATTTAGTACCCTTTGCCCAAATCGGTTTCCCTGAAGTCAGGTTCTTCCCGAATCTCTCTCTCTCTCTCTGTAACACCCCTAATTTCGGGTTTCTACTAAAAGCTAATTTAAATTAATTAATTTCAAATTTTGATTTTTCCACGGTGTTCTAATTAACCTGGCATCCATATCCTTCCAAAATTAAAGTTCCATCCTTTATTGTCCACAAAGTCAAAATTCTCAATTCCGGTCCTTATTCGAAATTTCACCCGAGTTTCAGAATGCTCCAAAAATCTTAAAACCCACTGAAATAGGTTCCAAATATTCTATAATGATTTTGGGAATTGTTCCAAGATTTTTAGAATCTCTCTGGTATTTTATCTCTCGCGGTCTTTCCTCAAATTCAGTTTATTCGTTCCAGAATTGTCTAAATTCTAAAATTCATCCACATTCAGTGAAACCAATTTTATTGGGTTCCAATAATCTCTAGTATTTTTAGAAATTTTTTTAGGATTTTTAGATCATTTTTGCTATTTTATTCCTTGCGCTTTTGTCCCTCCATTTCTTCTGACCAATGAGAAAGCGACACGTGGCAGGTACTGTTCATCTTCCTCAAGAGTCCAGCACCTGTACAGAGATAGCTCCATCGTTACCGTCGCCCTTCTCCCTCGCTCCTGCTCTCCTCCACCTGGGTGCGTCGCCACAGCCTGCGCCGCTCCCCTCCGCACGCTTACCCTCGCCATCACCCCCGTCCTTGAGCCCATGCCCATGCTGCCCATCGCCCTCGGCCCCGTCCCTGGCTATTGCCTTGCCTCCTCTACTCGCCTTCTATCGTCTCCCCCGTGCCTCGCCTAGCCTCTCCCTCCCTCCCACTCGCCTTCACTCGGCCGCGTCACCGCCTCCTCCGTCACTTCCCTCCGCACGCTCACCCTTGCCTCGCCCCTGTACCCGCATCCGCGCTGCCCTTGCCCTCGCCTCGTCCTACTGATGAGGACATCTCCACAACAGATACAACCACGCTTCCCCAGAATGAACCTGTTGTACAAGGACCGCTCACTCGAGCTCGTGCACGCAAATTAAATTATCAGGTGAAGTCGTTCCTAAGTGTTCCTACTAATGACATAGTGAATGGAATGCTATTTAATTCTTGTGATCATGTTATTCTTATTAGGAACCAAGGAGAAGAGCCACCAGGCGCAAAGAGATTCAAATCCAAGTCGGAGGCTTGAAGGAACACCAAGTCAGATTCGGACTCGCAGACAGCATCATCTTCAAACGTTCATAACTTTTGATCCAGAGCACTTCTGGAGTCCCACGAGTACAGGATTGAAAGATCTGCTCATCCTCTTTCAAACGGATCCAAAATCACCTTCAAATTCCTTCCGAGTCAGCGGGAAACTGCAAAACAATGGAGACTACTTTTCCTGTCCGAGTCAGTTTGGGCTGCGGGTCTTCTAATCCGAGTTGTGTTAGTTAGACCCATGTTAAGGCCTAGTGCTGCATGCCCTTGGACTATAAATAGCCAGCCGCCACCATAATTAGGGTTTGGGTTTTGTTTAATTCAGTTAGCCAATTGCTACTGCTTGTACTCGCGCGTGTCGACTAGACCGCCCGTCTACTTGATTATCGGAACCCCAACTTCGAGTGTTCTCATCCCAGAATCAATCTACATTCATATTCACAATTGAGTTGCTTGTGATCTCTTGTTCTTGCTAGTTCTTCGATTGCTTGCAGGAACAAAGACCTTCGTGGTCAGGTTGGTCGCGCTTCCGCGAGATCAATAACCTTCAGGAGGGTGGTGTACCGGTCGCTAAGGCGCAACGTCGGTTCGTTGTAGTCGGGCCGCCAACTTCGTCCTCCACCAAATCGACGCTATCTATTCTCATCGAAAGATCGGGACGCCTAGTTCATATCAAGTGGTATCAGAACTCAAGGTTGCTCGGTGAGATCTTCTATCAGTTTGCGTTTTTCTACCTAGAGTCCAGAAAATTTGCCCCACCATAAACAAGATTCGTTCCTCTGTCCAAGACTTTTTGTGCCTTGCTTTTACAGCGTAGTTCTCAACATGTTGAATTCACGGTTGCTTCGTCGAGTTGAGTTGCTGGTCTTTAGTTTCTACCCTTAGAGTTTCGAGTTCGAGTCACGTATTGATCACAGTTGCGTTCGTAATTTTGAGTCAGAGTCCTTAGTAGATATCAGATCCAAAAAAAAAGGAGAAACAAGAGTACCTTGAGCGATTGTTTCGCCTCGAGTGCTACTTTGTCGCGTCGTGCGTGCTCGCCCGAGTGGTCGCCCATCGCGTGCAGTGCTCGCCCGAGTACTCGCCCATCGCATGCAGTGGTCGCCCAAAGTGCAGTGCTCGCCCGAGTGCTCGCCGACTGCGTGTGCTGGTCGCCAAGTGTTCGCCGACTGCGTATCAGAGAAGAAAAAGGCAAGTGCAATTTTGAAAAGCCGCACTACCTTTATACCCCTGGTCAACAAAAAAAAAGTGTGGTGGTAAGTGTTGTTTGGGGTCCTTTTGAGTCTGTTTGTCAGTTTTTAGGGCTCCCACGAAAAAAAAGAAAAAGAAAAAAAAAGAAAAGAAAAGAGAGGAGCCCTAGTGCTTGCTTTGTGTTGAGGACGTTTCTGTGGCATCGTTGGTGATTAGGCTCGCGTCTCTAGTGTGGTTGAGGCTAGGACCAGCACCATACTATCGTGGAACGTTTATTCAACTTGTTGTGACTATTGTGGTACGAGCTATCCTTTGATACAACTGCCAGCCACCTATAGCTCCATAGAAAAACTACAACTTACCAGGCTCTTGCGTTGGGCACCTGTACACCACCTCTCCAGGAGAATTTTGACTCGCGGTCGCCGACGCCTCCTGCTTATGCTTGGTAAGAACTGGTAAGAGCTTGGTGATACAAGTTGAGAGTTGAGAGTTGAGAGACAGTGCCATTTCCTGCAAATTGTTTGTTCTTTTGTTTTCTAACCATGTCAGGAACAGCGAGCAATGATGGATGACATTCCCTACTTTTCGGGGAATCATTCAACATTTCGGCGCCAAGTCAAGCTGCATGCAGAGGGCCTCGATGGTGATGTGCAGGTGGTAAATGAGCAGTGGGACAGTGGAGAAGGCTCAGATTGACACCAACGCCAAAGCTAACAAATTTGGAGGATTCTTGGCACCATCAATACCAACTTGACGGAGGTTTTGCGGCGCCTTGAGAACATGGGCGAGTACCTCTGTGGCACGTGGTAATGGTGTGTTGGGCGTTGAGGTGGATGAGAACGTCGGCGACTCACGCTGGCGACTCGGAGCTTGAGGAAGACCACGCGGCGTCAACTTCACCACAATCGGCATGGTATGGGTCCTTTGCGCCCGGCATGAGGTACGTGACTATGATGATTCACTTGGTAAGGTTAAGTTTATCATGCCTCCTTTTGATGGTAAATATGATCCTGATGCATACCTCACATGGGAATTAGCAGTCGAACAAAAGTTTGCATGTCATGAGTATCCTGAAAACAAAAGGGTTAGAGCTGCCACTAGTGAGTTCACTGATTTTGCTTCTGTTTGGTGGAGTGAGTTTTGACGTAAGAATCCCGATGCCGCACAAAACTGGGTTGATTTGAAAAGAATCATGCGAGCTAGATTTGTTCCCTCTTATTACCAGCGTGATTTGTTGAATAAGCTTCAATTGCTTAGGCAAGATAGTAAGAGTGTAGAAGAATACTATCAGGAATTACAAATGGGCATGTTGCGCTGTGGTATAGAGGAGTCTGAGGAGGCTACTATGGCTAGATTTATGGGTGGGCTGAACCGTGAGATTTATGACATTCTTAGCTACAAGGAATATAATTCAATCACTCGCTTGTTTCATCTTTCTTGCCATGCTGAACGAGAAGTGCAGGGACGACACAAATGGTCTAGCACGAGAACTAATGTTTCTGCAGGTCGTGCTAACACTTGGTCAACACGAGCTCCATTGACCACCACAAGGCAACCGACTGCACCATCCTCCAACAACAACAAGAACCGACCTCCATCTGCCGCGCCGATTGCCAAGGCTTCGGAGGTAACAAAAACTGCACCAGAGCCCGCCAGGAGCTCTGCTTCGGTTGCTTCGACTGGGAGAACGAGGGATGTGCAATGTCATCAATGCAAAGGGTATGGTCACATGAGGAGTCAATGCCCAAGCAAACGTGTGCTGATTGTGCGAGACAATGGTGAGTATTCTTCTACTAGTGATTTGGATGAAGAAACATATGCTATGCTTGTAGCTGACAATGCAGGGAGCGGAGATGATCAAGACCAGGAAGATCACATTGAAGCCAACCATGCTGACCATTATGAGAGCCTCATTGTACAGCGTGCATTGAGTGTCCAGATTGGAAAGACCGACCAAAATCAACGCCACAACCTGTTCCAAACCAAGTGTGTCGTCAAGGAGCGAGCCTATCGTGTGATCATTGATGGAGGAAGTTGCAACAACCTCGCAAGCTTGGACATGGTGGAGAAGCTTTCGTTGGAGACAAGGCCGCACCCCCAGCCCTACTATGTTCAATGGTTCAACAACATTGGTAAGGTTAAGGTTACACGCTTGGTGAGAGTACAATTTGCTATTGGTTCCTATCATGATTCTGCTGAATGTGATGTCGTACCTATGCAAGCATGTTCTATATTGTTAGGTAGACCTTGGCAATATGATAAAAGTTCTGTGCATGATGGTAGAACCAACCAGTATTCTTTTGTGCATAAGGGAAAAAAGATTGTATTGCATCCTATGACCCCTGATTCCATTCTTAAAGAGGACATTGCTAGAGCTAGTAAGCAAAAGAATGATGAAAATGCTAGAAAGAAAAGCTCTAGTTCTACTTGTGATAACAAAAATGAAATTAAGTTGAAAGGTGCATGTTTTTTCGCTACCAAATCTGATGTGAAGGAACTGGATGTTGTTAAATCTGTTTGTTATGCCCTAGTGTGCAAGGATGCCTTGTTCTCACTTGAGAAGATACTTGCTGTTTTGCCTCCTACTGTGACTAACCTTTTGCAGGAGTATGCTGATGTTTTTCCCAAGGACATTCCTCCCGACTTGCCACCAATTCGAGGAATTGAACATTAGATTGATCTCATTCCTGGAGCATCGTTGCCCAATCGAGCGCCATATAGGACTAATCCGGAAGAAACTAAGGAGATACAACGCCAAGTGTAAGAACTGCTTGACAAAGGGTATGTGCGTGAATCTCTTAGTCCTTGTGCTGTTCCAGTTCTTTTAGTTCCTAAGAAGGATGGATCGTGGCGCATGTGTGTGGATTGTAGAGCAATCAATAATATTACAATTAGATATCGTCATCCTATTCCTACGTTAGATGATATGCTTGATGAATTAAGTGGCTCTACTGTGTTCTCTAAGGTTGATTTGCGTAGTGGTTACCACCAAATCCGCATGAAATTAGGAGATGAATGGAAAACAGCTTTCAAAACTAAGTTCGGTCTATATGAGTGGTTAGTGATGCCTTTTGGATTGACTAACGCACCTAGCACTTTCATGAGACTAATGAATGAAGTTTTGCGTGCTTTCATTGGTAGATTTGTGGTGGTATACTTTGATGATATCTTGATCTATAGCAAATCATTAGAAGAACATCTTGCTCATTTGCGTGCTGTTTTTGATGCCTTACGAGATGCACGCTTATTTGGTAACCTTGAGAAGTGCACATTTTGCACCGATCGAGTTGCTTTTCTTGGCTATGTTGTTACTCCACAGGGAATTGAAGTTGATCAAGCCAAGGTTGAGGCAATTCAGAGTTGGCCGACTCCTAAAACGGTCACACAGGTGTGGAGTTTTCTCGGACTTGCAGGATTCTATCATCGCCGTGAAAGACTTCAAGACAATTCTGCACCATCGAATGAGTTGTGCAAGAAAGGCGTGGCTTTCCTTTGGGGCAAGTCACATGAAGATGCCTTTGACTTGTTGAAAGAGAAGCTGACTCATGCACCACTGCTCCAACTCCCAGATTTTGGTAAGACTTTTGAACTTGAGTGTGATGCTAGTGGTATTGGGATTGGGCGTCTTGATCCAAGAAGGTAAGCCGATATGTATTTCAAAGGAGAAATTATCTGGGCCTCGTTTGAACTATTCAACTTATGATAAGGAATTGTATGCATTAGTTCGAACATTAGAGACTTGACAACATTATTTGTGGCCCAAAGAGTTTGTTATCCACTCGGATCATGAATCTTTGAAGCACATTCGTAGCCAAAATAAGTTGAACCGTAGGCATGCCGCATGGGTAGAATTCATTGAGTCTTTTCCTTATGTTATCAAACACAAGAAGGGAAAGGATAATATTATTGCTGATGCTTTATCTCGACGATATACCATGCTTTCACAACTAGACTCTAAAATCTTTGGCTTGGAAACGATTAAAGAGCAATATGCGCTTGATGCTGATTTTAAAGATGTTTTGCTAAATTGTAAGGAAGGAAGAGTCTGGAATAAGTTCATTGTTAATGATGGTTTTGTGTTTCGTGCTAACAAGCTATGCATTCCAGCTGGATCTATTCGTTTGTTGTTGATTCAGCAAGCGCATGGAGGAGGATTGATGGGCCACTTTGGTGTGAAGAAGACAGAGGATGTGTTGGCCAACCATTTTTATTGGCCAAAGATGAGACTCGATGTGGAGCGCTATGTCTCTCGCTGTTCTACTTGCAATAAATCTAAGTCACGACTGAACCCACATGGTTTATATATGCCTCTTCCTGTTCCTAGTGTTCCATGGGAGGATATTTCAATGGACTTCGTTTTAGGCCTACCTAGAACAAAGAGGGGAAGGGATAGCATATTGGTTGTCGTGGATAGGTTTTCTAAGATGGCGCATTTTATACCTTGTCATAAGAGCGATGATGCTACCAACATTGCTGATTTGTTTTTCAGGGAGATAGTGCACCTACATGGGGTGCCTTCCACAATCGTGTCCGACCGAGATGCAAAATTTTTGAGTCATTTTTGGCGGACGCTTTGGAAGAAACTTGGTACCAAGCTCTTGTTTTCTACTACATGTCAACCTCAAACTGATGGCCAGACTAAAGTCGTCAATAGAACGTTGTCTACAATGTTGAGAGCCATTTTGAAGAAAAATTTGAAGATGTGGGAAGAATGCCTACCTCATGTGGAGTTTGCCTACAACCGCTCATTACATTCTACTACCTAGATGACTCCTTTCCAGGTGGTATATGGTTTCAATCCTCGTGCACCCATTGATATTTTACCTTTACCATGTTCGAAGAGTAAATTTAGATGTTGCTCAACGTGCTGAATTTGTGCTGAAATTGCATGAGACTACTAAAGATAATATTGAGCGCATGAATGCTAAATATAGAGTCATTGTAATCGGGGTAGAAAGGAATTAACTTTTGAACACGGAGATCTTGTTTGGTTGCACTTGAGAAAGGATAGGTTTCCTGATTTGCGAAAGTCTAAATTGATGCCTAGAGCTGATGGACCTTTTAAAGTAATTGCTAAGATAAATGATAATGCATACAAGCTTGATTTGCCTGCAGACTACAGTGTAAGCAATTCTTTCAATGTTGCTGATTTAAAGCCGTACATGGGTGACGAAGATGAGCTTGAGTCGAGGACGACTCCATTTCAAGAGGGGGAGGATGATGAGGACATCTCCACAACGGATACAACCACCCATACAACCACGCTTCCCCAGAATGAACCTGTTGTACAAGGACCGCTCACTCGAGCTCGTGCACGCAAATTAAATTATCAGGTGAAATCGTTCCTAAGTGTTCCTACTAATGACATAGTGAATGGAATGCTATTTAATTCTTGTGATCATGTTATTCTTATTAGGAACCAAGGAGAAGAGCCACCAGGCGCAAAGAGATTCGAATCCAAGTCGGAGGCTTGAAGGAACTCCAAGTCAGATTCGGACTCGCAGACAGCATCAACTTCAAACATTCATAACTTTTGATCCATAGCACTTCTGGAGTCCCACGAGTACAGGATCGAAAGACCTGCTCGTCCTCTTTCAAACGGATCCAAAATCACCTTCAAATTCCTTCCGAGTCAGCGGAAAACTGCAAAACAATAGAGACTACTTTTCCTGTCCGAGTCAGTTTGGGCTGCGGGTCTTCTAATCCGAGTTATATTAGTTAGGCCCATGTTAAGGCCTGGTGCTGCATGCCCTTGGACTATAAATAGCCAGCCGCCACCATAATTAGGGTTTGGGTTTTGTTTAATTCAGTTAGCCAATTGATACTGCTTGTACTCGCGCGTGTCGACTAGACCGCCCGTCTACTTGATTATCGAAACCCCAACTTCGAGTGTTCTCATCCCAGAATCAATCTACATTCATATTCGCAATTGAGTTGCTTGTGATCTCTTGTTCTTGCTGGTTCTTCGATTGCTTGCAGGAACAAAGACCTTCGTGGTCAGGTTGCTAGTCTGTTTTGAAGAACGTTGATTAATAATCCGCCTTAATTCCATTGCAGGATTACATCAAATTCCCACTAGATTTAGTACCCTTTGCCCAAATCGGTTTCCCTGAAGTCAGGTTCTTCCCGAATCTCTCTCTCTCTGTAACATCCCCAATTTCAGGTTTCTACTAAAAGCTAATTTAAATTAATTAATTTTAAATTTTGGTTTTTCCACGGTGTTCTAATTAACCTGGCATCCATATAATTCCAAAATTAAAGTTCAATCTTTTATCGTCCACAAAGTCAAAATTCTCAATTCCGGTCCTTATTCGAAATTTCACCCGAGTTCCAGAATACTCCAAAAATCTTGAAACCCATTGAAATAGGTTCCAAATATTCTATAATGATTTTGGGAATTGTTCCAAGATTTTTAGAATCTCTCTGGTATTTTATCTCTCGCGGTCTTTCCTCAAATTCAGTTTATTCTTTCCGGAATTGTCTAAATTCCAAAATTCATCCAAATTTAGTGAAACCATGTAACATCCCAAAATTTTGACTTTTTAATTATTTAATATTATTTTATTTTAAATTATGATTTTTGTGAATTTTCTGAATTTATTTTGATTTTCTGAGATTTATTGGAATTATTCCAAATTAAAATACATTGCCTTTGGTTAAGAATTAATTATAAAAAGAAAAGTTTAAAATAAAGTTTTGCCAAAAATATTTTATTTAAGTCCAGAATGTCTCAAAGTATTTTTTTAGATTTTTCTTGGATTTTTCTTGATATTTTTATTTGCTCAAATAAATGAAACTATTTTCTATAATTATTTCAATTAGAAAACCTTCAGAATTTCGGTAGGAATAGTACTGGGCCGAGCCCAGTTACTATGCGCGATCAGGCCGTGTTATGCGCAGCCCATTCAACCCGGGTTCTAGAAGCTTGCGCCATGGCCGAGGATTTCGATCAAGCGCCAACGTTAAGTCCTAAGCCGTGCGGGATATCAGCCGTCGGATCTGCCGCATGTAGCTCATCCGGTCATCGTCCTCACTCGAATCCGAGCCGGACTCCAGAAGCTCGTGTCGTAGCCGCCATGGACACTGCCTCGAAACCTGCCATATCCAGCCATGATCCGCTATTTAAGGGGCACACCGGGTGCACAATTCCTCAAGCCACCAATGCCCTAAGCCCTAGCTCGAGAATTGCCGCAAAGTCGTCGCAATCGAAGTTTTCCGCCGAGCGCCTCCGCGAGCTTTGCATCGCCGATTAGCCGCCGTTGGTCGTCATTTTGAGTCACCGACCCGAGCTTCGTACTAGTCGCGTCAAGGCGCATTTGGTGCGCGCGCTCTCTTCGCCGAAGCACCACCGGAGAGAGGAGTTCACCGGGAGGACCGTCGCCGCCAGAGGAGAAGACTGCGCCGCCGACGAACCAGAGCCTGGAACACAAATCCAAGCGTGTCATTACAACGGCGACGTCAAGGTGAGTCCGATGGGGTGCCGTCCGCTCATGGCCAGCGACTCTAGGGCCGCGCGCACGCGCCGCCGGCTGAGGTGGCGTGATACTTCGTCGACACGTGGCGCCACGTGGGTCAGGTCGCTTGCGTGGCGCGGGCGTGGCATTGTGTGGCGCTACGTCACCGGATGCGTCATCTGCCGAGTCAACGTTGTGGGACCCGTCTGTCAGCGCCAGATCGGACCCGATCGGGATGACGTCACGCTGACGTCACGCCTACGCAATAAATCGATTTTTCCTTATAAAAATAATTCGGTTATTATTTGATTTCCAAATTTTTCTGATTTTCAGGGATTTAAATCTTCCAAGAGCTCGTTCTTCTTCATACGAACTCCGATTGAGGTGATTCAAATTCCTAAAAATTTATAAAATTGAGATCTTTCCAATGGTGGCTTTTATTTGAATTTTTGAGTTTATTTGCTCCTTGGTTTTGGTGTTTATTTGCTATTTCTTCTCGATTCGCGTAGACGTTGAACTGAGCGAGGTTTCGGAGGAGGAATTATTAATTCAAGAGCAATCCTCGGAGTAATACCAGGAGCTTAAGCAAGGCAAATTGTGCTTTGATCATGTTGCACCCATAAACTAGATTGCATGCTATTTTGATTTACCTTATCACTTGTTATTTTATGTGTATAAATGATTTCAACATAAGATTGGGATTAGCTATCGCACCCTTTGAATTACACCCTACCTTGATATTTGTATGCCATGCTTCATTGACACCCTAGGTTGGTTAATTATAGTTGGTTAATAGAAAATCAACATGGATGGTTAGAACGGAATAGAATTGCTTAGCCATGCCACGTCATCACATGCTCATGAAATATTGCTTAATAATCTTGACTAATGGAATATGGAACAATGATGATAACTTGTGGGCCATGTGTGGTCGCACAAAGAGATTGAGTTGTTGTGATAGCGGAGTCACGCAACAATGTTGATTTGTGAAGAGCACGTGGTGCTTGGTAACCAACCAGGAGGGTAATCACTTTAGATTGAAGCAAGTGGAAGGGCAGGTGTGTGTGGTGGGCTCGGTGGAGCCGAGGGTATGTGTATGTCTTGCTTTAATCAATCCTAAGGACTTAACCTTGCGAGCCTTTGACTGAGTCAAACTTGCGTACCACACGTCTGTTATGGGGCAACCTAGTGACTAATTTGCAAATGCTTAACCTAAGTGCTATCTTGGTGGTGTGAGTCCGGTGCACGGGGAAACTCACATGGCGCAAGAGGGGGCCTGTTGTGGCGGTGTAGCCCTTGTTGTTGAAACCTTAGCGGGTAGCACCGGGTTAAGAGGATGCATTGTAAAGGCTTTGTCATGATTCTCTGCTGGCACACCAAAGGAAGTGTGTTAATGGCCAGGCACAAAAGAGATTATCATGTCGTGTGAGAAAAGTGCATAACCTCTGCAGAGTATACAATCTATTCGGATAGCCGTGCTCACGGTATTGAGCAACGCTCGGGGATTACAGTCAAGGGTTAGCTAACTAAAATGAACCACGGGATGGGATGGCAGGATGCCATATGGTTAATGGAACTTGACTTAGGATGGAAACTTGGTTTACTTGAGAATCACTGAATCTACTTACTTGTTATTATTTGTTTTACTGTATTTTCAATCTACATATTGCTTATGTTTGAAAATGCTGCTTTACTGCTTATGAGCCACTTAGCCATTCCTTTGGAATAAACCCTACATATAGATGTATTACAATTGCATTATGTGCACAACTTGTTGAGTACGTGTTGGTGTACTCACCCTTGCCTACAAACATCATCAGTGCTGAAGGAGTACCATGGAGAGACGAATGTTTAGGGTGCGAGCCTTGTCAGTTGCCTGTGGTATACTGAGGTGTTACCTACGTCTTCATTTCGCTGCAGTTCAATTTGTTGTTCAGCCTTATGAGGCATTGTTAAGTAAGTTGACCATAAGGTCATTCAACTGGTAATATTTAATATATTATGTCTTTTATCTATTTACGTTGTGTATGATTGTGATATTCACTAATGTTGAGCCTGTGTGCACTAGCGTGATCCTGGACTAGTGCGGTATACACAGAGGGTCCGGATTTGCATATTCGGGTCCCGACAGAGGTGGTATCAGAGCCATACTGATTGTAGGTCTTGACCCTAGATAGTTGGTCGTCTCTATAGGTCCTTCAAAATTATTTTCTAAAGTAAAAGATCTAATCTGAAAGAATAACATATTCTTGACTTATCTCATTCTTCTATTTCTGTTCTTACCCAAAGTTCTTTCCTTTCCTTTGCTGAAATTTCTTTCTCTTACCTCTGCTAAATTGATTTAAAAATCCTACCTGAGTTATCTTAAGTAGAAAACGATATACCACACTTTAGGAGTTAGTACCAAGTGCTTGCTGCTACCATAAAGATCACGAAGGAAAGAATCATCAGGCTCGTGGAAGAATGGATCAATGAAGAATATCAAGAGCTAGAAGACTCAATGCCTCAAGTAGCCAGTTGAGACTCATGTGTGGGAATCGCGTTTCCTAAGATAGGAGTGTCGCCCATGTAGACGGTAGTTTTGTGTGTTTAGGTTGAATTGGTTCTTCTTGATTGCCGAGTGTGCAGTATGTGTTGCAAAGCTTTTAGGCTTATATGAGCAGCCATACCAAGTTATTAATATTGATTGCTTAAGTTATTGGGTTAAACCTATCTCACCTGAATTAGGACTCTTGCTTCTTATCTATGCTATTTTCTCTCTCACCTAACCCCCTTGAGGTAATCAAGCAGATGGTTCAGTTTAGTGATAGTAATGGAGCCGATGGGAGTAGAAATCAACTCGATGGAGACTCCAAGGATGAATTAGTTTTTCAACCGTCACTACTGATAGATAGGCAGAGTTTCAAAAAGTTTTTAGCCGCTCAAACCCAGTTGATGCAAGTACAGAATAGGGTTAATCAGGCTAATGTCAGCAAAACATCTCGAACTGTTATTAGTGTTCCCTGCGCTGAGTTAAGAATTCATAAGGACTCGTCCGCCAACGTTTTCAAGGACGCTACCCTGCATCTTGTTCAGAACTTAGATATTGTTCTATGATGTATGGTTAGCCAAACAATTTAGAAGATCGTGCGTGCATTCGTTTGGAGAAATAAAAATGTACCCTCCTAAACCTATCGACCTTAATCCGGAAAACAATGAGTGGCTATCACCCACAGTAGTTCTCTTGTATGGTGAAGAGGATCGTTGTGCTAGGGGAGGTGTTGCGAGACAAAAGTAATAAATCACAAGAAGAGCGGCATGAGTGCTACAACTGACACAGAAATGGCCATCATGCCAATCGAAGTCCACAGAAAAGACAAGTAATTCCTGTAACCATAGATACAAAGGAAGTTACCCCAGTCCGATACATAACGCTAAGAGTGAGCGGTGAAATTGCGGAAGAAATTTGTCTAGAGAACCAATCGAAGAAAAAGGCGTTCAGGTAAAAGATACTGTTCCAATCAACGAATAACCAAGAAAGAAAGTTCACCCTAGACTCTGCTATAATTGCCACAAACCTAAGCAGTTTGCCAGCAAATGCCCTCAAGGAAAAGCAATCGCATTGGTTCAAGTCAAACTCCGTTCCTATCAAAGCCCCAACGCCAAAGCCAAATCAAGGAAGTTAGGAGCCGTGAGTTTATTTAGTGCAATGTCATAAACCTACCGGTGAAAGTAGAGGGATTAGTAATGTATTCCATATAAAAGGTTCCTTGTTGGAAGAAATGAAGCAGAAAGGATTGATACATTAGAATACCAAGTGTTGGAATGAAGAAGCAATAATGGGGAAACGATGAGTTAGATGTTCTCCAAGAGTATTATTGCGTATATGGTTCATCTAAATATGATACATGTGCAACGGTGGCTAGTTAGGAGTACCCAGCCTGAGCATGTTAGATCAAGAATTTGTCATTTTCGGAAAGCGCTTAGTTATACTAGATTTATTCCAGGTAGTTGAGAATTCAGTGCTTATTAAGAGAGTAGAGTTCCAAGCAAATCCTATTGGGTTGGATATGTAGGTTATTCTTTGAATCAAGGGGATGCCCAAGCCTAAGGCTATTTCTGAGAGATGTATATCGATGATAGTTTATGCTAGCCAACTAATGGATAACAGTGTGGAATTTGCCAACTAGAAGATGCACCAGTTGTTAGAGAAAACTTTGATATATTTCCTAAGAATTTGTCTAGTATGCCGTCATATCGAAAGATCAAGTTCGTGAGCGAATTAGTGCCTGGTATAGCCCAATAGAGAAAGACCATGTCAATGTCTACCAAGGAATTAGTGGGAAATGGAAAGGTATAACAAAAAGTTACTAGGAAGAGTTTTGAGAAGACTTAGTGCGTCACCATGGGAGTTCTGGTTTATCAAAAAAGAAAAATGGAAGATCGGAAAAGTGCAATGAATCATGCTTTAAATAAAGAAAGGGTTAAAAACAAGTATCCAATATCAGGACCGACAACATGATTGGACAGTTTAGAAGAGAATTGGAATTTATTTGGGACAAAATTTCGCTTAGGTTATCATAAATTTAGGAATTAGGGGAAAGATGTTTCTAAGATTGCACTCTCTACATAAACGATATAAAGTTTTGGCTAAATCTCCTGAATTGACCGATGCCCCGCATAGCTAATAAACATGATAAGTAAGATATTTATGGGGTAATTGATAAATTCATGGTTGATGACAATCTAGTATACCCTAAGACAAGAGAGGATCATGCAGAACATGTTAGATTGATTTAAAAAGATTGCAAGAGTAGTAGTCATATGCTAAGTTCAACTAGTGTGAATTCCGGAAGTGAAATGGTCGAAATCCTTAGTCATATAAAGACTGCTAAATGAGTTATTGTTGAACCAAGTAAGGTAGAAGTTGTGTTACATAGAAAGTAACCAAAGTACGTTACCTAGATTTAAGGTTTTAGAAATGGTAAGATAATACCAATGGTTCATAGGAAGGTTTTTCGACAATAGCTAGACCTTTTGTACGATTGTTAAGGAGAAAGAGATTCATGGACACCGGAGTAACGAAAAGGGTTTTCGGAAGTTGAAAGAGCGGTTACCATTAACGCATGTGTTAGTATTACTAGCTGTGCGGAGTAGTTTCAATATACAGGGATGATGCTTCTAGACATAATCTGAGAAGTGAACCAACATTGTTGCATAAACGATGAGGCGCTTGAAATTACCCTCACGATGACTTGGAGTTAGTCGCTAGAAAAGAGAAAAATGGTGTCACTATCTCATCAAAAATAAATCTGAGCCTTAAGAATCTAAATATATTTACTCGGTCCAACCTTAATATAGGACGAAGATAATAGTTGGAAAGGATCAAAGAGTCTAGTGTCGTAATCCATAGGCATTTCAAGAAGGCTAAGGTGGTAGTCGACGCTTGAGTTACGAGGTAATATGTTGATAATAAGCGAGCTAACTGTGGTATGTAAAGAATCTAAGAAGTTAAAATTAAAAGTCGCTCCACAGGGTTTCATAGTTGCCTTGGAAATAGAACCAACATTAGAAGATCAGAACATAAGAAGTTCAAAGATAGATGAAGTACAAAATCAAGTCAAAGAAAGAAGAAGGCTTAGCCTAAAAAGTAGAAATTTGAGTGATTAGGATACCATAAGGATTTAATGCTGAACCAGTGTGCCGGATAGGAAGATCCTAAGAAATTGATACTTGAGAAAACTCATAATTCTAAGTATTCGATATACCCAGGGAGTGCCAAAGAGAATCAATATCTTAAGGAAAGGTTTTGGTGACCTAAGGTGAAGGGCGAAACTATTGGTTATGATACTCAATATGATGTGAATCAAAAAAATAAAAAAAATAAAATAATAATAATAATAATAAAAGCAATGCATTAAAGATCTAAAGGTTCTTTGCAAATCATTATAGATTCCTATATAAGGCAACTCATTAAAATGATCCCTAGTGTAAATGGACCCTAAAAGGTATGAATTCGGAGGAATCATTATTGATTAAATTAACCAAAATTACTCATATCATCAAGACTACGATTCAAAAGATCATTTGGCAAATCTGCTGGATTTAATAGCTGCAGAGGTGCCTAAGAAGATTGTGTCGATAGAGGTATCCAATTTATCTCGAGGGCTTAGAATAAGTTACATGAAGCAATGATAACTCGCTTGAATTTTGATGCTTATCGCTCGTGATACCGATAGTCAAACAGAAAGAGTTAATCAGATTCTGGAGGGTATGTTTAGAGGTTGTGCGTTAGCTTACGCCACGTTTTGGGATAAATGTTTGTCATAGGCAGAATTCAGTTATGACGATAGTTACCAGGCTAGTTTGCAGATGTCACCATTTGAAGTCTTATATGGACGAGCCTGTCGAACCCCGTAAGGGAGTGTTCAGTATTTGGGCCTGAGATACTCAGAGAGGCTGAAGAACAAGTTGCCATGATCGGAGAAAGGCTGAGAACAACACAGTCAAAGCAGAAGAGTTATGACCGACAATCGTCGTAGTGAAGTGAGTCTTGAACCCAATGATTTCGTGTATCTTTGGGTTACTTCCCTTAAAGGTGTGAAAAGGTTCAATGTTAAAGGAAAGCTCGCACCTAGATATGTTGGACCATTTAAAATACTGAGCCACCGAGGAGTGGTTGCGTATCCGTTGGGGTTGCCCCAGTCATTAGCTGGAGTCCATGATGTGTTCCATGTGTCTCAGCTTAAGAAATGTCTCAGAGTACCAGCAGAACAAACGCCATTGGAAGCAATCGAGCTGTAGGAGGATTTGACTTATAAAGAGCAGCCTATTAAGATCTTGGATACAATGGAGCGTAGGACCAGAAATAAATCTACTCGCTTTTGTAGAGTTCAATGGAGTAATCATTCGGAAAATGAAGCAACCTGGGAGCGTGAAGAGGATCTGGAAGCGGAATTCCCAAACCTATTCTCTAGTCAGCCCTGAATCTCGGGGTCGAGATTCTGTTAAGGGGGGAGGTTTGTAACATCCTAAATTTTTGACTTTTTAATTATTTAATATTATTTTATTGTAAATTATGATTTTTGTGAATTTTTTGAATTTATTTGGATTTTCTGAGATTTATTGGAATTATTCCAAATTAAAATACATTGCCTTTGGTTAAGAATTAATTATAAAAAGAAAAGTTTAAAATAAAGTTTTGCCAAAAATATTTTATTTAAGTCCAGAATGTCTCAAAGTATTTTTTTAGATTTTTCTTGGATTTTTCTTGATATTTTTAGTTGCTCAAATAAATGAAACTATTTTCTATAATTATTTCAATTAGAAAACCTTCAGAATTTCGGTAGGAATAGTACTGGGCCGAGCCCAGTTACTATGCACGATCAGGCCGTGTTATGCGCAGCCCATTCAACCCGGGTTCTAGAAGCTTGCGCCATGGCCGTAGGATTCTGATCCAAGCGTCAACGTTAAGTCCTAAGCCGTGCGGGATATCAGCCGTCGGACCTGCCGTGTGTAGCTCATCCGGTCATCGTCCTCACTCGAATCCGAGCCGAACTCCAGAAGCTCGTGTCGTAGCCGCCATGGACACTGCCTTGAAACCTGCCATATCTAGCCATGATCCGCTATTTAAGGGGCGCACCGGGTGCGCAATTCCTCAAGCCACCAATGCCCTAAGCCCTAGCTCGAGAATTGCCGCAAAGTCGTCGCAATCGAAGTTTTCGCCGAGCGCCTCCGCGAGCTTTGCATCGCCGATTAGCCGCCGTTGGTGGTCATTTTGAGTCACCGACCCGAGCTTCGTACTAGTCGCGTTAAGGCGCATTTGGTGCGCGCGCTCTCTTCGCGGAAGCACCACCGGAGAGAGGAGTTCACCGAGAGGACCGTCGCCGCCAGAGGAGAAGACTGCGCCGCCGACGAACCAGAGCCTGGAACTCAAATCCGAGCGTGTCATTACAACAGCGACGTCAAGGTGAGTCCGATGGGGTGCCGTCCGCTCATTGCCGACGACTCTAGGGCCGCGCGCGCCGCTGGCTGAGGTGGCGTGATACTTCGTCGACACGTGGCGCCACGTGGGTCAGGTCGCTTGCGTGGCGCGAGCGTGGAATTGTGTGGCGCTGCGTCACTGGATGCGTCATCTGCCGAGTCAGCGTTGCGGGACCCGTCTATCAGCGCAAGATTGGACCCGATCGGGATGACGTCACGCTGACGTCACACCTACGCAATAAATCGATTTTTCCTTATAAAAATAATTCGGTTATTATTTGATTTCCAAATTTTTCTGATTTTCAGAGATTTAAATCTTCCGAGAGCTCGTTCTTCTTCATACGAACTCCGATTGAGGTGATTCAAATTCCTAAAAATTTATAAAATTGAGATCTTTCTAATGGTGGCTTTTATTTGAATTTTTGAGTTTATTTACTCCTTGGTTTTGGTGTTTATTTGCTATTTCTTCTCGATTCGCGTAGACGTTGAACTGAGCGAGGTTTCGGAGGAGGAATTATTAATTCAAGAGCAATCCTCGGAGCAATACCAGGAGCTTAAGCAAGGCAAGTTGTGGTTTGATCATGTTGCACCCATAAACTAGATTGCATGCTATTTTGATTTACCTTATCACTTGTTATTTTATGTGTATAAACGATTTCAACATAAGATTGGGATTAGCTATCGCACCCTTTGAATTACACCCTACCTTGATATTTGTATGCCATGCTTCATTGACACCCTAGGTTGGTTAATTATAGTTGGTTAATAGAAAATCAACATGGATGGTTAGAACGGAATAGAATTGCTTAGCCATACCACGTCATCACATGCTCATGAAATATTGCTTAATAATCTTGACTAATGGAATATGGAACAATGATGATAACTTGTGGGCCATGTGTGGTCGCACAAAGAGATTGAGTTGTTGTGACAGCAAGAGTCACGCAACAATGTTGATTTGTGAAGAGCACGTGGTGCTTGGTAACCAACCGGAGGGTAATCACTTTAGATTGAAGCAAGTAGAAGGCAAAGGTGTGCGTGGTGGGCTCAGTGGAGCCGAGGGTATGTGTATGTCTTGCTTTAATCAATCTTAAGGACTTAACCTTGCGAGCCTTTGACTGAGTCAAACTTGCGTACCACATCGCTCATATGGGGGACTTAGTGACTAATTTGCAAATGCTTAACCTAAGTGCTATCTTGGTGGTATGAGTCAGGGTGCACGGGAAACTCACATGGCGCAAGAGGGGGGCCTGTTGTGGCGGTGTAGCCCTTCGTTGTTGAAACCTTAGCGGGTAGCACTGGGTTAAGAGGATGCATTGTAAAGGCTTTGTCATGATTCTCTGCCGGCACACCAAAGGAAGTGTGTTAATGGCCAGGCACAAAAGAGATTATCATGTCATGTGGGAAAAGTGCATAACCTCTGCAGAGTGTACAATCTATTCGGATAGCCGTGCTCACGGTATTGAGCAACGCTCGGGGATTACAGTCAAGGGTTGGCTAACTAAAATGAACCACGGGATGGGATGGCAGGATGCCATATGGTTAATGGAACTTGACTTAGGATGGAAACTTGGTTTACTTGAGAATCACTGAATCTACTTGCTTGTTATTATTTGTTTTACTGTCTTTTCAATCTACATATTGCTTATGTTTGAAAATGCTGCTTTACTGCTTATGAGCCACTTAGCCATTCCTTTGGAATAAACCCTACATATAGATGTATTAGGATTGCATTTTGTGCACAACTTGTTGAGTACGTGTTGGTGTACTCACCCTTGCCTACAAACATCATCAATGCTGAAGAAGGAGTACCATGGAGAGACGAATGTTTAGGGTGCGAGCCTTGTCAGTTGCCTATGGTATACTGAGGGGTTACCTACGTCTTCATTCCGCTGCAATTCAATTTGTTGTTCAGCCTTATGAGGCATTGTTAAGTAAGTTGACCATAAGGTCATTCAACTGGTAATATTTAATATATTATGTCTTTTATCTATTTACGTTGTTTATGATTGTGATATTCACTAATGTTGAGCCTGTGTGCACTAGCGTGATCCTGGACTAGTGCGGTATACACAGAGGGTCCGGATTTGCATATTCGGGTCCCGACAAACCAATTTTATTGGGTTCCAATAATCTCTAGTATTTTTAGAAATTTTTTCTGGATTTTTAGATCATTTTGGCTATTTTATTCCTCGCGCTTTTGTCCCTCCATTTCTTCTGACCAATGAGAAAGCGACACGTGGCAAGTACTATTCATCTTCCCCAAGAGTCCAGCACCTGTACAGAGATAGCTCCATCGTTACCGTCGCCCTTCTCCCTCCCTCCTGCTCTCCTCCACTTGGGCGCGTCGCCACAGCCTACGCCGCTCCCCTCCGCACGCTTACCCTCGCCATCACCCCCGTCCCTGAGCCCATGCCCTTGCTGCCCGTCGCCCTCGGCCGCGTCCCTGGCTATTGCCTTGCCTGTTCTACTCGCCTTCTGTCGTCTCCCCCGTGCCTCGCCTCTCCCTCCCTCCCACTCGCCTTCACTCGGCCACGTCACCACCTCCTCCGCCACTTCCCTCCGCACGCTCACCCTTGCCTCGCCCCTGTACCCGCATCCAAGCTGCCCCTTGCCCTCGCCTCGTGCTACCATAGGTGGACGAGATTTGGATGGCTGCGGTGCCGACCTTCCCCCACGAATGACCAGACCACGCAACCCTTCCCACAACCTGTCTTGATCCATGACAAAACAGGTACAAGCTCATCTGATTCCCCTGTCCCTGATCCTAATCTGATTTATTTTGTTCATTCTTTACCTTCATGTTCTATCCATGGTTTATGGTTGATCCTTTTCTCTAGAATGCATTGACATTTTTTTAAGTGTTTGATTAATGCTATCCATGGTCTATTTCTGTCTCTCTCTCTCTATCTCCATCAATTCACCATCCTAATCTGTTTTGAAGAACGTTGATTAATAATCTGCCTTAATTCCTTTGCAGGATTACATCAAATTCCCACTAGATTTAGTACCCTTTGCCCAAATCGGTTTCCCTGAAGTCAGGTTCTTCCCGAATCTCTCTCTCTCTATAACATCCTCAATTTCGGGTTTCTACTAAAAGCTAATTTAAATTAATTAATTTTAAATTTTGGTTTTTCCATGGTGTTCTAATTAACCTGGCATCCATATCCTTCCAAAATTAAAGTTCAATCCTTTATCGTCCACAAAGTCAAAATTCTCAATTCCGGTCCTTATTTGAAATTTCACCCGAGTTCCAGAATGCTCCAAAAATCTTGAAACCCATTGAAATAGGTTCCAAATATTCTATAATGATTTTGGGAATTGTTCCAAGATTTTTAGAACCTCTCTAGTATTTTATCTCTCGTGATCATTCCTCAAATTCTGTTTATTCGTTCCGGAATTGTCTAAATTCCAAAATTCATCCAAATTCAGTGAAACCAATTTTATTGTGTTCCAATAATCTCTAGTATTTTTAGAACTTTTTTTAGGATTTTTAGATCATTTTTGCTATTTTATTTCTCGCTCTTTTGTCCCTCTATTTCTTCCGACCAATGAGAAAGCGACACGTGGCAGGTACTGTTCGTCTTCCCCAAGAGTCCAGCACCTGTACAGAGATAGCTCCATCGTTACCGTAGCCCTTCTCCCACCCTCCTGCTCTCCTCCACCTGGGCGCGTCACCACAGCCTACGCCGCTCCCCTCCGCACGCTTACCCTCGCCATCACCCCCGTCCCTGAGCCCATGCCCTTGTCGCCTGCCGCCTCGGCCCCGCCCCGGTTATTGCCTTGCCTCTCTACTCGCTTCTGTCGCCTCCCGTGCCTCGCCTCCTCCTCCCACTCGCCTTCACTCGGCCGCGTCACCGCCTCCTCCGCCACTTCCCTCCGCACGCTCACCCTTGCCTCGCCCCTATACCCACTTCCACGCTGCCCCTTGCCCTCGCCTCGTCCTACCATAGGAGGATAAGATTTGGATGGCTGCGGTGCCGACCTTCCCCCACGAATGACCTGACCACGCAACCCTTCCCACAACCTATCTTGATCCATGACAAAACAGGTACAAGCTCATCTGATTCCCCTGCCCCTGATCCAAATCTGATTTATTTTGTTCATACTTTACCTTCATGCGCTATCCATGGTTTATGGTTGATCCTTTTCTCTAGAATACATTGACATTTTTTTATGTGTTGATTAATGCTATCCATGGTCTGTTTCTGTCCCTCTCTCTCTATCTCCATCAATTCACCATCCTAATCTGTTTTGAAGAACGTTGATTAATAATCCGCCTTAATTCCTTTGCAGGATTACATGAAATTCCCGCTAGATTTAGTACCCTTTGGCCAAATCGGTTTCCCTGCAGTCAGGTTCTTCCCGAATCTCTCTCTCTCTCTGTGTAACATCTCCAATTTCGGGTTTCTACTAAAAGCTAATTTAAATTAATTAATTTCAAATTTTGGTTTTTCCACGGTGTTCTAATTAACCTGGCATCCATATCCTTCTAAAATTAAAATTCAATCCTTTATCGTCTACAAAGTCAAAATTCTCAATTCCGGTCCTTATTCGAAATTTTACCCGAGTTCCAGAATGCTCCAAAAATCTTGAAACCCATTGAAATTGGTTCCAAATATTCTATAATGATTTTGGAAATTTTTCCAAGATTTTTAGAATCTCTCTGGTATTTTATCTCTCGCGGTCTTTCCTCAAATTCAGTTTATTGGTTCCGAAATTGTCTAAATTCCAAAATTCATCCAAAATCAGTGAAACCAATTTTATTGGGTTCCAACAATATCTAGTATTTTTGGAAATTTTTTTAGGACTTTTAGATCATTTTTGCTACTTTATTCCTCGCGCTTTTGTCCCTCCATTTCTTCCAACCAATGAGAATGCGACACGTGGCAGGTACTGTTCATCTTCCCCAAGAGTCCAGCACCTGTACAGAGATAGCTCCATCGTTACCGTCGCCCTTCTCCCTCCCTCCTACTCTCCTCCACCTGGGCGCGTCGCCACAGCCTACGTCGCTCCCCTCCGCACGCTTACCCTCGCCATCACCCCCGCCCCTGAGCCCATGCCCTTGCTGCCCGTCGCCCTCGGCCCCATCCCTGGCTATTGCCTTGCCTCCTCTACTCGCCTTCTGTCGTCTCCCCCGTGCCTCGCCTCTCCCTCCTTCCCACTCGCCTTCACTCGGCCGCGTCACCGCCTCCTCCGCCACTTCCCTTCGCACGCTCACCCTTGCCTCGCCCCTGTACCCGCATGCACGCTGCCCCTTGCCCTCGCCTCGTCCTACCATAGGAGGACGAGATTTGGATGGCTGCGGTGCCGACCTTCCCCCACGAATGACCTGACCACGCAACCCTTTCCACAACCTGTCTTGATCCATGACAAAACAGGTACAAGCTCATCTGATTCCCCTGTCCCTGTTCCTAATCTGATTTATTTTGTTCATACTTTACCTTCATGCGCTATCCATGGTTTATGGTTGATCCTTTTCTCTAGAATGCATTGACATTTTTTTAAGTGTTTGATTAATGCTATCCATGGTCTGTTTCTCTCTCTCTCTCTCTCTCTCTATCTCCATCAATTCACCATCCTAGTCTGTTTTGAAGAACGTTGATTAATAATCTGCCTTAATTCCTTTGCAGGATTACATCAAATTCTCACTAGATTTAATACCCTTTGCCCAAATCGGTTTCCCTGAAGTCAGGTTCTTCCCGAATCTCTCTCTCTCTCTCTCTTTTACATCCCCAATTTCGGGTTTGTACTAAAAGCTAATTTAAATTAATTAATTTCAAAATTTGGTTTTTCCACGGTGTTCTAATTAACCTGGCATCCATATCCTTCCAAAATTAAAGTTCAATCCTTTATCGTCCACAAAGTCAAAATACTCAATTCCGGTCCTTTTTCAAAATTTCACCCGAGTTCCAGAAAGCTCCAAAAATCTTGAAACTCATTGAAATAGGTTCCAAATATTCTATAATGATTTTGGAAATTGTTCCAAGATTTTTAGAATCTCTTTGGTATTTTATCTCTCGTGGTCCTTCCTCAAATTCAGTTTATTTGTTCCAGAATTGTCTAAATTCCAAAATTCATCCAAATTCGGTGAAACTAATTTTATTGGGTTCCAAATAATCTCTAGTATTTTTAGAAATGTGTTTAGGATTTTTAGATCATTTTTGCTATTTTATTCCTCGCGCTTTTGTCCCTCCATTTCTTTCAACCAATGAGAAAGCGACACGTGGCAGGTACTGTTCATCTTCCCCAGGAGTCCACCACCTGTACAGAGATAGTACTTCTTGCAAGCACAAATCTCGAACCTTCATATCTTTCAATTTATTGCACCAAATCGTGTGGGAGCAGAAGCATCGCGACGACATCGTAATAGAGAACAAGTTCCATGCTGTTACCCATCTTTAATCCGAACGAATCGGCCGTAATTAATCGTTAATAACAATTTAGTGCTCGGCCATTATCTCGGGTGTCTCTTCACCTCTCCGGACGTGTGAGTACTCAAAAGTTGCGTCTCGACGTCCTCTATCCTGTGCTCACCTTGCCCTGCCAATTCCGTACCGTTTCCCATCCCAAAACTCGAGAAAACCCGACGCCCGGCATCCTCCAAAGACACCGGCGAGCCATCTTTTGCTCCGGTGAGTTTCTGGGTAAACCAACCCGTCACTTTGTGCCTCTTACTTCTATGATCACAACCATTCAATCGGATTTGATTTTCATTGCAGTTTGACCCTGGATTTTGACTTTGTTCGTCGTCGGCCGTCATTCCGTTCGTCGTCGATTTCTTCCATTTGGGTACAAACCAATTCAATTCCTTGCACCCATAGACTCCCCTTGATGCTAGCTATCCCGTGCTCACCTTAGTTTCGAGAAATTTCGCGTTTCAGAGTGGTTTTGACCGTCGTGACATCGGCCTGTTTTTGGCGTCGCCGGAATCGTCGCCACCGTGGCTTGTCCTGGCCTTCACACCACCAGCCATCGTGCCCATCGCCGCACAGACTCGCCAGACTCACCCGCCCTCGGCCAGCCAAGCTTCGCCGGCGGCGCCGCCGCCATCAAGGCCACTAAGCCGCCACCAGGCTTGATCATACGCATCATTGGCCGATCACACGCCATGAGCCCTCCTCGTCGCCGCCCCTAAGCCGGCCAGTGCCCCCTCTTTCCTCGGCCTCTCCCCAATCAACGTTGTTGTTCTATGGCCTTTCTCGTGTACAGCATTTGGAGAAGAAGCCTAGACACAATGACAGGTGGGACCCGTATGGAAGACACTCAAGGAAAACAGGAAATTAGAGAAAAAGAAAGATTCCGCGGAATATTCCTCGGTTTTCCAATTTTCAGGATTTCCAAAATTTAAACGCTTATATCTTTTCTGTCTGAACTCGGATTGACCCCATTCAAATTTCTAAATTCAAGATCTTTCTGCCAGTACTAATTTTGTAAATTTTGGATTTATGCTGTTTTATTTTATTCATTTGGTTGTACCATTTTGCGCATAGCCGAAGAGTTTACCGGATCCGCCGACGCTGTCGTTGACCCTCAAGACTTCGACGCCTCCGCTGTAATTGAAGGCAAGTCTCCTTGACGCATTTTGATCCCATGTTTGCAAATGTTTTACAATGTTTTGTAAACATGCATTGCTATCTTTATAACCGTATGTCAAATATAGACTGTTAGTTATTCCGAATTGCTATCATCTCCTTGAATGTTGATATCTATGTTTAATTATAACCTTAGGACACTTTGCTACGTCATGCCTAATTTATATTGCGACATTTGATGGTTAGAACGGTAGTTTTTGCTTAGTGCAAAAATTGATTAAATGACCTACGGGTGGGATTATATCAAAAGTATGATTTAAAGTATGATTTGAGAATTGTAGCAAAGTTCTTGCTGCTGTGATTGCAAAATAAAATAAAATAAAAATGGTTTAGATTGGGGCGGAATGGTTTGTCGGGCGGGTGCAGATGGAGCACTGGTTCTGGTTTGTGAAAGCCGCCCTAATCAATTTAAGGACCGACGCTTATGACTGTCTATTCCAAGCATTACTGTGCAACCACAAGTCAAATGGGCTCTGATCTGGCTGAATAATTTGTAGAAACCTAACTTAGACTCACCAGATGATGGAATGTGGGTGCCAGATGGAGGCAAGTTGTATTTTCCCACACGGCGCAAGAGGGGGCTTCTATACTGGGCAAATGGAACCATAATAGCGGTGAAACCTCAGCAGGTGAGTCGGGTTAGATGTATACATTGTAAATGCCTTGTCATGATCTCTCTGCCAGCACACCTAAGGAAGTGTGTTCATAGCGCTTGGCATCAAGAGATGATCATGTCCTGTGGGTAAAACTGTACACCTCTGCAGAGTTAAAACTATTCGAATAGCCGTGCCTACTGTCAAAGGCAAAGCGAAAAATGCTTTCATACTGGTAGACTTGGTTTTGGTTTAAAAAAATAACTGATGTTTTGTTTTGGGATTTGGGAGCGGATAGAACTCTCAGATGTTTATTTGGCGGATTGAGCCAATCAGGTAGATGGAACCTGTTTTGATCATGACGGATAGAGTCATGAGTTGGTTTACCTTAATCTTTTAAACTGTGCGGATAGAGCCAGTATACTAGTGATGGTGGATAGAACCTTCGCTAGAATAATAAATATATTCAATTGATAAAATATTTGTTAAAATGTGCATTGTGAAAATTATTATTATGTATGTTTGATGAAACTTGGCTTTATGCAAAAGAACCCTATTAAGCTTTTTCTTGGAAAACCCTACATAATGCATTTTCCCCGACTTGCGGAGTACGTTTGTACTCACATGCTACACAAAATTTTGTCATCAGAGAATTACCAGGATGCAGTTGAAGACAATGAGTTCTATACCGAGGAGTTTGATGAAGATCACCAGGATAACTAAGCGCGCGCTCCTAGTCATCGCCTGTGGTGTCTTTTGGGTTTTATCTCTTTGTTATTTGTTTCCGCTATTTTGAACTATGGTCATGTGACCAGGAGATGTAATAAATAGCCATGTGGCTGGTACTTTATATTTATGTTATTACTTTGTTCAATTTTGGTTATGATTATCACTGCTTCACTGTGTGTACTAGCAACTGATCTGGGACTAGTACATAAATACATAGGAGATTCCAGATGGTAAATCTGGGGTCTCACAGAGGTGGTATCAGAGCCTGGACGACTGTAGGACATGACTTAGTTAGAATGGTAAAGCCTTAAGGATTAATATTTTTATAAAAATATACTTATAAAATTTTATGTTCCTCTGCTTCTATCTTTTCTATCTTAGCATCTTGTCCTTATCTCATCCTCTATTTAAAATTTGTTTACTGACCTTGTCTTGTTTCAAAATTTATTGATGCCTTTCTATACCTCGTTTGCCCAGTACGGTGGATTCTTCCCCTCATGTCCCTGAGGAGTGTGAAGGGCGTAGTTAGTTTTAGTTTTTGTCTGTAGCACCTTTCTTTTTTTTCTACGTTAGAACGTTATTAATTGTGCGTGATGGACTGTATCGTGCTTCTAAGCATTTTTGATACAGCTATCTTAATAAAACTATTTTGATTTAAATAAAGATTTCAGTTGGTGTTTCTTTCTGTGCTGTTGTTTCTTGTCTGGAATGTTACTTAGTTTCCCCTAGCTTCATATCTTTGCTTTTTCCTCTTTCCTTGTGTTTTCCCTGTCCATGGTTTCAGATGGAGAACCCTGGCAGAGGAAGAAGAGGAGGCCGCGGTAGAGGCCGTGGTCGTGGTCGTGGAAGAGTTCAAACCTAGGATGAAGTGCCGATAGAACAGCAGCAGTACAACGAGAATAACCAGGCACCGCCACCTCCAGCGCAGCAGAACCAAGTGCCACCCCCACCCCCGAATCTGCCACCAAGCATGGAGCAAATGATGGCCATGCAACTTCAGATCTTGCAAGCTCTAGCGCAGAATGCTCTCAATCCACCCCAAGTTGCCCCAGCTCAGGCCGCATCTCAACCACCCTAGTCTAAGTTTGGGGAGTTCATGAGGACTAGACCCCCGACGTTTCCTGGATCTGTTGATCCGTTGGAAGCAGATGACTGGCTCAAAGAGGTTGAGAGGAAGTTATACTTGGCTAAGTGTGATGAATATGAGAGTGTTTTATATGCCTCTCATCAGCTGAAAGGAACTGCCGCAAGTTGGTGGGAAAATTATCTCGCTGCCCACGAGGAAGCCTAGAACATTACTTGAGATGAGTTTGTTGAAGCCTTCCATGCTACTCACATCCCTAAAGGGATTATGAAAATGAAGAGGCGTGAGTTCCATAAGTTGCAACAAGGAAACCTATCCGTGTCAGAATACTTGAACCGTTTCACTTAGCTTTCTAGATATGCTATGGAGGATGTTGCCACTAATGAGGCAAAGATTTGGCGCTTCATGGAGGGTCTTGACCCTAATATCAAAGTGCAGTAGGTCTCCAATGATTTTCCTTCATTCCAGCACATGGTGAATAAGGCCTTGATCCAAGAGGATGCTCAACGTCAGTTGTTTGAATCAAGAAAGAGGAAGATGATGTTTCAAATGCAGCGTGGTGCCAGTAGCTCCAAGCCCCGTTTCTTCCAGGCTCAGGCCAGCAGGCCAGCAGTCCCCAATGCTTCTAGGACCCCAATGTCCGCACCTCGTCAGATTGTTCAAGCCCCTGCTAGCAATGTAAGAAGTCAAGTCCAGAAGAGTAGCACAGTAATTGCAGGAGTCCAATGCTTTAACTGCAGGGAGATGGGACATTACGCTAGTAACTGTCCCCAGAAGCGACAAGCGGTAACCCCTGTTCGGTTCAACTTGGGGACTACACCAGCCCACGCACCTGCATCAGCTCAAGGGAAAGGAACGCCGCAGACGCTGTGTACTCCTCGTACAATTGGAAGAGGACGTGTTAATCATGTCACTGCTGAAGAGGTCCAGGACGCACCTGACGTGGTGTATGGTAAGTTCATTGTCAACTCGGTACCTGCCTCAGTTTTGTTTGATTCTGGTGCAACGCATTCATTCCTATCAGAGTATTTGGTTAGAAAGCATGGATGGGATACATTACGCTTAGAAACCCTTATTAGTTCAATCACGGTAAAGAACTAAGAACAAGCGCTATTTGCCCAAAAATGGATATAATTATAAAAGGGGTAAAGTTCCTAGCGAACTTAATATTACTGGATACTAAGGGAATAGAAGTAATCCTTAGAATGTACTGGTTAACCAAGTACAAGGGTCAGATAGACTGTGCTAGTAGAGCTATCTCCCTTACTAGTCCCGAGGGAATTCAAGTGGAGTTCCTGTCTAAACTCTCCTCTAAGGGGGGTAGTACCCTAAACCAACTAAAAGGTGCATCTTTGGAAAATATGTCCATAGTGAATGAATACCCAGATGTATTCCCAGAAGATTTGCCTGGTATGCCACCAGACCGGGACATTGAGTTTATTATTGAGCTTGTACCTGGTATAGCTCCTATCTCAAAAAGGCCTTACCGGCTACCTGCTAATGAGTTAGTAGAGATGAAGAAACAGATTAAAGAACTGCAGAAGAAAGGATTTATAAGACCAAGTTCATCACCCTGGGGTTCACCGGTAATCTTCGTTAAGAAGAAGGATGGCAGTCTGAGAATGTGCATAGACTATAGATCTCTGAATGAGGTCACAATAAAGAATAAGTACCCTTTGCCAAGGATTGATGATCTGTTTGATCAGTTAAAAGGAGACAAGGTATTCTCAAAAATTGACTTAAGATCAGGGTATCATCAGCTTAAGATCAGAAAAGAAGATATCCCAAAAACAGCTTTCACTACCCGATATGGACTGTACGAGTTTACAGTAATGTCCTTTGGATTAACAAATGCACCGTCCTATTTCATGAATTTGATGAATAAGGTGTTTATGGAGCTTTTAGATAAGTTTATTGTCGTTTTTATTGATGACATTCTTATATATTCCAAGAATAAGAAAGAGCAAGAAGATCATCTGAGGATAGTTTTGGAAAAGCTCAGAGAGCATCAGCTTTATGCTAAATTCAGTAAATGTGATTTTTGGTTGAAGGAGGTTGCTTTCTTGGGTCATGTCATCTCGGTTGAAGGAGTAGCAGTTGATCCTGCTAAAGTGAAGGTCGTGCTTAATTGGGAGCAACCCAAGTCAGTCCCGGATATCAAAAGTTTCCTTGGTTTAGCAGGTTATTATCGGCGATTCATTGAAGGATTTTCAAAGATTGCAAGACCTCTTACCCAGCTACTGAAGTAGGAGAAGAAATTTGAATGGACTAAGTCTTGTGAACAAAGTTTCTAGGAATTGAAGAAGAGGTTAACTTCGACACCAGTACTTGTTCTGGCTGATATTCATAAGGACTTTGAAGTTTTCTGTGATGCTTCAAAGCAAGGTCTTGGATGTGTTTTGATGCAGGAAGGAAAAGTTATAGCTTATGCCTCAAGACAACTGCGACCCCATGAAGAAAACTATCCAACCCATGACCTAGAGTTAGCTGCAGTTGTGCATGCCCTCAAGATTTGGAGGCATTATTTGATTGGGAATCGATGTGAGATCTATACAGATCATAAGAGTTTGAAATACATTTTCACTCAACCAGATCTCAATTTGAGGCAGAGAAGATGGTTAGAATTAGTTAAAGATTATGATATTGGTATCCATTATCACCCGGGTAAGGCCAACGTTGTTGCAGATGCCTTAAGTAGAAAGAGCTATTGTAATAATATTATGGTTCAGAAATATCAGCCAGAACTTCATAAAGAATTCCAACGTCTCAATTTGGAATTAGTAAAGGAAGGTTGTGTGTATAGTTTGGTGGTGAACTCAACTTTGGAGGATCAAATCAGAGAAGCACAACAGGATGACAGTGGTATAGCAAAAATTAAGAAAGGTCTCAAGGAAGGAAAATCTTCTGAATTCTCTGAGGACGAGAAAGGAACCATTTGGTTTGGAAAAAGAATTATCGTTCCTAATCAGAAAGAAATTAAAGATGTAATTTTGA
Source organism: Guadua angustifolia (assembly GCA_036346375.1). Classification (NCBI taxonomy): domain Eukaryota; kingdom Viridiplantae; phylum Streptophyta; class Magnoliopsida; order Poales; family Poaceae; genus Guadua; species Guadua angustifolia. The sequence goes on from JAYEVE010000028.1 coordinate 1,027,027, forward strand.
AGGAGGCCCACGATTCGGTTTATTCTATTCATCCGGGAAGTACCAAGATGTACGCAGATTTGAAGGAGAAATATTGGTGGTCCAATATGAAAAGAGAAGTTGCTGATTTTGTGGCACGTTGTGATATTTGTCAGCTTGTTAAAGCAGAGCATCAGAGACCAGCCAGTTTATTGCAACCTTTGCAGGTTCCTGTTTGGAAATGGGAAGAAATAGGAATGGATTCTATCACCGGACTTCCCAGAACTAAGTCCGGATATGATTCAATATGGGTTATTGTGGACAGATTAACTAAAGTTGCACACTTCGTTCCTGTGAAGACGACATATTCTGGTGATAAACTCGCAGAGCCATACATGGCCAAAATTGTATGTTTGCATGGTGTGCCAAAGAACATCGTGTCAGATCGAGGTTCCCAGTTTACCTCAAGGTTTTGGCAGAAGTTGCATGAGAATCTGGGCACAAATCTAAACTTCAGTATAGCTTACCATCCTCAGACAGATGGTCAAACGGAAAGGATAAACCAAATACTAGAAGATATGTTGAGAGCTTGTGCTTTGAATTATAAAAGTTCTTGGGATCAGAACTTGCCCTATGCTGAATTCTCCTATAACAATAGTTACCAGTCAAGTTTGAAGATGGCACCATTTGAAGCTCTTTATGGAAGAAAATGCCGAACACCGTTATATTGGAAAGAAACAGAAAGAGGACAAATAATTGGACCTGATATTCTGAAGGAAGCTGAAGAACAAGTCAGAGTGATCCGTGACAATTTGAAAACCACCCAATCAAGGTAGAAAAGTTATGCTGACAATTGTCGCCGGGAATTAAGTTTTGAACCTGGTGATCATGTGTATCTGAAGGTTTCACCTCTCAAGGGAATGAGCCGTTTCAGAGTCAGCAGCAAGTTGGCACCTCGCTACATAGGTCCTTTCCCTATAGTAGACAGAAGAGGAGAAGTTGCTTACAAGCTGGAGCTACCTCCGCAGCTGTCAGATATGCATGATGTCTTCTATGTTTCTCAGCTAAAGAAATGTCTCAGAGTACCCGAGCATCAGATGCCATATGAAGAGATGGAATTAAAAGAAGACCTATCGTATCCAGAGTATCCAGTCAAAATCTTGAATGAAGCTGAGCGTCGAACCAGAAGTCGAGTGATCAAGTTTTGCAAGGTTCAGTGGAGCAACCATTCTGAGAAGGAAGCAACCTGGGAGCGAGAAGAGGACCTTAGAGCAGAGTTTCCCGATCTTTTTCTTTCTTCGTCCAAATCTCGGGGATGAGATTCTCTCTAAGGGGGGTAGGTTTGTAACATCCCCAATTTCGGGTTTCTGCTAAAAGCTAATTTAAATTAATTAATTTCAAATTTTAGTTTTTCCACGTTGTTCTAATTAACCTGGCATCCATATCCTTTCGAAATTAAAGTTCAATCCTTTATCGTCCACAAAGTCAAAATTCTCAATTTCGGTCCTTACTCGAAATTTCACCCGAGTTTCAGAATGCTCCAAAAATCTTGAAACCCATTGAAATAGGTTTCAAATATTCTATAATGATTTTGGGAATTGTTCCAAGATTTTTAGGATCTCTCTGGTATTTTATCTCTCGCGGTCTTTCCTCAAATTTAGTTTATTCATTCCGGAATTGTCTAAATTCTAAACTTCATCCAAATTCAGTGAAACCAATTTTATTGGGTTCCAAATAATCTCTAGTATTTTAAAAAAAAATTCAGGATTTTTAGATCATTTTGGCTATTTTATTGCTCGCGCTTTTGACCCTCCATTTCTTCCACCAATGAGAAAGCAACACGTGGCAGGTACTGTTCATCTTCCCCAAGAGTCCAGCACCAGATAGCACTTCTTGCAAGCACAAACTTCAAACCTTCATATCTTTCAATTTATTGCACCAAATCATGTGGGAGCTGAAGCATCGCGACGACGTCGTAATGGAGAACAAGTTCCATGCTGTTACCCATCTTTAATCCGAACGAATTGGCCGTCATTAATCGTTAATGACAATTTAGTACACGGCCATTATCTCAGGCGTCTCTTAACCTCCCCGGACATGCGAGTACTCAAAAGTTGCGTCTCGACGTCCTCTATCCCGTGCTCACCTTGCCCTGCCAATTCCGTGCCGTTTCCCATCCCAAAACTCAAGAAAACCCAACGCCCGGCTGTCCACCAAAGATATTGGCGAGCCATCTTTTGCTCCGGTGAGTTTCCGGGTAAACCAACAACGTCACTTTGTGCCGCTTACTTCCATGATCACAACCATTCAATCGGATTTGATTTTTGTTGCAGTTTGACCCCAGATTTCGAGTTTGTTCGTCGTTCGCCATCGTTCCGTTCGTCGTCGATTTTTTCCATTTGGGTATGAACCAATTCAATTCCTTGCACCCATAGACTCCCCTTGATGCTAGCTATCCCGTGCTCACCTTAGTTTCGAGAAATTTCGCGTTTTAGAGTGATTTTGACCGTCGTGCCGTCCGCCCGTTTTTGGCGTGGCCGGAATGATCGCCGCGTGCTTTGTCCTGGTCCTCCGTGGCCACATCGTGCCCATCGCACAGACTCGCCAAGACTCACCCGCCTCGCTCGGCCAAGCTTCGACGCCGTGGCCGCCATCAGGCCACCACGCACTGCCAGGCGCGCCATCAAGACTCCGCCTTTCCTGCACGCATGCTGCCATGCATTGTCGCCGGCGAGACCCTCCTACGCGCCGCCCCCCAAGCCGTGAGTGCCCTCTCTCTCCTTGGCCTCTCCCCAATCAACGTTGTTGCTCCCATGGCCTTTCTCTGTGTATAGGCATTTGGAGAAGAAGCCTAGACACAATGACAGGTGGGACCCGCATGGAAGACACTCAAGGAAATCAGGAAATTGGAGAAAAAGAAAGATTCCACGGAATATTCCTCGGTTTTCCAATTTTCAGGATTTTCAAAATTCAAACGCTTATATCTTTTCCGTCCGAACTCGGATTGACCCCATTCAAATTTCTAAATTCATATAAATTCAAGATCTTTCTACCAGTACTAATTTTTTAATTTTTGAATTTATCCTATTTTATTTTATTCATTTGGTTGTACCGTTTTGCGCGTAGCCGAAGAGTTTACCGGATCCGCCGACGCTGTCGTTGACCCTCAAGACTACGACGCCTCCGCTGTAATTGAAGGCAAGTCTCCTTGACGCATTTTGATCCCATGTTTGCAAATATTTTACAATGTTTTGTAAACATGCATTGCTACCTTTATAACCCTATGTCAAATATAGACTGTTAGTTATTCCGAATTGTTATCATCTCCCTGATTGTTGATATCCATTTTTAATTGTAACCTTAGGACACTTTGCTATGTCATGCCTAATTTATATTGTGACATTTGATGGTTAGAACGATAGTTTTTGCTTAGTGCAAAAATTGATTAAATGACCTACGGGTGGGATTATATCAAAAGTATGATTTAAAGTATGATTTGAGAATTGTAGCAAAGTTCTTGCTGCTGTGATTGCAAAATAAAATAAAATAAAAATGGTTTAGATTGGGGCGGAATGGTTTGTCGGGCGGGTGTAGATGGAGCACTGGTTTTGGTTTGTGAAAGCCGCCCTAATCAATTTAAGGACCGACGCTTATGACTATCCATTCCAAGCATTACCGTGCAACCACAAGTCAAATGGGCTCTGATCTGGCTGAATAATTTGTAGAAACCTAACTTAGACTCACCAGATGGTGGAATGTGGGTGCCAGATGGAGGCAAGTCGTATTTTCCCACACGGCGCAAGAGAGGGCTTCTATATCGCGATGGAACCCTAATAGTGGTGAAACCTCGGTGGGTGAGTCGGGTTAGATGTATACATTGTAAAGGCCTTGTCATGATCTCTCTCGCACACCTAAGGAAGTGTGTTCATAGCGCTTGACATCAAGAGATGATCATGTCCGTGGGTAAAGCCGTACACCTCTCGCAGAGTTAAAACTATTCAATAGCCGTGTTTACGGCCAAAGGCAAAGCGAAGAATGCTTTCATACCGTAGACTTGGTTTTGGTTTTAAAAAATAAGCGATGTTTTATTTTGGGATTCAGAGCGGATAGAACTCTTGATGTTTATTTGGCGGATTGAGCCAATCGTAGATGGAACTGCTTTTGATCATGACAGATAGAGTCATGAGTTGGTTTACCTTAATCTTTTAAACTATGCGGATAGAGCCAGTATACTAGTGATGGTGGATAGAACCTTCGCTAGAATAATAAATATATTTAATTGATAAAATATTTGTTAAAATGTGCATTGTGAAAATTATTATTATGTATGTTTGATGAAACTTGGCTTTATGCAAAAGAACCCTATTAAGCTTTTCCTTGGAAAGCCCTACATAATGCATTTTCCCAGACTTGCGGAGTACATTCGTACTCACATGCTACACAAAATTTTGTCATCAGAGAATTACCAGGATGCAGTTGAAGACAATGAGTTCTATACCGAGGAGTTTGATGAAGATCACCAGGATAACTAAGCGCGCGCTCCTAGTCGTCGCCTATGGTGTCTTTTGGATTTTATCTCTTTGTTATTTGTTTCCGCTGCTTTGAACTATGGTCATGTGACCAGGAGATATTATAAATAGCCATGTGGCTGGTACTTTATATTTATGTTATTACTTCGTTCAATTCTAGTTATGATTATCACTACTTCATTGTGTGTACTAGCAACTGATCTGGGACTAGTATAGAAATACACAGGAGATTCCGGATGGTAAATCTGGGGTCTCACACTCTCTCTGTGTGTGTGTTGAGGCCCACAGGTTAACTGTTCCCTCCAATTTTTTCGTATGATCACATCAATTTTTTGCTGGTTTTAATACCCTATGTTGTTAAACAACATCACAGAAGCAATTTTCCCTCTACGATATGCCATTACAAATTCTCCTTTTAGCCCTTGATTTCATTGCTTACTATGGTTGGTTGCTTGACCATTGTTCACACATCCTGTGATTGTCTTCGATTGCGTGGAATTATCCTGTGATTGCCTTTGATTGCGTGAAATTACCATGCTTCATTTACCAAGATTTTGTAGTTTCAGAAATCATCCCTATATTAAATTTGGGAGCTTTAACCGCCTCTCGCGCGGCCATGTCTATTTCGGGCCGACGTGGCCGCACGCGCTCGCGCCATGTCGCCTGCTTGAGTAAGCCTGTTGCATAGCTCATTTATTTTGTCGCCCTGCTTTTACACATCTGCACACGCGGTGTGGTTGTCAATTTGGTCACGCTCGAGCCTGCGGTGCGCGTTTGACTCCTCGCGGCCATCCAGGTCCAGATTTTTTCGACAGCGCCGCGTGCCCTTTTGGTTTACCCGATTGCTCTTTTTTCGCCGGTTTAGTTACCGCTATGCTGCTTCGCTCTCGCGGGCAATTTTTCCCCACTCGAGCGCATCGCCGGCGGTCATCAGCAGCGGCGTTAGCATCAATGTCCATTTCGCACATCTTTTGCCGGTGCGCGTTTGCCTCGATGCTACCGTCTATTTTCTTCCTTGTTTTCCTGCGTTTTTGCTCTGTGCGTCGCGGGTTTAAATCGGCGAGGGTTTGTCGCTTCTTGTGGCGTGCTTTGTGTTCTTCCCTAGCCTCGTTCTTTTTCGTCGGTATGGATCCACCAGATCGCTCGAGCTCGCCGTGAGGCCATTCTTCGTGGGAAGCGCCTGCTGATCCCTTTAATCGGTTCGTCTCCGCCGCCGCTATGCCTTGGTTGATTCGCAGAGTATTGTGCCTGCTTCGCTGCCGTTTTAGTCTCCCTGCTGGCGCCTGGTTCATTCGGGTGATGTTGTTCCTGCTTCGCTGCCGCTTTCATTGTCGTTGGTGTTGCTGTTGCTTGCTATTCCTGTCCTTTACATGTTATATGCACGCTTGCTATTCTATGTTCTTGCGTGTGATAGCCACATTTTTGTTTCCAAGTTGCCCCTCTTCTCGTTCTGTGCCCGGGATACTATCATCGCAGTGTTTGCCTGCTGGAGCTGTTAGCTTTGTGTCCGAAGATCGCCAGCCCGTGTCGTCATCGTGGGTCATTGACCCTGGTAATATCTTTATCTATGTGTGTTTCTCTCGTTTGTTCTTCGTATCAATACGTGCGTCGCGTGCTAATTATTGGTCACCCTTCAGTTGCCGTAACAGAAACAAACAAAAAATAGATAGAGATATATGTTAGCCTTAGTTTACTTCGCGCGGAGAGAATAGTTGTCGATAACGTGCTGTGTTGATTTTGCGCTTGCCTTGGCAGCGAATTATTCCATCAGCATAGAGATTAGCCTGTCGGTGGAGTTATCTAAGACATTTGGATCCAGTTTACAACACAGGGAGCCTTATCGAGTGAAATCCATACAGATTTTGGTAGTTCCATTTATATTTAGTGTAGGATTTTTGTCCCAGAGCTATTTAAGAGATTAAGAGCTTGCTGTATTATATATATTATGTGCCTTTATTATTCTATGTTGGTGTGTGTTAAAGCTAATTGTAGATTAGCAAAAAAATGTAGAGAGATAAATTATCAACGTTGTTTAGTCCTTTCATTCGATAGGTAGGTATTCGCTTCCAAAATCAGGTGACAACTTATTCCGGTAACTGAGCCTAGGCTATTGACTGATCGCTAGATGGGTGTTTGTTTCCAAGCTCGGTAGGCAGATTATACCACCAACACAGACATTAGCCTATCAGTATCTGATTATCTTTTTGTTTGTGCCTCTTTGTCTTCTTTATTGTTCTTATCAGTGCATATACATCCTATGTTACCTGTTGATTGGTGTTCAGTATGCATAGAGAAGGCAAAACAGATTAGCATAAAGAGATATATGCTGTTGTTCGTTTTCTTTACGTAGAGAGATTACTTGTCGGTGGCAGTAGAAGAAATGCTATGCTATTGACAGAAATCTTTCACTCTCATATAGATCGATCATAGATTCGCTTTAGAACATAAGAGGTCTTACCAATTCGAATCCATGCTGCTTTTACTGATTCCGTTCCTATTTGCCGACTTGGTTGGTGCTGTCGATTAATAGTTTTGTTCCTGCTTGTTGTAGCTGTTGTGGCGCAGCCCCCTTCGTTCTGTCCATGGAAGCGCCGTCGTGGTTAGCTATTTATGTTTTAGCATATGTGCTTTTATTCGATGCTGATTACATTGCAAATATGTTCTTTCTTTCTTTGTGTCCATGATGATGTAGGAGACGGTTTATATCAGTTTGTTGCTGCAGCTGATGCAGCGGAGAATAGAAAAAAAAGAAAATTATCTAATCTGCAGCGACGAGGTGCTGAGGCAGATGGTTCGTTTGCTTTTGCACCACTTCCTTCGCCTATTGTTCAACTTCGTAAAGAATATGTTTCATACTTAAAAGGTTTGCCTATTACATTTTGTCTTTACCCTCATCTGTTCTAGAGTTGTGCTTTGCGTGCCTTTGTGCTAATATGTTGTATATTTCTATTTTGCATGTGTGCTCGGTGTGTTTTATGGCTCATGCTGTTATAGCTACTTACAGTGATCGCTCATACTATGGTGGACCATACTATCAATGTGCCAAGTGTAATGCTGTTTTTTGGTTCCACGAGAGATCTCAATCTAGGAGTTCTTCCAGGCAACGCCGAATTATTTATAACACATGTTGTCGAGGCGGCAGAGTTTCTCTACCGACACATCAGGAGTTCCCATCGCCGCTTCGAGAACTTGTTGGTTTTAATAACGGAGCTCGATCAACTGAATTTATGCGGTTAATTCGTCACTATAATTCTCTCTTTGCATTCACCTCTTTGGGTGTCAATGTTGATAACAGTGTTAATACTGGTGGAGGACCTTATGTTTTTCATATCAATGGTGTTGTTCACCATCGTATTGGTTCATTAGTTCCCCAAGCAAACCAAAGACCTACGTATGCTCAGCTCTGCATATATGATACTTCTAATGAGCTTTCTAATAGATTATATGTGTTACCCATGGAAGGCGCTACGAATCATCAGCCAGCTCGTGATATTGTTCAAGATTTGATTACCATGCTTGATTCTTGCAATCCACTGGTAAAAAAATTTAGAATGGCTCGAGATCGGCTACTCTCTGAACAAAATCCAGAGGTCTGTATTCGGCTTATTGGCTCGTCTGATGACCATGATGATCGATATTCTTTACCAACTGTCCCAGAATTAGCGGCCTTACTGATTGGTGGCGTATCTGAAGAAAGTAGTAAATTTGATGTGGTTGTCAAGACTCATTCTTCTGAGCTCAAACATATTTCATCTCTTCATCCCGCTTTGATGTCTCTGCAGTATCCATTATTATTTCCGTATGGCCAAAAAGGCTTTCATCTAGGTATTAAATATAAGGAGATTGATGATCTGCCACCTTCTGCTAGGGATCACGTATCAATGCTTGAATTTTATTGTTATGAATTCCATTACCGAAAGGGTGAACCAAATCCATATACATGTTGTGGTCGTCTTTCTAATCAAATACAAGTTAACTGCTATTCATGTATTGAAGCAAACCGCCTTTCATTCCATTTCTTCAATCAAGATGTTCTGCGTTCTGAGACATATCAAGGCATTTCTGATGCGCTTGGTCAAGGCACATCAGAAGGAAAAAAACATTGGTATACGAGTTTGTTCCCTTCTAGCTTTACTGGTGGCCCTCGATATAATATTTTAAATTATCAGGATGCTATGGCTATTTGTCGTGAATATGGCCCTCCTGATTTATTCCATACTTTCACATGTAATTCGAAATGGCAAGAAATTGCCGATGCGTTAAAATATGAACCTGGTCAGAAATATTGTGATCGTCCTGATATTATAACACGTGTTTTTCACATGAAACTCAATGAATATGTCTCTGATATAAAAAATGGCAAGACTTTTGGCCCTGTTCGCGCAGGTCAGTTGCGTATTTAGATCATATGTGTTTTGTTTCCTTTTGGTCTATTGTTTGCTCTTCTTTTTATTTACTGTGTTACCTACTTGCTCCCAAACAGTTTTGTACACTATTGAATTCCAGAAGAGAGTCCTTTGTCATGTTCACGGCCTTACATGGCTTGCTAATCGTGCTAGGGATCCATCTCCTGCATTCATAGATAGTTTGATATGCGCAGAGATACCTAATCCGATTATTGATCCACTTGGTTATGCTCTCGTCGAAGAATTTATGATGCACGGTCCATGTGGAGAGCTCAACAAAAGCTGCCCATGTATGAAAGATGGCATCTGCTCTAAGCGATATCCAAAGTCTTTCAATGCAGAAACGGTAATCGATCAGTCTGGCTTCCCAATATATCGCCGCCGCGATGATGGCCGCTTCATTATGAAAAAAGGCGTTAGATTAGACAATAGATCGGTTGTCCCATACAATATGGTTCTTCTTAAAAATATCAAGCACACATAAATGTCGAATGGTGTAACAAAACAAATCTTGTCAAATATTTGTTTAAGTACTTGACTAAAGGCTAAGATAGAGCAAAGATGTCTTTTCATTCTAATAATCAAGTGCCAGAAGGATCCACCAATGCTCATGCTTGTGGTATAGATGAGGTCGCTGATTATATTAAGTGCAGGTATTATTGACAAAGTATTGTTGTTTGTTTATTCGTTGGTTATCGTTGTGTTGCTTGCTTGTTTTCTGTTTAATACTGATGGCTAAAACGTTTGTCCCAGCAGATACTTATCTTCATGTGAGGCAATTTGGCGATTATTCGATTTTGAGGTGCATGGGCGAATGCCTTCAATTGAACGCCTATCTGTCCATATGCCTGGCATGAACAAAGTCATATATCATGAAAAAACAAAGTTAGCAGACATCGTTGCTGATCCAAAAGCATAAAAACAACATTGACAGAATGGTTTGTCGCTAACCAGCATTTCGTTGAAGCTAGATCCTTTTCCTATTGCCAATTTACGTCCAAATGGAGATGGGACAAGAGTAGTAAAAAATGAGTGCAAAGAAAGCGAAACAGCTCCAAAATTGCCCGTATATATAATGTTCATCCAAGCACTGGTGAACTGTTTTATCTTCAAATTCTTTTGATGATTGTTTGTGGTGCGCAAACTTACGAAGATATTAGAACTTTTGAAGGCATATGTTATCCTACCTTTAAAGAAGCCTGCCGAGCCCGTGGATTAGTGGGTGATGACACAGAATGGTTTTTGCTTTTTGATGAAGCGGTTGTTTGGGCTACTGCACGGCAGCTCAGACATCTCTTCATGGTGGTCCTCTGTTTTTCAGATGTTGCTAATCCTCAGGCCTTGTTCGATAAATACTGGTGTTTTTTTACTGATGATATAGCGTATAGGTTACGCCAAGCCATACGAAATGCTTCGTATTCAATACCTGCTAACTATTTGCAACTGCAGCTTATGAAAGAGCTTTCTACTTCGTTCTCCAAGAATGGTTTAAACTTTGATTCATACAAGATAAAAATTCAATCTCCATATAATGATTCAGCTATTGTTAATAGGCTTATTGCAGAGGAGTTATCTTATGACACAGTCGCTTTAGCATCACATGCTGCTACACTACATGCAGAATTAAATGATGAGCAGCGAATTGTTTATGACAAAGTTATGGCGTATATAGCTCAGCAAAGATCCGGATTCTTTTTTGTATCTGGCCATGGTGGCACTGGGAAAACATTCCTTTGGAACTCTATCATAACCGCTCTTAGATCTAAATCAAACATTGTTCTTGCCGTCGCCTCATCTGGTGTTGCTTCGCTTTTACTCCCAAGTGGCCGAACAGCTCATTCCCATTTTCGGATTCCTCTATGACTTAATGAAAGAAGTTTATGTAATGTGTCATGTGGGACAATGCTTGCTGAACTTTTAAGCAAGGCTAGCTTAATCCTTTGGGACGAGGCACCAATGACACACAGACATTGTTTTGAAGCTGTTGATAGAACATTACGAGATATCATGTCTATTGAAGACTCTACTCGTGCGAATATACCTTTTGGTGGAAAAATCGTTATTCTTGGCAGGGACTTCCGACAAATTCTACCTGTTATTGAAGGTGGTACCAAAAGAGAGATCATAGAAGCTTCGCTTATTAGTTCTCCTCTTTGGCAGCACGTTGAGATCTTAAAGTTATCTGTTAATATGAGACTTCGTAGTTCTACTCTCTCAGCTGCTCAGCGTGAAAACCTCTCTACGTTCGCTCAATGGGTGCTTGATGTTGGGAATGGCCATGTACCTTCAACAAGGGAAACTATTGAGACTGATACAGCTTGGATAACTATTCCTAATGATCTTTTACTAATGCCAACTGAGGATAACACAAGTGTTCTCATTGACTTTGTTTATGATTCATTCCATGAAAATTGTTGTGATGCAAGCTGCTTGGCGCAGCGCGCAATTATCTGCCCTACAAATGTTATCGCTGACGCTCTCAACAAAGCTGTTTTCGAAAAACTTCCTGGTCAACATAAAGAGTATCTCAGCTTTGATTCGATATCACAATCGGATGTTCACATTGCCGATGCTGAACTTTTATACCCACCTGAATTCTTAAACTCCATTGTGATCAACAGCTTTCCACATCACAGTATCACTCTTAAAATAGGAGCTCCAATAATGCTATTGAGAAACATAAACCAAGCTATGGGCCTTTGCAATGGAACACGGCTTATTATCACAAGACTTGGTGATCGGGTTCTTGAAGGATGCATTCTTACTGGAACCAATATTGGTCAATCTGTTTGCATTCCTAGAATTGTGTTGAACGCGACAAGTCCTCAGTGGCCTTTCACTTTGCAACGACGTCAGTTTCCAATTAGATTATCGTATGCTATGACTATTAACAAAAGTCAAGGATAGACTTTAGCCAGAGTTGGCGTTTATCTATGAAGCCCTGTTTTCTCACATGGACAGCTCTATGTTGTAGTCTCACGTGTCACATCTCGTGCAGGCCTAAAGATAATAATTGAAAATGAAGATGGTTCTGCTTGTTCTGAAACAAAGAATATAGTATACAAAGATATACTACCTTCTGTTTAGCATTTGTGCCTCTCTGTACATGCTAATGCCAAGGCGTTACAAAAAAACTCTGCTTGTTTTGTTGGTGTATTAATGTGTATAAAACCTGAGTTTGCTCACTGTGCGGCCTAAATTATATTTTCCTATGTTTATTTGCCTTCTTATTCTACTATTGTTGTTTTCTTTATTGGATTGATTATGTTATCCCTACAAAATATTACAAGGCTTCGCTTGGGTTCGCATGATTTAGATTAAATGCATCACGAAGAACTAGATTGTATTTTCCTACGCATACTTGCCTTCTTGTTCTAACATTGTTCTTTTCTTTATTCGATTGATTATATTGTCCCTAAAGAATATTACACAGCTTCACGTCGCTTCGTGTAATTTGCATTAAATACATCGTGAATATATTCTTTAGAAGATTGATTAAGATGCCTAGAATGGATACGCACTAGGTATTCCTTAAACAATGTTTTAAATAAGTTAGAATATCAAGTTTTTTCATGAGATCTAACTCTACTCCATAACTTTGTTATGCATTATTGCAGGCTTCGAAAGAGTAGTTGCTATGTGTGCAAGAAAAAGATGGTTGCAGCTCAACCTATACTATGACCTCCGCAAATCAATGCTTCCTTTTCGGTGTGACCTTGCGCATCTTTCATCCATTTACCGCTGTTTCATGCTTTGTTCCAATTCAAACAACGCTCCCATCCAACCCCCTATGCTTCATTACTGCGGTCTCTATAAAATTTGTTTATGTGGTTTTACACAAATATTTACTCATTGTTACTTCCACTATGATTCAGTGTAGTCAAACCACATCCTACTGTTTAGCGTCCGGTCCATCGGATAACAATTGTTTACCTTATTGCTTACACCTCTATAGTTTTCCAGGTAAATACAGAGTAAGACGCGATAAGGAAAAACAAGGTTGAAGTATCCCTTTTTTGAATCATCCTCGTACCTTCGTTATCAATAGGGAATTCCTCGCATAGCATAGTATAGTGTTCATCTATCATGCTTACAGGTAACCAAAATGCGAGCAAGAAATTGCCGGCTTCCTTCAGTTTATTTTTATTGCTCCTGTTTGAAAACACTTCATCCTGTTTTATTTACATCTCCATAGCAAAACCATACAATTTTGAGCAGCTTCACACATTGCCAGTCAATAGCATAAAACTCCCTGTCTCAGTTTCTTGCATAACTTAGCAAATATCAATTTGCTAATGCTGGAATATGAGATGACTTAAAATTTAGAATATGCAGTGTGCATTAGTACTATTATAGTTGGCATAAAACTCAATAGGTTATGAGGTCGATTGGAATAAGAAATGACTTAAAATTTAGAGTACCAATGCCAACTGTAATAGTACAGCTTAAAAGTTAATATAGATCAGTTTTCGAGAGTAAGACAGAGTTGAGAAAAAATAGTCAGAGTATTCCTTTTTTGAATCGCCCTCATGGCTTCTTTATGAATAGCAAATTTCCCATATAGCATGCTACCGTCCTCAGATATTATTCTTATAGATACCCAACAGCACAACACAGAGTTATCACTTTGCTTTTTTAACAAAGAGAAAATAACAGCCTGTTCTAGATACATCCGAAATCGCAAAAATATTTCTGTTCAGATTTAATTTTTTACTAAATTTTGGAGACTCATGTGATTTATAAACCATGAGATAGCAGTTGTTTACCTTTGCCCTCATCTTTTTGCCTTTCCAAGTAAATACGGTTTATTTTTATTAAACCTGTTTAAAAACATTTCATTTTATTCTAATTATAACTTTTTGACAAAACCGCACCGTTATTAGCGGCTTCACACATTGCCAATGAATAGCATAAAAGTTCGTGTCTCAGTTTCTTATTTGGCTTACAAAATTTCGTTTTGCTAATAATTCAGCTCATTCTGTGCTTCCAACTAAAAAAACTTTCCTTACTAATTTGAATATCTAGCAAAACATATTGAAAACATAGGATAAGAGTACCAATATGCGAAATGGCTCCTCACTCGCCCCGCCCCCACTCCAAATTTCTCCACCCACAGATCCGGCACAGATCCGGCCAAATCTGCCAACAAAACTCCCGAATCGCCCTCAGATCCGGCTCCCCCACATGCCCATCCTCCACCTCCACGGCAGTCCCCGTCAGGATTTCCTCTCGATGCACAAGGTCAGAAGGTTGCAGGTGAGCAAAGAGGAACGATGGTTGCCGGGGATGCAGATCCAGAGTTGCTGGTCAAGGATTCGTCTCTTGGTTCAGATCGCTCCAAGATATGCTACCTAAGCAAGCATTCAAGCCCGCCCAGGTACCTAGTAGGAGGCGGGGTTAAGGAGCAATGGCAGAGAACGGAGATTGAGGAAAAGAGGTCAAGTCACATCAGCATTCAAACTCAACAAAGCGACGACATTGAAGACCGGCGCGCACAGCAACATTCAAAGCCAGAAGCTAAAATGGAGATTCCTAAACCTAGACTTCCTGCCTCACATAAGGGGAAAGAGATTCAAGAAGATGAGCGACTTTTTCAGCAGCATAGGGGAAAAGCCAGGCGTTTCTTCAGTGATTCCCAGTCCGCTCCAGAGGACACAAACCAGAAGCTCAGCTTGTTGCGGCATAAGGGAGGTGCCTCGAAGCCCGCTGAGTCTTATGAGGAGGCGGACGGATGGATTCCAGTCAAACCACAGCATTGGTGGCGAAAAAGACTGAAGCATTCATCTCCTCAAGGCCGCTCAGAACAACCACTCCTACGTCGTTGTGGATCGGCTTTCTTCAAATAGAAATTGAGCGGTAAATGCTTCAACTGCCTTTCACCAAATCATATTGCCGGCTTCTGCAGAGCTCCAGTAAAGTGCTGGCGCTGCCTCCGTTCTAGGCACAAGGCAATTGAATGTCCTAGCAGAGGAGGTTCCGCACTCAGTACAAATCCTGGCGGGCTGAGGCCAAGCGATCAAGCACCGCTTCCTTTGAACTGCCTCCACTCCAGCACCCAAAACTCCTTCGCAACATCTTTCAGGGACGTCGTTCGGGGGGGTGCGGCATGGCGGCAAGGTACCCCGGCGACCCCAGGGCCAGGCCTGCAAGGGCTTTCTGCGCAATCTCAGCCACTAGAGCCATCAAGCGCAGGCGTGACGACCTCATAGACCGGGCGGCAGTGTGCTGGTTTGAAGGGAACAGCCATGACGTGGAGACCTACACGGTGGGCAACATGCTCCAGGATCGTTTCAACCTCGGCCACGGCGACTTCCAGCTTCTCAAGCACTTCCCCGAGCAATTCCTCATCATCTTCTCCGAGTCATCGATGAGGAGAAGGATTGTCAACTCTACTGCCGTGCTGTACCGGGGCCGCGAATACAGCTTTGCGGCCTGGTCCGAGCAGCGCTATGCTACGAATGTCAATTTCAAGTTCCATGTCAAGGTTCGAGTTGAAGGCGTCCCGGTGCACTGCTGGAGCGAAGAAGTGGCGGCAAGAGCTTTAGGCAAGAGCTGTGCTATTCATTACGTGCAAGAGCACACCACGCGCAGAGAGCGCACAAGATCCTTTGACCTCTGGGCTTGGTGCTCGGACCCGACTGAAATTCCGAAGGAAGTCTCCCTTACTATGATGGAGCCCGACAGAGAGCTCCCTCCAACAAATGTCCCTCTCCCGCAAGTGGCTATCCACCATGATGATCCAACTGATCTGAAACGCGGGCAGGTTTTCAATCTCTGAAACCATTTGGAGATCGTGGAAGACCTCTCCTTCCTCCGGGGACGCGGCAGCTTTGGCGGTCTCCAAAACCGCAAGCATCGCCGTGAGTTCGTCTGGTCCTACGGTGTCCCGAATGAGGTGGGGGAGAAAAAAGACAGAGCGGAGCTTGAAAGTGGCAGGGACTTCGGCCACCGCCGCCGCTACAACGACCACGACGACGAAGATTACAACCGCGAAGACCGCCATCGCAGATCGCGAAAGCACCGCAGTGTGTCCAGCTGGGTGCGCGATTCAAGGTACAGAGGGGGCGCAGAAGACTGCCTCAGCGCTTCTCGGTGTGGAATCGCCGGATCTTCTTCAAGACGCTTCCGGAAAATCCTTCCTGTGCTCCAGCAGATGTCGCAGAAGATGATCAAGTCCAACTGGACATCAAGCAGGCCGGACTTGGTGAAGGACAGGAGGATGGTGACCTTCGCCGAATCTACCGTGAATGCGCCAACGAAGCCCCAAGAGGGGCCAATGGAGGCTCGCATTTCCTTGGCCAGCAAGGAGAATGGCAGGTCCTCCAGCAAGGGGGCTCATCTGGGCTTACAGGTGCGTAAAAATGGAGACTCTTTACATTTCCCGCAATTGGTCCAGCCTGCTCTATAGGAAATTCCTTTTGTCGGTACATGTTCTGCATGGCATGAGCACAATGTTCTTCATTCTCCTAGCTCGTCTATTCAACTCCACCAACTAGGCACTCCAGCACATGAATCGCCAGTTCACACACAGTCCGGTGATATGCCCTTAGACACCCAGGCTATGACACTCACAGATCAAGGCCGACTAGTGGAGCAGGACACACTTCGCCAGCATATAGTCCAGACTGCCCTACAGGATATATCTGTTGTCGGTCTAAGTTCTACGCGGCATGAACACATTGTTCTTGATTTTTCTAGCGCGTCTGTTCAACCCCACCAATTGGCCACTCCTGCACCAGAATCATCTTCGCACACTCAGTCCAGCCAGGGGCACATCGGCTCCCAGGTTGAGCCACACACAGAGCACGGCCGACTAGTGGAACCTGACGTCCGTCCTCTACCAGATGTGGCTCCACAGAAAACAGCTTCGGAAAAAATAGCACCTCACATCACATTAAGCAAGACTGTAACTCCAAGAACTTTCGACCAACAAAACATATCATCAGATGCCTTGCCACTGAAAGCTTTAGATAGAGAGGCTATAACATCAGAGGTTAATGCCCAGGAAAACCTAACTTCAAAGGCCTTGCCACCTACATCGTTGGCAAAACTAGCTCACGTTGCCCCTCTAGACTCCACACCCCCTCGTGGAGTCAGGGCACCAGATCCCATAATACCAGAATCTGTTGTGCTAGAGGCTCCACCGGCAACACCACTTCCACTTGCAGAGGCAGTCGATCCTTCCCAGCCTACAATGCATAGCTTAACAAATACCCAGGTTGGGCTGGAGGAATTCATAAATACTGTTTCACACAAACCAGAAACGCCTATTATCCAAACTCCTCCACGCCTCAACAAAGTTCATCCTTCCAATGCTGAGAATCAGTGTTCAACTTCTAGAGGATTCACCCAAAGGAGAAGTTCTAGAATTGCAGCAAAAACTAAAGCAAGGGTTGGGGTAAGCAAGGGATCAATCCAGTTAGCACAGGATCTACTCGCATCAAAACTCTTAATGATCTCTCACCTGATGTTTTATTTGAACAGTTAGCTAGCTAATTCGAAAGACCCATAAGTAAAGAAAAAGTGGATGCTATCCTCGAGCTTGTGAACCAAAGCACAATCAAGCACAAATGCAAGAAGGCAAAAAGCAAAGGGAAGATGGCGGTGAAGGAAGGCAATCGCCTGGAGGCGTGATCAGGAGCGGTGACTCCTGAAGTGGAGTCTTGCATTTTCTTCTCATGCTACAAGATGAGGTTGCGCAAACTCCGGGCAGTTCAGCAGTAGCTAGGGTTGCTCATCTTATTTCCTGTTGTCGCTTCACAGAAGCAACCTGTACCGTAACTTATCCTGCAGTCGTTAAGCTAGGGGCCTCTAGGCCTTTGTACCGTAGTTCTATCTCTAGTTGTTTCATGGTTCATTTGCTCGGCTTTGGAACCCTAGAGAAGTTCGGCTTCCTGTGTCGATTGGCGTTACATTCCAATCATGCTGTGCTTAATGTACCTGGTTTCCTTGCTAAATGGAACCGATTGCCTCTTAAAGTGGAGTTATTTGTCTCATATGTCAGGGAATTGCACTATCCTTTCATGGAATGTTAGAGGGTTAAACAACCTAGCAAAAAGAGAAAGCATCAAGCAGCTAATTCTCTCAACTCGCGCTTCAATTGTATGTCTCCAGGAGACTAAAATAGCCAATTGGAATTCTTCCTTGCTGAACGAAACCTTGGGAACGAGGCTAGCCAACTAGACAGTGTGTTTGCTTTCCAATGAGTCTCCGGAGGGATCCTGCTTGTGGCCTTGGATGACCTGTATGATCTTCAAAATCCGAGAACTACAGCCAATACGATCACGGTGACTATAAACTCACGCTGCGACGCGTCGACCTGGGACATTACAGGGGTCTATGGACCGCAATCTGATGAGGAGAAGAGAGGTTTCCTCACTGAGTTAGAAGCACTGGGTGAAGGACCCGAATGAATTGATAACTCGGTTGAAACGCTGCATCATTTCTGAAAGAAACCTCTCTTCTCCTCAAAGAGAAGACAGAGTAATGTTCGATCAACAGGATAAATTAAAAGAAGCTTACCAATATTTTACAAAGGTTTTGGGCGAACACGGAACAAGGGACAAAACTCTCCAGTGGGATTACTTGGGATACACTGCAAGGGACCTCAGCGACCTAGAGACCCAAATCACGGACATCGAAGTGTCTAACACCATTCAGGAGCTCCTGATGCAAAAATCACCTGGACCTGATGGCTACATAGGTCTTTTCTACAAAACGTGCCTCCACATCATCAAACCCGATCTGGTGGAAGCAATTAAGGACTTCTTCAATCTCCGCCATCAAAACCTCCATAGGTTAAATGAAGCAAATATTACCCTTCTCCCAAAAATTGAGAACGCGGATAGAATGGAATGTTTCAGGCCAATCAGTCTTATTAATAGCTTCATGAAGATCATCACCAAAATCCTGGCAAATAGGCTTGCGTCCAAACTTAATGAATTGATCTCCGTTTCTCAGAACGCTTTCATAAAGAAGAGATGCATCCATGATAACTTCTTATATGTCCAAAGAGCAATCCAGCAGCTACAGAGATCGAACACCAGCCCTATTCATCAAACTTGACATTTCAAAGGCTTTCAACTCGCTGAACTGGACTTATTTTCTAGAGGTGCTTCAGGCTTTAGGCTTTGGCCGTAAATGGCGAGAATGGATAGCTGCAATTCTCAGGACCTCATCCTCATGGATCTTGATCAACGGTCAACCGACGGAGACAATAAGGCATGCGCGCGGGGTACGGCAGGGAAATCCTTTATCACCCTTACTTTTCATCCTGGCAATTGACCCTCTACAAAATTTTCTCGAGTTGGCAGCAAGTCAAGGCATTCTCAAACCAGTCCTTCCGGTCACAGCAAGAATAAGATGCTCCCTTTACGCAGACGATGCAGGGATATTTTTCAATGCAGATGTACAAGAGCTGACAGCCCTTAGCCGAATATTGGATATTTTTGGAAGATGCTCAGGCCTCAAAATCAACATCTCCAACACGGCCTATTACAAGAGTTGTTGGAAGTCTTCCCTGGGAAACTTTCAACCTTCCCAGGGAAATACCTCGGGCTCCCATTACATATTAGGCAATTAAGAAGGATTGAAATCCAGCCTTTGATTGATAAAATAAACAGTAGATTGGCGGGGTGGAAAGGGAAGATGCTTTCTAAGGCCAGAAGGGAGACCCTGGTTAATTCAGTGTTAGCAGCGCAACCAATATATCATATGACAGTTTTTCCAGCACAAAAGTGGCTGATTCGAAGCATCGACAGAATTAGACGAAGTTTCCTCTGGAGAGGAAAAGAGCCGGGAATCTGTAGCGGAGGGCATTGTTTGGTCAAATGGCCTATCACCTGTATGCCAAAAAGCAAAGGAGGTCTTGGCGTCAAGGACCTGGAACGCTTCGCCAGAGCGTCAAGACTTCGCTGGCTCTGGTTTAGATGGAAAAACAACGAAAGGGCTTGGACGGGGTTTGAGTTGCCATGCGATAAAAGGGACATCGCACTATTCAACGCCTCAACGGTTGTCACAGTCGGAAATGGCAAACTTGTAGACTTTTGGAGATCAAGTTGGGTAGAAGGACAAGCACCAAAAAACATTGCACGAACCTGTTCCAAATAGCTAGAAGGAAGAACATCTCCGTCCAACGAGCTTTGACAAACAATTACTGGATCCGTTTTTGCACTCCAGTGTCCTCAGAAAATGAAATCAGGGAGTATGTAACACTTTTTGAAGCAATACATCGTATCAACAGAGATGAAGAAAGGGAGGACCAGATAATCTGGCGGTGGACTGCTGATGGACAATACACTGCAAAGAGCGCCTACCTGGTTCAATTTCACACTGTTTACTCTAAGATGAAGATTTGCCTGATATGGAAGGTGAAAGCTGAACCTAAATGTCGATTCTTCGCATGGACTTTGCTTCACAACAAAATTTTAACAGCAGATAACATGTCCAAGAAGGGATGGCCTTGTAATCAAACCTGCAGCCTTTGCAATGTGTCACAGGAAACTCCTAGTCACCTCTGTAAAGACTGCCCTTTCGCCAGACAGGTTTGGAGTATCCTCTTAAACTGGGGGAATTTGGAGCGGTGCCGGAATATGAGCCATAGTGGCTCGGTATACAAGTGGTGGCGAAGACTACGAATTCAATTTGACAAAGAAAGACGTCGTCATTTCGATGGCCTTATTATTTACTTCTGGTGGAATCTATGGCTGGAAAGGAACCAACGCATATTTCAGAGGATGGAGAGAACGCCAGTGCAAGTGGCCACGGTGATCAAGGATGCGGTTCTCACACACGCCTTTGCGTCAACTTCGAAGCCTACGTATTAGTGTCAGTCGTTTTACTTTCTTTTCATCTTTCCCTAGTGGTCTAGCGTTGTTCATAGTCTTTACTTGTAGTGGTCTTGCCACTGTTGTCGGTGGTGGTTATCTGTGAGGTTTTTTCTCGGGTCCGGTTTTTTCCTTAAAAAACAGGGCCCAACCTCTTTCTCCTCTATCTCTTAATATATTTTGCAGCATCTCTCTTGCTGCTCGTTCAAAAAAAAAGTACCAATACCAACTATAATAGTACAGCTTCAAAGTTAATATAAATCACTTCTAGAAATTAAGATGCAATGGTGAAAAAATGATCAGGCTATCCCTTATTCCAATCGACCGCATAACCTGTTTATGAATAGGAAATTTCCCACATAGCATAGTCCTGTGTCCAGCTATTATTCTTAAAGGTGACCAACATAGCAACAGAAAGTTATCAGCTTCCTTTAAAAAAAAAGGTAATAGCAGACTGTTCTCAGTACACCTAAAATAAAAGAATATATCAGTTGAAATTTAATTCTTCTGCTTAAATTTGCAGGCTCATGGTGACAGCAGGCAATTTATAAAGTATCTTCATACGATCTTGTGAATAATACAGTTGAGTTAATTTTTTATATCTCATCTAGCATTAGAGATTTACATAGTTGAAGGAATCCTTATTTGCTTACCAACATTTGAACAGGATTACCTAAAAGATGTTACCGAGCTAACTACCGTATAATTATAGCTTTTTGACAAACTCATACCATTATTAGCGACTTCGCACATTGCCAATGAATAGCATAAAAGTCTATGTCTCAGTTTCTTACTTGGCTTACGAAATTTCGTTTTACTAATAATTCAGCTCATTCTATGCTTCCAGCTAAAAAAAACTTTCCTTGCTAATTTGAATATCTAACAAAACATATTGAAAACATAGGATAAGAGTACCAATACCAACTATAATAGTACAGCTTCAAAGTTAATATAAATCACTTCTAGAAATTAAGATGCAATGGTGAAAAAAAAGATCAGGCTATCCCTTATTCCAATCGACCTCATAGCCTGTTTATGAATAGGGAATTTCCCACATAGCATAGTCCTGTGTCCAGCTATTATTCTTAAAGGTGATCGATATAGCAACAGAAAGTTATCAGCTCCCTTTTAAAAAAAAGGTAATAGCACACTGTTCTCAGTACACCTAAAATCAAAGAATATATCAGTTCAAATTTAATTCTTCTGCTTAAATTTGCAGGCTCATGGTGACAGCAGGAAATTTATAAAGTATCTTCGCCCTGATCTTGCTGTGAATAATACACTTGAGTTAATTTTTTATATCTCATCTAACATTAAAGAATTACATAGTTGAAGGAATCCTTATTTGCTTACCAACATTTGAACAGGATTACCTAAAAGGTGTTACCGAGCAAACTACCGTGTATATGTGCCTGATCATCTAAAAAGCAGATTTAACAATGTTTATGTATGATGGCTTCATCGACCTAACTATTTTTTTCATCGATTTGTTAGTCTTATTTCAGCTTACTGGCTTCAATATAGATTTCTCTAAGAGATGCTTTTTATGGATTTGTTATTGCCCGCACTCTTGGATGGTGAGGAAACGAGAGATTCTTATTTGCTTACCAGCATTTGAGCAGAATTACCTAAAAGATGTTATCGATCTAACTACCGTGTATATGTGCCTAATCATCTAAAAAGCAGATTTAACAATGTTTATGCATGATGACTTCATTGACCTGACTATTTTTTTTCCCGATTTGATTTGTCTTATTTCAGCTTAGTGGTTTCAATATACGTTTCTCTAGGTGATGCTTTTTTATGAGTTTGTTATTACCCGTAATCTTGCATGGTGAGGAAACGGAATAACGAACTTTAACAGTCGCCTTTCAGCTAATAGAGGTATGCGTTCTTTTATCTTATACGTTCAGCTTTCTTTTCGGTTTAGCATTTGCAATTCAGATTCTTTACGGACTGTAATAGGCGCTGTAATTCACTTTTCATCGTATGTTATCAAATTTCAATTAGCACTGATAAGGTAACATTGTATTAGACATATTGAGTACAGTTGGTTTACTGAGATTTTTATGCGATTTTCAGTATTTTTTCTGCGTAAAATACCTCGCTTTCGTTTCAAGTCTGAACTAAGCATCTTTCTCTATGACATATTGAAATTAACATTTTGTTCCTTGCGTTTATCACCTCATTTGCAACACAATATACATGTATGGGAATCAAACCTGTGGTGTTTTGTATAGAATTACGCTACATGAACTGTATTTTTAGATGCTCAACCATCAGTGCGATTAAAATTTAGGCACTGTTTCCACACATATATTTCCCATTACTGATAATACGATGCTTGGTATTCTATCATACTATCGTGTTTCTTTATTCTTTTGGCTGTATCATCTATGTCTGTATATTTTGTTTTAGAGCTATAGTGATTATGGCATTGTCTGCGCATTTACATTTGCGTGCTAGGTTTCACCTGCTGCTGACTAAACCAGATTTATCTCTGATTCAGGTATTTGGCTTGACCCGGCCGCTGACGCAATATTATTAGTAAGGTTTGTTAACTGGATGTTTGGGTGAACAAACTATCCAGCAAAGCATGTAGGAGCATAGGTTCCTCTTTGAGCGACCATGTTTCCCTTTCCAGTTGTATATAGGCCCTGTTTGTTTTAGCTTCTGATTCTAGATTCTGGCCCCAAAAGCAGAATCAGAAACAAACAGACTGATTCTAGAATCAGATTCTCACAATCCAGCCCACCCATATACACTAAAATCCACAATCCACTTCATATGTGCTTCTGGATTCCAACTTTTGGAGAATCAGCTTCTCTACAACCACAATCCAGAATCAGCTTTTAGAGAATCCAAAGCTGAAACAAACAGGCCCATAGTGTTTTATCCTACCTGAATCTCATCGTAAGCTGATTAGCGGATTAAGTCTAGGACTCTCCCATTTACTGAGAAACCAACGAGATTTCCTATATATCTTGGCTATTAAAATAAATCCTTTCCTCTTTTGGATTACTTTAAGTGCATGCCCAAACTTTTCTGTACAAAACCTCGCATTCGATCATTTACAGTCGATTATCTGCAATAACACTGCTTAAATAATATTATTATGTTGATACGGTAACCAGCAACAAATCGCGTTTTCTAACGATTACTAAACCATTGTTTGATTATAGTCTTTCATAGTTTATTTGAGCTTACAATTCCTATGAAATTTAAAAAAAACACACATATCGTTTCCTCCAGATTTATGAAGAAAATTACGACCTGTTGCACCAGGTGTACAAAGAAAAGATAAACTAATACATAATCTCTTAAAGTTCGAAATAATTATCCGTCAATAACAATGCGTTCAAAATAAGCTATCGAAGCACGAAAGATTCTGCAAAATAGACTGGAAGCACGAAAGGATCGGGAAAAAAAATAAATGCGTGTCTGTACCAAATAACGTGCTATACATGGTTTTTAAAACCTTTGGAAGACCTACGAAAGATATATGCGGCTCTACGTAAAAAAAAAGGGAAACCAAATTAAAAAACTTTCGCGAATCTTTTAAGCAAAAAATATACTATTCCATAATTTTGTAAAATTTACACAGTTACAGAAAATTCTTCGCTAAAAAAATACTTCACTAAAAACAATTTTTAAAAACTTCAGAAACCCTATGGAAAAGTTGAACAGTTCTTCGTAAAAAAAGGGAGAGGAGCCGTCAGAAACAAGAGAGCAACCCGTATATCTTTTGCCTATTAATTATTTACCTTACCATATCTTACTAATACACGAATGCTAACATTGTATACCAACGAGATAATCAAAATAGATAATCAATTGCACCAAATAAAGACCTATTTATTTTATCTTTCAATTCTTTAAAAGCTGATTCTAGATTCTCATCGTACAAAAACTGATTCTCTAAAAGCTAAAATCCAAAAGCACATATGAAGCAAATCGTGAATTCTATTATATATGAATGAATTGGATTATAAAAATCAGATTTTAGAATTCGGCTATTTGTTTTTTACTTTTTTTAGCTAGAATCCAGAATTAAAAACTAGAACAAACAAACCCTAAGACCATACAAATGGATCTACAAAGGAAAAAAAAGTTTCTTCACACTGAATACATCGTTATAGCCTCCTATGAACATCATGTAAGAAACAAGTTTGTTGTTTCCATCTGCTTACTTACTAAAAAACTTTTCGCAGCATAATATGCCGGACATGTTTTTTTTTGTTGAAAAAATTCCTTTTTTCTTCATTAGTTTTTTTTTAAATCGTCTAAAAAACAAGCAAAACGACTGGAAGAACGCAAATGAAATAACGTTTTTTCCACATCTATCTGGAGTTTGCTCATAAAGGAACCACAATCACGTTAAATCAAAAAAGATCCTTTTCATAAAAAATAACCGGATTGATCAAAATGTCACCATGTTTTTTCCCCGATATCTATTTAGGGTCTTCTCACGAAAAAAACACGATATTCTAAACCGAATCCGCGATCGTATTAAATCAAAAAGCTCCTTTTAGAAAAAAATAACTGAAATGATCCAGATGCCACTACGTGTTTTTTGTATCTATTTACGATTCTCTCACGGAAGATTTACGGTTTTTAAAGGTTCTCTTCGTTTAAAAACACAAAAAATAACTAATACATAATTACGAATTTCTTTAAAGACTTAAACGCAGAAAATAATTTTCATCCGAGCCGGCCAGCCGAACCAAGTCGCACGACCAACTTGGCTCAAATCATCCTGAGAGCGTGAGTCTTTCAAAAAATAGGAAAAGTAGTATTTGCCTTAAATATCTATCGTGTAGAAGTTGTTTAATACGCAAGCCGGCAAAAACTGTACATACTAGAGCTCGTTCAGTTTCGTCCAACGTTTTTTTTCTTCTCCGTGACTCCATTTAGTAAATTCAGCTTACCAGCTCACGCACCTCTATTAATTACCTATCTCATTTGTGTCAGACCGCGCTTGCCTTGAGGTTTTGACGGGCTCCAGCACTACGAGTTCTATTGCATTTGCTTTACCTCATCCGCACTGCCTACTCCTCACAAGGAGTTAATTGAGATTTTGCCATTCTATACATCGCGCTTCGTCAGAATACCATTAGTCACGTGGACTTCGTCATAATGCCATCCCGAACGTGAGTCTCACCGCCAGAATACCATTTTATATTTTCTCTTTTATTTTCCTTTTCTTTTCCCTCATTTTACCGCGTGAAAGGACTCTTTTGCCCCTGCGAAATAAAAGAACGAGACTATTGTACAGGGCATGGGATTCATTAAATTTATCTATCAATTAAAGTTGAAATTTTTGAAAATTTTTGACTGAGATCCGGGGATAGGCATTGATATCTAGAAAAATTGGTGGATTAAAATCTTGTCCAGAAAAATCACAAGAATTACGACAAAGGTGCTGCATTAAAACTTAGTTTTCAGATTTTTATTTTTATTAGATAACAAATAAACTTAATTTTATATGATACTTTTTATGTGAAATAGTAATAATTGTTGGGAACTAACATAAAATTTTCAGAGACTTATCAGTTATATTTATTTTTATAAAATTTCTGACATTTGCTAATATTGCTTTTGATTCCTTTACATTTTTGATTTTATATAATGGTTAATTCAACTTTATTATTTTTGAAACTTTTTTGTAGAGGTTTATTACAGCTATTATATTTTATTATAATAATTTCAAGTCAATACATATTATATTTTATTTATAAAAATTCTGATATTGATATTATTGTATTTAGTTTAAGCGCAGGGGCAAAAGAGTCATTTCATGTGGCAAAATGAGGGAAAAGAAAAGGAAAATACAAGAGAAAATATAAAATGGCATTTTGGCGATGAGACTCGCATTCGAGATGGCATTATGGCGAAGTCCACGTGACTAATGGCATTCTGGCGAAGCGCGATTATGGAATGGCAAAATCTCAATTAACCCCCTCACAAGTGCTTCTTCACATTCTAAACGCATCGCCCACAGCGATTCTTACTAGCGATCTTTCGCGCTCCCAACGCATTTCGCAGCAGGTTACTATCTTCCTGCGATTCTTGTTCATACCTTTTCTTCGTAACCATATTCAGATTCTACTCGTTACCACATTTATTTACGTTTTCTATCCTAATTTTTCAAAGATAAAAAGATTAACAGCATTCCTCTTTCCGGATAGATTCATCTTTCCTCTTCCTTTTACAATCAAGCCTGCTCAGCTCGCTTCGTATTTAATCTCTGATGCTAGCACTTTACTTCGATGTTAGGGTGTAATACCGCAAATCGTTTACCAGGGTTTTGGCCGGAATTGTTTCGTCTTCTTAAATCCAAGGATTTCCTTTTTGCCGTGAGTTGAAATGTCAGTCTTTGGAGTTGGGTGATTTGTGGTCTCTAGAATTTTGTGTAGCTTTTACTCTTTTTCCCTAGCCTTTTATTGGTTTATTCACTTATTGGAGTTGTTAAAGAAAAGAAATTAGAGGGGATAAAACCCTAGCAAAAAGGGAGAGAGGCTCTTTCCAGCCGCGCCGCCCTGGCGATTCACTCATCCCCCCCCCACTTCTTCTTCCTGGCGCCGGCTGGATCCTCTCCTCTCCAGCGCGCGCGCTGCTGCTCCTCCCCTCTCCTCTCTGGCGCGCTGCTGCTCCTCCCCGCCCTTGCTGTGCCTCCGGCCGTCGCGCCTGCGCCTCCCGACCTTCAAGACGCTCTGTCGCTGTCGCTCCTCGCTCCCGTCAGCCAGCCACCAGACCCGAGCCCGCCTGCACCCGGCCGCTTCTTGGGCTGCGCCCGCGTCGCGCCTGGCCGGCCACCGGCGCCTCCTCCAGTGTCTCCCCCTCCGGCTGGTAGTCCTGCCTCGAGTCCCCTTCCCCACCGGCGCCGACAACCCCTCCTCCGGCCAGCACCTCCCCCACTCCCTCCTTCCTCCATGGATGTGCTTTGAGGTAGTCTAGCTTGGGTATTTTTCTTTGCATGCTAGGTATTCGATGAAATGGCTGTGAGGTATATGCTTGTGTAGTGGCTGTCTGATTGATATTAATCTAGTAATGATTTCTAGCTATTATACAAAGAAAGGATCGCCTCTATTTGCTATGCATGCTTTACCTGTTTGTGATTTTTATAGTGTAAGCAGTGATGTCGAATCTGCTTAGTTGTGCTGCAAGTATCTTATGTAGACATTTCACATGTTGATACTCTGTAGAACTTATTTGTAACTTCTGTTTGTATTGACTATACTTGGTTCATGATGTTTATTTCCTACCTGTAGTGTTTGTGTGCTTATGCTTGCTAGCATGCTACTGTATTTATCAAACTGATTGATTTGTTACTGGATAACTCTTCTGAGATTGCTTTTAATGATAAGATAGAAATTGTAAAATTTTTGCATATTTGTGTATGCTGAAGTCAGCACTTATGCAATTCAGTATAAATTAACATAGTCTTCGGTCAAAAAGGATAGCTGTAACTTGCAGGGAGTGTGTGGATGCTTTGGTAATTTTGGGACTAAGGGTTCAAATATAAATCCTCCCTATCGAAACAGACCTAAGTTGTAACATTTACATTGAAATTGTTTGTCATGAGATCATTGAAGTATGCATGTGGTCACATGTGAGCATAATTGAGATTGACTGAGTAGTTTGAATCCTTGTTTTGCTATATGCCAATATGGGTTTTAGTCATTAACTTTATTTCCATTAAATCATGGATAGCAAGAACTGAACCTATTATATTCAAATCGTTATGGGCAGATGCCAGTTGGCAATGTGCTGCAAGTGTATTGCTTAATTTAAGATGTCGCATATCACTATTGGCTATACATTCTAATTCGGCTTCTACTTCATTAGATGATTGATTTTGCATGTAGTGGTATAAATCTTAGTTTTAAGTTGGCAATCTCTGTTATGGGTCAGATTGTAGAGCCTAGTGCCTGGTCGTTGACCTGCACAGGCACCGGTGGACATCGACGTCGCCGTGGCTGTCGACGGGGTTAGCGAGCGGAGCTGCCGGCCTTGTTCTACGGAAGGCACCGCCAAGAGGGAGAGTGTCTTCGAGGGTGGTCTTGACCCCGAGTTGCCTCTTGCGTCGGTAAAGGCAAGTGCATCCCCTAGTGCGTTATTAGATTTTTAAATGCTTTGCTTGCGATAAGATTATGGAAATTCTAATAGTTTGGTTATGTTTAATAGCATATCTAGAAGTTGTTCTTAGTGTGATGATGAGGATGGATGAGTGTTAGCAATTGGAAAGTAAGTATTCAATTTCAGTTATTTCAATGCCTTACGAAGTGTACAAATGAGTGTGTTTCTGTTGATGCGAATGATAAAATGAGTAAATGATAATGTGCGTGTTTATATTCATGTTTGTGTCGTGCTTGTAACCATGTCATTGCATTTGCGCATTCATTACAGAAGAGGCGACCCATGTTGATGTGGGCCTCTGTACTCACACGTAGTGAGTACAAAAGTCCTACCTCGTAGACCCATCAACGGATGGGAGCGAGTCAGTAAGAGTAGGCCCCACCACAAGATGGTTGGGAATGAGAGGGTGCACGCCGATGGGTGTGCACTCACCTATACCGGTATAGGCTTAAAGGTTGCATTTTGAGCATGAACGCATAAAAGCATTGCATTTCATTGTGTGTTGCAATTGATAATGTTGATTGATGAGAATGAAAAGAACCGGTTAAGGAGTGAGTCGTGGCTCATCCAGAAATGATTATTGAGGCTTGAGTAAGATTTAGTTACGTTTCCGAGTCGAACGTGGTAAGTGGGGTTAATTACTTCTTCGTTTACTGGATGATTTCAATTAAGTAATGGTTATATCAAATAATGAAGTAATTGTGTCCTTACGTTTGGACTTATATGAATTCAAATTGCTTCCTGTATTTACGGATGTTAATTAAAGGAACTATTACTTTATGTCTTGAAGTAGTTGTATTCTAGTCGAATTCATTACTGTTCATACTTGATTGCACTTTGCTGAGTCTTGGATTCACGCTTGTTGTTCTCTTGTTTTAGGTACTTTGAAGCTGGCTCATCGGGTTGGGAGTAGTCACACGTGCACGACTTCGGTCTCCAACCGTTCAATTAACAAATTCGTTAAGTCTGGATGTAATTAATGTGGTTGTAATGTATTGTTCATCGTGGTGAAATTTATTATTTCCTGTTGGGTGTGATTGGTTAACTAAGGACCTGCTAGAATGATATCATATAACTGCAACTGCTTTCTGTCTGCTGAGTGGATGTCCTACTTTCTAGAGAGGTCATGCCGAAATTTTCTAAATTTCGATGACTTAGTTTTAAGCTGGTTTAGAGAGTTCCAAGGTCGGTTTCAATCTCTTATTAGAGGTAAAAGGTTTAGTGTCTCGTTCATTAAGTTCTTAGTTCAGTTGAACTTCTTGTCCAGTTTTATTTTATTTCTTGAGTCTTGTTGGGGACACTCCGGACAAGTATGGTTCCGGAGTGTTGTAAGCGTCATTTAGGGTCTTTTGATAGCATTCGCGGTGCGTTTGGCATCGGGGTGTTACATAGGGTTTCATCTTTTCTTTTCTTTTTTACATTCGTGATTGTTCACCTTACTTAATCTTTAGTCCATCTTTTTTATTTTAGCTCTATTCCCTCTCTTCTTCGCTCCTAATATTTACTCAATCCAGTGCCTACCCGGTTTTTTCTGCTATGCATCCTTATGATTCGCCATATGGCCACGCTGCTTTTAATGTCTTTATCTAGCTTTATAACTATCGTCTTGTACTCCTGCAATTAATTCGCATATCTTATATATTGTTATTACCTTTAACTACTACGTACTGATGACAATATAGCATATTGTGTTTTATAATTTGTATTAATATCTGCACATTCAATTAACCCCTATCATTTTACTAAATGCTTGTCTATTGCATAGGATATCGATGTCTTATTCGTTGATAACAGACGTCGATCAAAACTCGCATAAATGGAAGATCCTTGTGCGAATAGCACGTCTCTGGGAATTTTCGAACACACAGGATCCAACGGATATATACCTCTTAGATTTTGTGATGATCGACAAGCAGGTTGAGCATTCCCCACTATAGCACACCTCTGTGCTAACAATTTTGTTTCTGTTATTTTACTTTCTTATTATACCTTGCCTTATCATTTAGGGAAATGTTATGCAAGGCTAGATTCCTCGAAAATGGCTTCACAAATTTACATCTATATTAAAGGAACGATCTGTTTATGAAATTGAATGCTTCGAGGTTCTTGAAGCGAAAGATAGTTATAGATCTGTTGATGGAAGCAATCTAGCTCGGTTCTGCAGATACACTACGCTCAATGAGATCTTTCCAGAACCAAATGATTTCCCTATGTATGCTTATAATGCTATTCCGTTATCAAATCTCACTCCTCGCATTGCTAAAACTGCTTTACTAACACGTGAATTATTTCATCTTGTTCCTACCACCTCCTTGTGACTATTACGTTTTCTTCTCTTGTTTTTTACTTTTTGTGCTTTTTATGTGCTTTTTCAGATACAATAGGCCAAATAACTGCTGTTTCGCCTATTATTGACACGGCCACAAAGCTTGGTCCAACCATTAGACGTACGGTTACCGTAACTGATGGAAGGTATTTACATTCTCCATATGAATCAGTTTCATACATTTTCATTACGCTCTAATTATTCCTTTCCTCACCAATATAATACGCTCTCTATACAAATAATTACTTATTTATTAGTTAATTTTATACTGGGTTAATTTTATAGTGAAACAGTTGTTATAACATTGTGGAACCAACATGCCAAAGCATTTGAAGCTGATGCATTGCAAATCACTTCTCAGAATGAATCAGCCATCGCTTTGTTTGTTGGCATGTTAGTTGGAACGTACTCAGGTCTCCTGCTACTACTTTTTCACCTATCGTAATCTATTTATATTCTGCACATAACGTATATACATCTTATATCGAATACGATGTGCACTAGGATTAACTGACAGCATTTTCTCACACATATGTAGGCCGACTTACAATACAAAGTACTTCCGCATGCAAGTGGTATATTAACATACCAATACCAGAAATTCACGCTCTACGTAACATGTATTCGCCTTCGCCTACTCTTTATCCAAACAAACTGTTATCACATCGTATACAATTTGTTACTTCAACATTGTATATTATGCTTATTCTAACTTATTTGCTACTGCATAGGCTTGATAACCATCCGCACCAGATTGAATATCAACAAGCCAACCGTACCAAAACCGAACCAAATATCGCAATAGTCCGCCAGCTCATAGAACTTATGCCTAATGAATTTCTGGTAGGCAACCAAAATGGATCCTTGTCCATCTCTTCAACGAATTGTATCATTGATACGCTCATTATTTTTGCCTACTGTATATTATTCTCTAAACAGGGCCAACCGTTCAAGGTCAACATCTTTATCAAAGATTTAGTGCCAAATCAGCCATGGTGGTATATGGCATGCACTTCATGTTGGAAAAAAACTTTTGTCGATGGCGACAGCTACAAATGCCGAAGATGCAGTGTTAAGACCGTAGAGCCAAGGTATGATAATCTCGACAAACTCACATAGCTCACAACTACATTTATACTGCTATATCACAGTATCATGCTAACTGTGGAATACAATATATTCTCCCAATTGCAAAACAGATATAGGATAAACATTTATGGTACTGATCTTGATATCAATGAAAAAGACGAATCTCCTACTGCTGAGTTTATGTTCTTCGGTAATATAGCCCAAAATTTAGTTAGGAAACCTCCCATGCTATTGCTTACGACAACCCAAGAACAGGAAGGGTATATACCGCCAGAAATAAAGGCGAAAATCGGATGCAAATATGAGCTCATTGTTGAAATGTCTCAAGGATCATTACAGTCTGACAATCCAACATTCCGTGTGCGCTCCATTATGTCCATAATTATCAAGGAAGTTTCATGAGATAACAGGTATATTCTACCATTACTACAAAATAGCAAATTTACAAAAAATAAACGCACGCATGAAACCATTTGATAAACAAAATAAAAATTAAATACTGCGATCAATATGATCAAAGGGGTGCTTGCCTTGCTTATTTGTCGTTTACTTACGAATTCAAGAAGCTAAAATTATTTAGATTAATATAATTAATCATTAGTCAATTTGTTGTGTAATGTGTATGAATAGCATTCATTTCTTAATTAACATTGCATAAGAATTAGTTTGAATATACTGAACCTATTATGATAGGTTATTGATTATATATTCATGCTTTTTAAGAAGGTTTTGGTGATACAAATATCTTAACTATAGATTTTGTCATTTTTATCGAGTTCGTTTATTCATATTACGGATTTCACAAATCATACTACTTAGGGTTGTTTAGCTGACAAGATTTATATGCGGAGCTTGGTGAAATGAGATTATTTCAATAGAATAAAATTGTCTATACTTTGAAGAGTATTTCTATATTAATTTTATAAATTTTAGGGCTTGGACGACACATTATATTCATCGTTGAAAAGGCTTATGTGGTATTATAAAATTTACGTTATACGAAATCAGCGAAAAGGTGATGTTTGTGATTAACACTTAAGGGTTTTGAATTGGCAGGATCATGTTGATAAGCAAGTTGTAACTAATATGTTTTTTTTCTAGTATATGGTAGTCCATATACTAAATAATGTTTCTACACTAATCTTTCCAAACTTTGTATTTAGACGAGTTATTCTACAGGCCATCGAAATTGCTTAGTTGGCTTAGTTTTCTACGTGACTATTTCACGGAGGATATTTGCAGATGCGAGATTTATATACAGAGCTAGTCCTAAATAAAATATCTTTCCAGATTATAGCAATACATATAATGGATAGTGTTTTCTGGACTAATTTCCCTAATAATGGTATTTAGACAAAAGTTTTACAGGTTGTCGAAAAAGCTTAAATGATCACTTAATTAACTTTATCAGAAAGTTGGATTTCATTTTAATATTGCGGCTACACTAAACATGATCACTTACTCATTTTTCTGGCTTAAGCAGGGGATGACCAGGGGATGACCTTAGAAGTGTTCTAGAACTAGTTTTGCATGATTTTGATTATGGTCGTGATAGTTTACAAGCATATGAAGATTAAAGGCTTTTATAAGATGAATTTAATTTAGTTCATTTTGCCTATTGTTATGTGTTTATCTTATAGAATATAATAAGATTAGCTTTGCCTAATCTAATATTTAACTTATGAAGTTATATGCAATCTTTTGTTGTTGTAAAGCGATTTAGTCTCATACTCCATTCTGAATTATGGACAGGTGTAGGTATACTACTAGTTTATTCAACACATGCATATCTATAAGTCTTTCTCTTATTTATGATACAATTCAAGACTAGTTCATTTCTTAAATTCTTTGGCATATTCAAATAACCTACTGACATATTGTTATTTAAAAATCAATTTCATTTATTTCAGATTTCTTTTGCACCATTTATTCCCCTTTTGAATATTTAAGTTATTGAATATGAACCTTTCTAGAACATGATACAAATATAAGTAAAATTCAAATATTTTTATATATTCAGGTTTCTGGTAACTTAAGGATTCTATTAAAATTGGTTTTAGGTAATTCTGAGTTCATTTACAAAAATTTTATACATATCATATATTTAGGTCTTCCCTTTAAATTTGAATTTCAAATTTATCCGGACATAGTTTTTGAAATATTTTTGCATATTCTAGAAGTACTTGATTTTAGATGAATTTACAAATTTGCAAAAGATATTGAAGTGTAATTAACAGTCGGTTTAGAAATTCATTGGAAAAATGAAAATACGTTTTGGTACTGTGAAGATGCCCTTTTACCAGTTCAATGGAGACCTCCTTGCGTTGCCTGACAGTTAGGACCCACATGGCAGTGAGCCGAGAGCAAAGACACGGCTAGGGGTCAACGGCGAGAGCATTCCGATGGTTCTCCGGTGACGGTGAGTGTCGGCGTGTTTGTGCCAAACAGTATTGGTTCGAATGTATAACCGAGTTTCGATAGGGGGGTCTTCGTAGCCACGTCACTCTCGACTCTCATCTTGTGATGAGTAGGACAGGAAACTCAAGAACACATAGGGAACACATAGGGATTTACGCAGGTTTGGGCCCCCAATGCGGGTAACAGCCCTACGTCCTACTCAAGCTCGTGTTGCTCTAGTATACCGCTTGTTCTTAGTTCGTTTGATCTTTTGATCGTCCGAGCTATGGATCTCTTCTTTTTTGTGAACTGATCGACTGACAGATCTCCCTCACCCCATGCACACTATCTCCCTTATATACTACCGGGACTGGCTAAGGCAAGTGGAGGGAGTGGTTTTACATTAATTACATTGATTGTGTCGAGTCCTATCGCTACTGTCCTTCTGAGCCTCTTTGTCTTCGTTGTTGCCTAACACCGCCTGTCTTTAGATTGCCCGAGGAAAGGGGTTCGGATGCTGCGTGACGAACGCCTGGTATACGCGTCTCCCTGTCTTGCCCTGGGCGGTGCGGATGGAACGGGAGTTGGTGGAGCTGGCTCAGTTGGGGGACAGGGCATCATGCCGTCAGGGAGCCACGCCCATTTAATGGCTCTTCAGGCGCATCGTAACGGCTCCATGCGCATTCAATGGCTCCCATGCTCATTTAATGGCTTCCATGCGCATTAAGTGACCATGATGCGTTGTGATCCTGGCGAAGACTTCGGGTGGAAGCCTTCCAGCCCTATCTGCGTGGATGACTGACAATGGACCCACCTACTCATCGAACGACCACGTGGCCTGGTCGTCGGGCTGCTCTCCGAGTGGCCACGTGGCCTGGTCATTGAGGCCGTGACCTGGTCGCCCAACTGCTCGCCGGGTGGCCACGTGTCCTGGTCACCCGCCAAGCTTTTCTCCAGTCGGTTAAGTCCCACATACATGACCTTCTTTCCATGTCTGGCGCACATGGTCCCACCTGATAGCGGTGGGGAGAGTACCCCGGTGTAGAATATACCGACAGTAGCCCCCGGAACCGCCCCGGTGCACGCCTTAGAAGATTTCGAAGATATTCTTTGACCTGGATGTGGTCCTGGACGGGTCCCACTCCTGTACATGCAACCGTACAGATTCTCTCTGTAACTGCTGCAACTCTTTGGGTCTTGTCGTATCGCACCATTACGATCTTTTTGCGAACCGTCGGGTCGTGGGGGCGCGACTCCTCCTGTCCTGAAGCCGTGCACGGCTTATAAATAGGCATGTCCACCTCTCCACGATCCGCACTCTTGTTGCTTTCGTCGTCTTTTGCTTCTTGCTTCTTTGATCTTTTGCTTCTTTGCCACCACGGCACCAAGACAGCATTCCGGCCGCATGGCTCTTCCCCTTCGATGATGGATGAGTCATGATTGGGGAACATTCTTCACCTGGCCCCTGCAGGGGCCCTCCGCCTCAGGGTGGGTACCGTCTCGCCAATGCAACCCTGGGGAGGTAACAACCTTCGTTTGGGCATTGGCGGCGGGCCTGATGCCGCCCTACTCTGAGTTCTTCCTCACCGTCCTTCACTTCTACGAGATCCACCGTCTTCACCTCACCCCCAACTCCATCATCATCCTTTCCACCTTTGCATACCTCTGCGAAATGTTCATGGGGGTGATGCCGAATCTTCCTCTCTTCCGATACTTCTACACTCTCCGCAGCTCCACCGATGGTGGGGTCGTGGGGAGTTGCCATTTCCACCTCCGGGATGGCTCAGCCTCCCGCTACATCCCCACCTAGATGAAGACCACCTGGAAGATGTGGCGGAATGAGTGGCTGTACATTGCTGACGACGGCGGGCTTGACGTCCTGGAGCTGCCGTCAGCATCGGCAGCCACCATCGACAACTGGGGTTCCCTCGTCGAGGAGACGGTGGAACTTCGGTCCATGGTGGCCCGCATCGACTAGTTGCGGGCCTCCAAGCTGACCGGGGCGCTGGTCGTCGGAGACTTCGTGACCCGGCGGATCAGCCCCCTACGGCGACGCATCAGGCCGCCCTGGCAGTACACCGGCGACGACGACGTGACCCGCACGTACCCAGGCCATAAGTTTCCACCCATCTTTTTGGCTTGCTTCTCTTCATGGTCGCCAATAGCTTGTTGATGTCTTTTGTCTTCTGCTAGGCGCTGGGAACTTGAGCACTGTCGGGGTTGAGGCCTGGGTAACTAGGCTGTTACCGCAAATGCCAAGCTGCCTGAGCTTCCCAACCGAAGCCCAGCTGCTTTGCCGACTACCGCCGGCGGAGCGGCACGCGATCATCGCCTGCTTACCCTCGATGGACTCCACCGGGAGGGCCACGATACCACCTTGAGCCCCCCTGACGATAAGGGGTAGTCCGGCTCCTGTTGATGACCGGAGCGTGAGGAAACGGCTGGTAGGGGTGAAAATAGGTCGGGTAATACCCGACCTGTATCCGGATTCGACGAAAATTTTACCTGAAAATTCGGATACGGATACGGGTATTTTTTTGTCAGGTCGGATACGGGTAATTACCCGGATACTTTTGTTTCGGATACGGGTCGGATACGGGATAGCAGATACCCGGTAAATACCCAGATTTTTGGGTCGGATACGGGTACCCAGATAATACTAAAAATCGGGTACCCAGATAATACTAAAAGAGCAGCTCTGCTGATTTCTCTATATAGATAGCATTCTAGTACTTATTAAAGCTATCAAATCAAATCAATATTTTATGAAAAATTTTATACATGTCGACAAGGTGAGGTTTGATATCTAGTAAAAATTTCATGGTAAAATCTTGTGTATAAAAATTACAGTAATCCTAACATTGTGCCCTGTCAGATTTTCTATTTTCTCGAGTTTGATTTAATTTATGAACAAAATGTGGTCAATATTTTATTTATATTTTTATTAAGGTTTAGAATTAAAATATTTGTATTCTATAAAATTTTGAGATTTTTATATTTTACATTTTATTTATAAATATTACGACATTGCTATTTTTAGATTTATTTACTTTCAGCTTTTTGAATTTGTAAAAGCTTCAAATATAAGTTTTAATTTTTAACATTTTTATCAGAGGTGGATATCAACTTGATGTCAGCATGGTAAGAATCTTGGCTTCAGAAAAGACATATATATTTCTACACAAATCTGACAAGTTCAAGATTGATATCTTATCTCATGATTACAATTTCTTTTTAATATATTTTTATCACATAGTTTGATCATGTGTTAGTTAAATCATTTTTATCACATATTTTGATCCTAGGTAGTTTTCGTATTATTCGACTAAGTACCCGTTATCCGTATTATACCCGTCCGTATAATATCCGGTATCCGTTTTCTACCCGTTCTTAAATACCCGGTATCCGTATCTGATCCTACCCGATTTTCCACTACCCGTACCCGTATCCGAAAAAAATAATTAGGGTAGAATACAGGATGACCTACTATCCGACCATATCCAACCCGTTTTCACCCCTAACGGCCTGTCGCCGCCGACGCTTCGGGTCCGGACCCGAAGAGACCCTGCGCCACGTGCATCTCTTCTTCTCCCAGCCCTTCCGTACCTCCGAGCACGGCGGGAGCTGGGTCTTCTCGTGGTGCCGCCGTGCCTTCCGCCGGGAAGGACGTAGCGTCGCTGCACCCTCCGCCTCCAGCATCGGCACTAGCTCCAGTGCCGGTGCCGGTACCGACGACGCAAAGAGTCGGGCCTAGGAATGGGCTCGTGCTTCGCGCTTCTTTCGTCTGCTTTGGGGGCGCTTCCGCTACGTAAGCTTCTTCTTTTTTCTTGACATGTTCTTCTGTTTGCTGGCGTTAACCCTCCTTGGTGTCTTTAGGGAGGACCCCCAAGGTGGTACTGGTGGTCGGACGACCACGCCGTCTGCTATCACCGGGATCGCTGCCCCGCGGACGCCACCTGCCCAGCCATTGGGCCAGGAGTTAGCTGCCCACACCGGGGTTGCTGCCTCCTACTTGGTCGCCCCGTCCGCTCCCATCTATCTCTAGTTATTAAGAAATTTCAAATCGGCTTCCTACTTGCCCTAAATCGTAGATGAACACAGTTGCTGCCGATTGGAATAGGGATCTCGTAGCAGACAAAGAAACTAGCATAACTTTTAAATGGCTGAACTAAAAATCGAATTCTTGGTCTCTAAATAATTGTAAGACTACGATCTACAATTTCCTCAATAGCCAACCCTTCAGGAAAAGCTTCTAAGGTCCCCAAATCAACAATCCAAAATCGGGGTTGGTGCTGCCCGAACCTAGCCACTCGACTAGCTCTAGGGTTCTGCCCCAAGCCATCCCAAATCATAGCTAAACAGCATGCAAAAACTACCATGGCATGAACCCTAACCCAAGCCATAGCTTCAAAACAAAATCCCTATAGTTTTACCTTAGCCCCCAAAGAGCACTAGCAGCAGGGAGGAAGGAGGAGCTGCTGGTTGGAGCACTCGGCTGGAAGGAGCTGCTACTATGAGCTTAGCAGGGGGAAGCACGGGGGAGCTCTCTAGGAGCAGGCGCTAGGGGGAAGACCCTCTCCAGTAGTAGCAGGCGCCAGGTGGAAGTGGCGTAGGAAATGGGGAGGTGGGCTGTTGGCTGGGAGGGGTAGGAGGGGAAAAATCAGGGTGGGGCTAGGATTTGGGGGGGGGGGGCAGAAATCCCCCACAAGAGCCAAACCCTAGAAACCAAAGATCTGTGAATTACAATGAGCCAGGTCGGTAAGAAAGATATATGACTTGACCTGAGTACTCTTGAGTAAGACCTACTTCAGTAGGCCCCCTCCACGGGATGGATGGGAAACGAGATGGTGCACACCAACGGGTGTGCACTCAGTTATATCAGTATGAGCTATGAGATGGCAATGAGCATATGGCATTATGTATTGGATTGCATTGCTAATATGAATCATGTTTAATGAGGTGATTGTGATACATGGTGATGAGATTGAGTTGTGAATTCATCCAAAAATGAATAGGGTGTTAAAGGTAACAACTAGTATGATAGTACTTTATTATGTACCAGTTGTGTTGTGAACTCACCTTGTTGATTTTAAATAAGATAAAAGGTTATGTTATTATTTCACTATGTACTTGCTGAGTCATGGACTCACTCTTGCTTTTTTTAATTGTTTTAGGTCATCATTGAAGGCGACATACATGGGAAGGGATTAACGTCATTGTGTCACTTGTCACACTATCTTCACCATGATCTAGTTTAGTGTTCACCATAAATAAAGTCGCGCTTAACTTTATTTAGATGATGGAATCACTAAGTCACATTACAGGACATGTGAATCTAGTCGGTTGTAATTGATTAATAGAGAATTATGGATAGTTAATCTATTTTTTATTAATATTGTCCTTCATATCCAAGCTCGAAGGCTTGGGCGTGCTTGTGCGCGTGGTTCCTTGTTTTTTTTGTTATTGATGGTCTAGATTTGGAATTACTTGTTTAGGTAGCTTGCTGAAATTATTTTCTAAAAAGTTTATCTAGTGTTATTTTCACTGTCATGTAACTTGAGATTGTTTGTGACTTCTAGTTACATCTAGAAACTATCCTTTAGTAGTTATTTAGCGATTAAAAGTTTAATAATATTTTGCTGAAATTTATGTGTAAAATGGTTAAGACTTAATAATATAGTAAGATGTGACATTCATAGCACGCGGAGTGCTGAGATGTTACACTCTTTATTAGTTGTATAGCAGGCTAAGAGGGAGTATAACTGTTATGATGAAATTTTGATCAAGTATTTAGAGTAGTGACTTGCTGTAATTGGCTTATCACCTCTTTCTCTGTTTGTCATGTTCCTCAGGAAATGAATGACAAGGCTAAATTATTAGCTCAGCAAGCACCGGGCTATAAAGTCTTTGGGCAACACAAGGAATGTGACCCGATCGAGAAAACGGTCATGTGTGTGGCTACTAATGACTGGAGGACAAAAATAATGGAATACTTGATTGATCCCTGTAAACCAACTGATCGAAGAATCAGGCAACAAGCTTTAAAGTATGTTGTCCTTAACAACGTATTATATTATCGGACTTTAGAAGATTTGTTGCTAAGGTGTCTTGAGGCTGGGGAGGCTAAGGTAGTGTCAGGGACTAAGGAATCTCTGACAAGTCAACGCGGCCAGACCTGGGTGGACGAACTCCCCACCGTCTTATGGTCTATTCGTACCACAGTCAGCCGAGCAACAGGGTCCACACCCTTCCGGCTTGTATTCAGTACTAAAGCCGTCCTGCCTCCAGAGGTCACGCTGGGCTCTGCTAGGGTCAGCTTGGTCGACTAGATGGACTTCGAGCAAGAACGGTCCCTTGACCTTACCCTAGTGGAAGAAGTAAGATGCCGTGCACTGCTACGATCAGCGCATTACCTGCAAGCTCTTCGCAGACATGCGTCTCGATCGGTACGACCTAGGGAGCTCCTTGTTGGGGACCTAGCCCTAAGACGAATTCAGGGCTCGTCCAACACCAACAAGTTATCCCCACAGTGGGAGGGCCCCTATAGAGTTGTTTCAACAGATCGCATGGGGGCTTACCGGCTAGCGATGCCCGATGGCAGAGAGCTCTTTAGCTCGTGGAACATTGACTAGCTTCGAAAATTTTATGTGTAACGCCTTTACCTCAAATTTTAATAAAGCTGTTATTCAATTGTTATGTTAATCTTTGCTCCATTTCTTCATTCCATACTTCGTGCTGACTCGAGTTCGGGACCTCTTTGAATCCGACCTGCGTGCAAGCGTGCTTCCTCTTGGTCCGAACGCTGCAAGCTTGAAATTCACCCCCAGTGGTCGAGCTACTTGTAAGCCGAATCTCTTCGCATCCGAGCTCCCCCTGTGCCAGGGTTCGAACCAAAGCCCGCAGTTGGGACCACCGAGCAAGGCACAAGTTGTGATCAAGGATTCGAAAGTCTAACCTAGTGTCACGGCTCCGAATTCGGATTCGGCTCATGCGGCTAACACTAGCGCCAACCAGGTTTTTGGCCGCATTTGAGATCCATTGCTAATTTCAGAGTCTATCCCAAATTGCCATTTAAGAATTTCCAAGCTTAGCAAAAAAAATTAAGAGCTAGAAATTTCAGGTTGCGAGTATGGTTTTCATCAAAGTTTGGAGCCTTGTAACTTGAGACCTATAATGATCTAGGGTGTGCATGTTAGTAAAATGAAAACTAGAAACTTTTCTCTATGCAATGGTTGAGTTTTGAGCCCAATCCAACATCAAATACTAATTTAAATCATAGCGTCAAGATTGAATCCTATGCTGAAAATTCTAGGGACTTAACCATTTAAACTCTTGTTTTTAGTGGGGTCAAGTGAGCAAAATACAAAGGAAATTGGGGCAGCCAACCAAAGCAGCACTTTTCTTTTCCTGGTTTCTCCTCCCAGCCGCACTCACTCCTTTCACCGCCAGAGCCAAACCGAACAACCTCATTTCTTTTCCTCCCCAAGCAAAACCGAGCTCACTTCTTCTTCCCCAGCCGAACACTCTCTCCAGCCTCTCTCCCAAGCAGGCGCACTCCCTCCAGCACTTCCCTGGCCGGCGCCACTCCAAGCAACTCTCCCTGGTGGCGCCTCCCTCCTCCCTCTCCAAGCTGCAGCAGCCCCTCCTCCCTCTCCAAGCTGCAGCAGCCCCTCCTCCCCTACTTGGCTCCCTCCATTCCTTTTCCACTCCATTGGAGGTAAGGCTCCCTTGGTTAGGGTTGGTTGATTTCCTGGTTTTGGGGGCAGCCATGGTGAATTTGAGGGTTTGGTGGGTGGAGATTTGAGATTTGGGAGGGGAACAACTACTCTAGGGTTTGGAGCACAATCCTGATTTTCGAGCAGATTTCGTAGCTACAGTTTTGGGTTGATTTGAGCAAGTTAAGGGCATCTTATGCTAGGCTGGCTATAAAGAAAGTTGTGGGTAATTGAATTATCTTTCATTTCC
Organism: Guadua angustifolia; assembly: GCA_036346375.1. Classification (NCBI taxonomy): domain Eukaryota; kingdom Viridiplantae; phylum Streptophyta; class Magnoliopsida; order Poales; family Poaceae; genus Guadua; species Guadua angustifolia. The sequence continues at coordinate 1,069,661 of JAYEVE010000028.1, forward strand.
AATCAGAATCACTCAATTTTGTTAAGTCAGCTGAAAGTAATGATGATTTTAGTGCATGCTGCTCTGAAATGCTGAAAATGTGGAGCTGAAACTTGGGCTGCGGTTTAAAAATAGTTAGAGGCCGAATTAGAATAAAATTTTGCCTGAGAAGTTGTGGGAAATTTTGTGTAGATTGTAAAAATGTTATCCTTTACTCAATTACATTAAGTATAACATTTGTTATGATAAAATTGGTGCATGCTGTTCTGAAACTCTGAAATTTCTGAACACAGAAACTGCTCTCTGTTCCTGGCCAAACTGGAAGTTCTTTGAGCAGTTTCTGAATGATTGGCCAAAGCTAGTTTGTAGGTCTATGTCTTGTGGTCATTTCGAATCTGAGTGTGCTCAATTTGGCTAAGCGGTTAGAAAGTTATGATCATTTGTATCACTATCTATCCTGAAATCGGTTTTGCTGAAATTTCAGACTTTTGGGGCTAAGATTCAAAGTTTAGTTGGGGATTTTAAATCTACATTTTGAGTGTTTGCACTTTTGGGAGCTTCCATGGGGGTTGCATTTAGTATTTTCTTTTCATATGCATTGCATGCATCTCATTTCATATGCATTGTAATCGTGTAGAGACCGAGCACCTTGGAGGGTGACGCGATTCTTGACCGAGGGGTTTACCGGAGAGCCAGCTATTTTTGAGAATCCCACAGAAGCTCAAGGCAAGCACCTAAGCATATTCAACCTTATTCATAATTGTATTTTAGCGAATAATTTGCTTATTGGATGGATAGGTTATGCATTAGGAATTGAAATGTGGGGAGGGTATTAGAACCTAATCGTTGCACATACACTCATTGTTAATTGTTGAACATCTTCCTTAGATCTAGTGTATGGGTAATTATAATGTGCCCATGCTTAGTTTGCTTAGATGTCGGGTATGGGCCAAGTGGTGGATGGCTCCATCACTTGAGATTAATTACTTCACTCTAATGGGTTGCAATTGGTTATAATTATGCTTTGAAATGGAAAACTTGAGACTGGGCGAGAGGGTTGGATCATTTGGGTGTGCAGACTCAAATGTTGTAGTCTCGCCTGTGTTGGTTAAGGACCGATCTGTTGTTTGCCATGTAGATCGAGCACCCCTTGTTGATCGCATGCCCGATATAATGGTACGGTAAGCCACCCTTTCATGTCATACTACTCGATGGGTCATGCCCTCTTGCGATTGGACGTGGTTGAGGGCGAGGCCTAGGCCGACTCTCGAGGGCTAAGCGATGCTTGAGCCGCTCGAGGGAGGTTGCTAGGTACTCGGGCCGCATGAGGATGGTTCAACGAGTAGATATGGATGGGAGGAGGGTTGACATGAGGTTCCTTGTGGCACATGTCGTGCGATTGATGATCCCCTGCAGGGTGAATAAGTGATTCGAATTGCCGCGCTCTCGGATATGAGCACGCTTGTATCATCCGACACTTCAACGTAGTAATAACTTAAATTGAAACTAGTTGGTATACTTGATGCGGTTACTTGTTCATGATTTTATTTAATCTCTTAAATGTTTAAATTCAGCTCTCACTTTAGCAATAGGTGCTGTACATAACTGCTATAAAATTTGTAAATTGGATAGTTGAATGTGAAAATGAACCAAAGTTAAGCTTTTATGCACTTTTACCTTAAGCTTATCCCTTGCTACATCCAAATGCATATTCCTTCGAGTTGGTCATATATGGACCACGGGTAAGTCTTGCGAGTACCTTCTGTACTCATACTTCTGCTTTGTGGTTTTCATGTGACAACCCCGACGGATGTGAGTTCTGTCCGTACTGCTTCTCGGTGGTCGGGCGGGGCACCGAGTGAAAGCTAGCTCAACGATGTAAATGCCCGGAAGTGTTCAAGGGCAGGACACTTTCGGAGATATCTGACTTTTGGGTTGAATTTGGTGGTTGTTCATTTATTTTGTTATAAAGTTAACTTTAAAACTTGTTATGGCTATGTTTAATTACTTGGCTACTTCCATTGTTGAACCTCGTTGTATCACCGTGCTTAACTCCTGTCTGTGATGTTATTTATATCCATGTCGTTGTATATGTTGTGGTTGTAGTTGTGATATATTTGTTTAGTTAATTGTTTCTTCTGTCTGCTGAGTGGATGTCCTTACTTCTAGAGGCGTCATGCCGAAATTTTGCAGATTTCCTGAGTCTAGGCTAGATCTTGCCTCGTGTGGTTGTTTGGTTTGTCTTTGTGCTTTGGTTTTTAGTTGTTGTTGTGCTTCCGCGTTGCGTGTCTGGTCGTAAAGTGTTGGGTTCATTGCCCCCTTTATGCGAATTGAATTGATATGGTAATGGAAACCGCTATGCGGGGCGATCCTAGGCGAGCTTCGGGTCGCATACCGGGGGAATACCGGGATTGTTGTCGAGTTATTCGAATTGGATCGCTGTTGTCCTAATTGGGCTTGGGTGTTAGCACTGTGAGCACCATCGGTGATCCGTTGCTAGCCTCCAAATCCTATGAGGGCGACTGGGCATTTGAATAACCCGAGGACGGTCTGGGCGGCTCCTCACAAGCTTGTATCAGAGCAAGGTGCATAAAGACGAACTGTAAACTTGACAACCACTTAGGTGATTAATTAGGATTTATTTAACCTTCTAAGTAGCAGTTAGCGCTATATTACCCACCCTATGTCTATAATTAAGGTTGTTTGGGTTGAATGGTGAGCGTGGGAGAAACGATTACGTTGGAACCGTGCATTTCATACCATGCATGCATATGTTTTGCCATGTCCTTTTGCATCATGATCTATGCTTTTATGTATGTTATACTTGTAGGATTCCTTTCTCTTGTGTTATTGTCTAGATCATGTTTTAATTCGAATTTTAGCCAAGTCTAAGAATATATCCCTTCCATGTGGAGTCTAACTCTTGTCGTCTGACCTTGGTTGACGACAGAATGAGGACCCGCGGAGGTGCGGGAGGTGATGCTGTGGGGTGATCGCAGCCCCAAGATGGCGATCCGCCTCCTCCTCCCAACCTCTTGGATGTGTTGCTGAGGTCTGAGCAGAATCAGCAGGCAACCAACCGAATCCTTGAGATGCTTGTTCAGAATCAGGCTCCTCGAGGTGGCCACGAGGGGCTGGACCGACCCAATGATTATCTGGATTTCTTGCATACACAGCCACCCACCTTCTCTCACGCCAGCGAGCCACTGGAGGCAGATGATTGGTTGCGCACTATTGAGCAAAAGTTTGCTCTCATTCGCTGCGAAGACCATGAGAAGGCTCTATTCGCTACTCTACAACTTCAGGGCCCTGCTGGTGCTTGGTGGGCCAACTTCCTTGTCATGCAGCCTGTCGGTCATCAGGTGTCATGGGCAGAGTTCCGTGAGGCCTTTCGGGCATATCATATTCCGAAGGGGCTCATGGACATCAAGAGGCAGGAGTTCCTCTCCCTCAAGCAGTTGAACAAGTCCGTGATGGACTATTCTCGCGAGTTCAACTATCTTGCTCAGTATGCACCGGAAGAGGTGAACATTGACCAGAAGAAGCAAGATCGCTTCATGAATGGGTTGTCAGCCAAGATGCAAGACAAGCTCTCAGTGTGCGACTTCCCTGATTTCAATGCTTTGGTGAGTCGGGCGATCACGGTGGAGCACAAGATGAGGAACCACCAAGAAGAAAAGAAGCGGAAGCGGGTGGTACAGTTTTCGGCAGGTGGCAGTTCGCAGCGTGCTCAAGCTGTCCCCCTTCCTCCACTTTGGGCACCTGCTCCTGCACCTCCCCTACAGGCTGGGATGCCCCGGCCTCCTGTTGTTGCTCCCCGACCCCCACAGCCACAGCCGAGAGTGAGAGTGGGGGCGAATTCAGGTCCAGGCCTGTGCTACAATTGTGGGCACGCGGGACACTTCATCAGGGATTGTCCTTTTCCAAAGTGGGATAACAACTTTAATGCTCCAAAGCCTCAAGGCGCTACCGCACCGCCTCCACGTCCTAATGGGAAGGCACCTCAAGCGCCAAAGCATGGCCGTGTCAACTACACCGACGCCGAGGAGATTGGGAGGCGACAATTGTGTTGACGGGTATGTTATGCATTGATGGGCATGCTGCTAGGGTTTTATTTGACTCAGGGGCTTCTCATTCTTTTATTCGCAAGGATTTTGCTATATATCATCAAATGAGAGTGAGTTGCAGCGACACCCCATTCCTTATTGAAACACCGGGTTAAAAAATTATCGCTAATCAAGTAGTTCAAGAAGCATCAGTGCTAATCCAAGGGGTTCCATTCCTTGTCAACTTGTTGGTCCTCGATCTTCGTGGGATGGATGTTATCTTGGGCATGAATTGGCTAACACGGCAGAAGGCAATTTTATATTGTTCTCGTCGTTCCATCTCGCTCAAGGGACCAAAGGGCGGCCAGTTAACTCTACTTCTCGACGGTGACAAGGCTACCCTTTGCTCCTTGAATGTTGCTGAAATTGAGGAGTTAGAGTCCATTTCCGTGGTTTCTGAATACCCGGATGTGTTCCCAGCGGAATTGCTGGGGATGCCGCCCGATCGGGATATTGAGTTCATAGTTGAACTTTAGCCCAGGGCCGCTCCAGTTTCCAAGTGGCCATACCGAATGCCACCCGATGAATTGGCCGAATTGAAGAATCAACTGAAGGAACTGATGGACAAGGGATTCATTCATCCAAGCTCCTCACCTTGGGGCTGCTCGGCTCTCTTCGTGGCCAAGAAGGACGGTTCTCTTCGCCTGTGTGTTGATTATCGTCCTTTGAACGCAGTCACCATAAAGAACAAGTACCCTCTTCCTCGAATTGTCGTCCTCTTTGATCAGCTTGCTGGTGCACGGGTGTTCTCCAAGATTAATTTGAGGCTCGGGTATCATCAAATCAAGATTCAAGCCGAAGATATCCCAAAGACAGCATTCTCCACTTGTTATGGCATATGAGTATACCGTCATGTCGTTCAGTTTGACGAATGCACCGGCGTACTTCATGTACCTTATGAACTCTATCTTCATGGAGGAACTTGACTCCTTCGTGGTTATCTTCATTGACGATATCCTCATCTACTCGGCAAATGAGGAAGAGCATGCAAAACATCTTCGCATTGTTCTCGAGAGACTTTGGGAACATCGCCTTTATGCAAAATTCAGCAAGTGTGAGTTTTGGCTGAAGGAGGTATCTTTCTTGGGACATGTCCTCTCCGAACAAGGTGTTGCTGTCGATCCAAGCAAAGTGCAAGAAGTTCTCGAGTGGGAACAGCCCAAAACTGTCATGGAGATCCATAGTTTCCTTGGGCTTGCCGGCTATTATCGCCGATTCATTCAAGATTTCTCGAAGATTGCCAAACCTATGACCGAGCTACTCAAGAAGGGTGTTGCATTCAAATGGTTAGCGGGTTGTGAGCAAGCATTTCAGACCTTGAAACAGTGCCTTACTACAGTTCCTGTCCTCACACAACCTGATATTCACAAGCCATTCGATGTCTATTGCGATGCGTCAGGTATCGGACTTGGCTGTGTGCTTATGCAAGAAGGCCGAGTTGTCGCCTATGCGTCTCGGCAATTGAAGCACCACGAAGAGCACTATCCAACTCATGATTTAGAGCTTGCCGCTGTGGTTCACGCTCTAAAAATTTGGCGCCACTACCTTCTTGGGAACAAGTGCAACATCTATACCGATCATAAAAGTCTCAAGTACATCTTCACTCAGGCAGATTTGAATATGAGGCAAAGAAGGTGGCTTGAACTGATCAAAGACTACAATTTGGAAGTGCATTACCACCCGAGAAAAGCCAATGTGGTGGCTGATGCATTGAGTCGCAAGGCCCGATGCAATTGCCTCACTCTTCAACCCCGGAGTGCCACTCTCTGTACAGAATTGCAGAAACTCGGCATGGAAATGGTTGAAGAAGGGTTCTTGGCCAACCTAGAGTTGAAATCCACGCTGCTGAATCAGATTAGAGCGGCGCAAAAGAGGGACAAGGGTGTTGCCCGAATATGTGACAAGTTGAATTCCGGCCAAGCTACTTGTTTCCATCTTGATGATTGTGGAACTTTATGGTTCGGCAAGCGCCTAGTCATCCCTAAAGACCAAGAGTTGAGAAGAAAGATTCTCGATGAAGCCCACAACTCCTTGCTCACAATTCATCCGGGCAGCAACAAAATGTATCAAGACTTGAAGCAACAGTTTTGGTGGACTCGCATGAAGCGCGAGATTGCTCACTATGTGTCCGAGTGTGATGTTTGCCAACGGGTGAAGGCCGAAAATCTCAGGCCGGCTGGCACTCTTCAGCCGCTACCCATTCCAAGTTGGAAGTGGGAAGAGGTTGGCATGGATTTCATCACTGGCCTGCCGACGACTTCTTCGGGTCACGACTCGATATGGGTTATAGTCGACCGGTTGACAAAGTCCACACATTTCCTAGCCGTTCGCACCACTTATCAAGCCAAGAGGTATGCGGAGTTGTACATGTCTCGGATTGTATGTCTTCATGGAGTACCAAGGCGGATAGTTTCCGATCGAGGCTCTCAGTTTGTTTCTCGATTCTGGAGAAGTCTACACGAGGCATTAGGCACCAAGCAGCTTCACAGCTCGGCATATCATCTGCAAACTGGTGGCCAGACCGAGAGGGTCAATCAAATCCTTGAGGACATGTTGAGGGCTTGCGTTCTATCTTATGGGAAGAAATGGGATGAATGTCTTCCATATGCTGAGTTTGCTTACAATAATAGATACCAAGCCAGCATCAAAATGTCTCCGTTCGAAGCTCTTTATGGTCGTAGCTGTCGGACACCCCTGAACTGGTCCGAGAGTGGGGAACGTTCATTCTTTGGGCCTGAACTGGTCATGACGGCAGAAGAGAAAGTGAAGAGACCATACAAGGAAATTTGAGGGTAGCACAATCACGGCAAAAGAGCTATGCTGATCGTCGTAGAAGACCTCTCTCTTTCAGCATTAGTGATTATGTCTATCTGAAGGTATCTCCCCTCTGGGGCACCCATCGTTTCAAGGTTAAGGGAAAGTTAGCACCTCGATACATTGGACCTTTCCGGATCCTTGCAAGGCGTGGTCAAGTGGCATATCAGTTGGAGCTTCCTCCCGCTCTAGCGATGGTCCACGATGTCTTCCACATATCGCAATTGAAGAAGTGCCTCCGTATTCCCTTTGAACATCTCGAAGTGGATGAACTCGAGGTTCTGCCCGATCTATCCTATCAAGAGTATCCTATTCGAGTTTTGGATGAAACTGAACGCAAGACTCGTAGGAGGACTCTCAAATTCTACAAAATTCAGTGGAGCAATCACACTGAAGATGAAGTCACATGGGAGCGGGAAGACCGTTTAAAAGTCGAGTATCCCGAGTTCTTCCATGTTATGTAAGTGCTACCATCCAATCTTTTCTCAATTAAAACCATATCATTCGTATGTGGCTGCATTGTCCACATAGATTCTATCCATTTATGCTCTCATTTTCGAATCTCGGGGTGAGATCTTTTTATGGCGGAGGATTTGTCACGGCTCCGAATTCGGATTCGGCTCATGCGGCTAACATTAGCGCCAACCAGGTTTTTGGCCGCATTTGAGATCCATTGCTAATTTCAGAGTCTATCCCAAATTACCATTTAAGAATTTCCAAGCTTAGCAAAAAAAATTAAGAGCTAGAAATTTCAGGTTGCGAGTATGATTTTCATCAAAGTTTGGAGCCTTGTAACTTGAGACCTACAATGATCTAGGGTGTGCATGTTAGTAAAATGAAAACTACAAACTTTTCTCTATGCAATGGTTGAGTTTTGAGCCCAATCCAACATCAAATACTAATTTAAATCATAGCGTTAAGATTGAATCCTATGCTGAAAATTCTGGGGACAACCATTTAAACTCTTGTTTTTAGTGGGGTCAAGTGAGCAAAATACAAAGGAAATTGGGGAAGCCAACCAAAGCAGCACTTTTCTTTTCTTGGTTTCTCCTCCCAGCCGCACTCACACCTTTCTCCCCCATAGCCAAACCGAACAGCCTCATTTCTTTTCCTCCCCAAGCAAAACCGAGCTCACTTCTTCTTCCCCAGCCGAACACTCTCTCCAGCCTCTCTCTCAAGCAGGCGCACTCCCTCCAGCACTTCCCTGGCCGGCGCCACTCCAAGCAGCTCTCCCTGGTGGTGCCTCCCTCCTCCCTCTCCAAGCTGCAGCAGCCCCTCCTCCCCTACTTGGCTCCCTCCATTCCTTTTCCACTCCATTGGAGGTAAGGCTCCCTTGGTTAGGGTTGGTTGATTTCCTGGTTTTGGGGGCAGCCATGGTGAATTTGAGGGTTTGGTGGGTGGAGATTTGAGATTTGGGAGGGGAACAACCACTCTAGGGTTTGGAGCACAATCCTGATTTTCGAGCAGATTTCGTAGCTACTGTTTCAGGTTGATTTGAGCAAGTTAAGGGCATCTTATGCTAGGCTAGCTGTAGAGAAAGTTGTGGGTAATGGAATTATCTTTCATTTCCAACTGGAATCACTCAATTTCGTTAATCCAGCTGAAAGTTATGATGATTTTAGTGCATGCTGCTATGAAATGCTGAAAATGTGGAGCTGAAACTTGGGCTGCAGTTTAAAAATAGTTAGAGGCCGAATTAGAATAAAATTTTGCCTGAGAAGTTGTAGGAAACTTCTTGTAGATTGTAAAAATGTTATCATTTACTCAATTCCATTAAGTATAGTGTTTTTTATGACGAAATTGGTGCATGCTGTTCTGAAACTCTGAAATTTCTGAACACAGAAACTGCTTTCTGTTCCTGGCCGAACTGGGAGATCTCTGAGCAGTTTCTGAATGATTGGCCTGTCTTGTGGTCATTTCGAATCTGAGTGTGCTCAATTTGGTTAAGCGGTTAGAAAGTTATGGTCATTTGTATCACTATCTATCCTGAAACCGGTTTTGCTGAAATTTCAGACTTTTGGGGCTAAGATTCAGAGTTTAGTTGGGGATTTTAAATCTACATTTTGAGTGTTTGCACTTTTGGGAGCTGCCATGGGGGTTGCATTTCGTATTTTCTTTTCATATGCATTGCATGCATCTCATTTCATATGCATTGTAATCGTGTAGAGACCGAGCACGTGGAGGGTGACACGGTTGCGACCGAGGGGGTTACCAGAGAGCCAGCTATTTTTGAGAATCCCACAGAAGCTCAAGGCAAGCACCTAAGCATATTCAACCTTATTCATAATTGTATTTTAGCGAATAATTTGCTTATTGGATGGTTAGGTTATGCATTAGGAATTGAAATGTGGGGAGGGTATTAGAACCTAATCGTTGTACATACACTCATTGTTAATTGTTGAACATCTTCCTTGGATCTAGTGTATGGGTAATTATAATGTGCCCATGCTTAGTTTGCTTAGATGTCGGGTATGGGCCAAGTGGTGGATGGCTCCATCACTTGAGATTAATTACTTCACTCTAATGGGTTGCAATTGGTTATAATTATGCTTTGAAATGGAAAACTTGAGACTGGGTGAGAGGGTTGGATCATTTGGGTGTGGAGACTCAAATGTTGTAGTCTCGCCTGTGTTGGTTAAGGACCGATCCGTTGTTTGCCATGTTGATCGAGCACCCTGTTGATCGCATGCCGATATAATGGTGCGGTAAGCCACCCTTTCATGGCATACTACTCGATGGGTCATGCCCTCATGCGATTGGGCGTGGTTGAGGGCGAGGCCTTGGCCGACTCTCGAGGGCTAAGCGAGGCTTGAGCCGCTCGAGGGAGGTTGCTAGGTGCTCGGGCCGCATGAGGATGGTTCAACGAGTAGATATGGATGGGAGGAGGGTTGACATGAGGTTCCTTGTGGCACATGTCGTGTGATTGATGATCCCCTGTAGGGTGAATAAGTGATTCGAATTGCCGCGCTCTCGGATATGAGCATGCTTATATCATCCGACACTTCAACGTAGTAATAACTTAAATTGAAACTAGTTGGTATACTTGATGCGGCTAGAAGCAATTTTCCGTCGTATCCCCCTTTATAGTACGGCTATCCTTAGACTTAAAGAAATAAAATAATTACAACCAAAGTCTTGATGCCGCCTTTTCAAATTTTAAATATGGTGGGGACTTCCAATCGCCTTTCCAACGATGATATCTTCTTGATCACTGCATAGAATCTCACTTGCATCGTTAGTAAACATAATTGTGTTGCCATAAATCACCAAAACTCTTTGAGGGGCCTAGATGCACTTTCAATCTCTCCCTTTTTGGTGAATTGATGACAACACAATTGAAATTGAATAAATTAGAAATGATATAGTATTTGGAAAACCAAATACACGGAGAAGCTCCCCCTAAATGTGTGCATTGGAAGAATTTGATTTGAATATCAAATGCACATATTTTAAGGGAAAATTTTCAAGAGCTCCCCCTGAATGTTTGCTTTCAAGAGAGTATGACATGATACCACGCAAATGCATAACTAAAAGGAAGTATATCATTAAGCAAAAGATAGATCAACAACCAGTTCACAAACACCATCACAAGTTCATCGAAAGGTAAAGACAATAATCAAACAATAGCAATCAAAGCAAGCACATAAAGATAATAAAATGATAGCGCTAAGACTCTCTCCCCCTTTGGCATCAAGACACCAAAAGGAGAGACTACGGCAGAAGATCACGCGTCATCGCCGGAGGGCTCATAGTCCTCTTCCTCGCTGTCGTCGCTGCTGCCACTGGCGCTGCCCCGGGGTGCGGAACGCTGAACACCGAAAAGCTGCTGAGTCGCGGAATCCACTGTAGGTGCAGCAACAGATTCCTCGGACTCACTGCTGGCAGGAATGTCCTCACCCTGCTGACAGCGGTAGGCGCGAAACTCACGACGATGCTCACGTAGCTCGCGACGAGTCTCCTTGACCTGAGAGGAAACTTCCTGACACATGCAGAACAGGCACTTGAGCATCCTCTTAATGGTGTCGCGGCTAGAGCGAGGAGAACCCGAAGGAGAGACTTGGGCGGTAGGAGCTGGAGCTGGAGGAGGAGCAGACGGACCAAAAGACCGGGTCACAGGAGGACGACCCCTGGGACGCTTCTCCACAGGTGCTGCAGGAGCTGACGAGGCTGACTGAGGACGGACCTTATAGGATACATGCTCCACATCCTTCACGAAGTCAAGACCCGTGACATGCTCAATCAGCGCCATGATGAAAGGCGCAAATCCGCAGCTTCTGGAGTGGCTCAAAGAGTTGTGGCAGATGGCCTCCCAAATGAAATCAACCACGTCAAAGCCATGAGTGCGCTCAACCATATGAAATAGCAAATTCCGAACATACGAACTGATGGCTGACGCATCCCCCTCCTTAGGCCAAAGAGTGACCCGAAGCAACCGGAGAAGAACAGCAAGCACTGGCTTGAGACCCTTGATAGTACCCACCACAAAATGCTGAGACGAGTCATACAAATCTTCAAGTTGTTCAGGAGTCATAACCTTCTTGTCATGCAGCTTTGCATCACCATCAACTGACCTCAGTCGCAGAATCCTAGCAAAGGTCCTCTTGGTGGCCACATACCACAATTTATCGGTCATCCACCAAATGGCATCTTGCTTTTTGTCAAAGTATAAAGTGGCATAAAACTGCATGATTACCTCATCATTCCAAGAATGCATAAAGCTCATAATGTCCTTCACCTTGTGCCGCTCACAAATCTGGATGACTTCATCAAACACAGGATTCTGAGCTTCAGACATGTAGAGCCAGTCAATTCTTTTCATCTTCGTCACGGGGCGCTCCATGGGGAGAAGGACTGTCTCATAGTAATCAGAATGGAACCTGTTCCAGAACCTCTTGTCAACGTACTGATCTTGGTGAAACTCAAGCGGATCTTTGTTCCTTTGAGTAACAATGGCTTTGCCCTTTCCAGATCCAACTCTATAGTCGACCACACGAAGGGGCATCATCGCTGCCTGGTATCACCGAGGTGAAGCTTCTCAAGGGACCAATTGCCACTCTCGACTCTTGAAACTGCTTCTTTTTCTGTTCACGACGCCTAGCATGGGCATCCGCGGGATGCTCATCGGCAGGATGCTCTTCGGGATCAGCTTGAGCAGGAGGAGGAGCGGCGGGAGGAGCGGTGAGGAGGTTTGCATGGCCTTGACTGATCTTCCTCACGCCTTGCCTTTTCTTCCTGGAAGCGCCGGAAGAGGGGGAAGCAGGAGGTGAGTCAAGGGGGCGCTTTCCGGCACCAGAACCTCCTTGAGAAGAAGCCATCTGAGGAGGACCAAAGATTGGAGTGACAAAAGGTTCGAAAGAAGACAAATTTTACAATTTAAATTTTTGGGCCGAGAGGTACAGCTCGGATACTCCGGACATTTAGTCCGGACTGTCCGGACAATTACTCCGGATACTCCGGGGATTTATTCCGGAGTGTCCGGGGTATAGTCCGGATACTCCGGATAAAATATTCGGAGAGTCCGGGCTGTACAAATTTCAATCCAAAAATCTAACTTGCAACCAATGTGGGATTTCTAAGAGCACATTCTAGGGATCAAACAAGGAGATGAATGTACTCTAGCAAGGACACCCTATTCCACGGTATTCCAAAGATCAAATAGGTTTAGGGCAAAAAGGAGAACACACCTCAAAGATGAACACCCAAATGAAGGAATGCCGACCGGAGATCCTTTCCCAAGCCCTCCAAGGATGATCCGGAGACTCCGGAAGGTGAGGAACTCGCCGGAGATGAAGGAAGGACCGAGGGCGGCGGCTAGGGCGAAATTTTGAGGAGAGTGCGGTTGAGGAAAAAGACAAAGGAGAGAGAAAAGAAACCCCCGCACGGGCTTAAATACCCACAGCCATCTTAGTCCGGACACTCCGGACAATTAGTTCGGATACTCCGGACAATTAGTCCGGACTGTCCGGGCTGACAACTCAGGATCCAATTAGGAATTTTCAAGGAATGGATAGGGAGATGGGCTTGAAGCATTGAGAAAAGATAACCTTGATGCCCTTTGCACTTATGTGACTAGCGAACATACAGGCAACCAAACCATAGTCACATAGCATTGGACCGGATCCGAAGATCAAATGTTTCAACCAACACAAGAAGATTAGAGAAAAAGACCAAATAAGCTTTTCTAAAACTTTTTTTTTTGCAAGCATCAATCAGAGGCATGCACCTTTCAAGCCAAATTGCGAGAATCAAGAATATTTAGCCCACTCCTCAGTTCGCAAAATCTCTTTTCAACAAGAGGCTTGGTGAATATATCGGCTAATTGATCATTTGTGCTTACATGTTGGATATCGATATCGCCTTTGGTGGAATGGTCTCTTAGGAAGTGGTAGCGAATATCGATATGCTTTGTACGGGAATGTTGGACGGGGTTGTTGGCAATTTTTATGGCGCTCTCATTGTCACACAAGAGTGGAACATGGTTATAGGTTAGGCCATAGTCATTTAGGGTTTGTCTCATCCAAAGTAATTGCGCACAACAACTCCCGGTGGCTATGTATTCGGCTTCGGCTGTGGATAGGGCTACGGAGTTTTGTTTCTTAGAGGACCAAGAGACAAGGGATCTACCCAAGAATTGACATGTCCCCGAAGTACTCTTCCTATCCACCTTACATCCGGCATAATCCGCATCGGAATAGCCAACTAATTCAAATGATGAACCTTTTGGATACCAAAGCCCAAAATGAGGAGTGTGCACTAAATACCTCAAGATTCTTTTTACGGCCACCATGTGGCACTCTTTGGGAGTGGCTTGAAAACGTGCACACATGCACACACTAAGCATAATATCGGGCCTAGATGCACAAAGATAAAGTAAAGAGCCGATCATCGAACGATATACCTTTTGGACGACCGGTTTACCTTCTTTGTCGAGGTCTAGGTGCCCGTTGGCTTGCATCGGCGTCTTGATTGGCTTGGCGTTTTCATTCCGAACTTCTTGAGCATGTCCTTGATGTACTTTGTTTGGCAAATGAAGGTTCCTTCCTTGAGTTGTTTGACTTGAAATCCGAGGAAGAACTTCAACTCGCCCATCATGGACATCTCGAATCTTTTGGTCATTATTCTGCTAAATTCCTTGCACAGATGTTCGTTAGTAGATCCAAATATAATGTCTCAACGTATATTTGACAAACGAATAGATCATCATCAATATGTTTAGTAAAGAGTGTAGGGTCGGCCTTTCCGACTACAAAACCTTGACCGAGAAGGAAATCTCGAAGACACTCGAACCACGCTCTTGGTGCTTGCTTAAGCCCATAAAGAGCCTTGTGTAGGAAGTAGACGTGGTCTGGATGATCTGGGTCTTCGAAACCGGGTGGTTGCTCAACGTAGACCATTTCGGAGAGGGGTCCATTCAGGAAGGCGCTCTTTACGTCCATTTGATATAACTTGAAATCATGGTGAGTAGCAAAGGCAAGTAATATTCTAATTGACTCAAGCCTAGCTCTTTGGGCGTAAGTTTCATCGAAATCCAAACCTTCTATTTGCGTGAAGCCTTGAGCAACTAACCGGGCTTTATTCCTTGTCACTATTCCGTTCTCATCTTGCTTGTTCCGAAACACCCATTTAGTTCCAATCACATTTTGCTTGGGCCTTTCGACAAGCTTTCATACTTGGTTCTGTTCGAAGTTATTCAACTCCTCTTGCATGGCCATCACCCAATCCGGATCTTGAAGAGCTTCTTCAACCTTAAGTGGTTCAAGAGAAGAGACAAAGGAGTAAAATTCACAAAAATTTGCAAGTCGAGATCTAGTGGATACTCCCTTGTTAATGTCTCCAAGTATGTTATCGACCGGATGATCTCGTTGTATGTTTTGATGAACTCTCGGATGAGGGGTTGTTGCATTTAAACGTTGAATAGGACCTCCGTCATCTTGAGAAGTGTTAGAACCATCTTGAGCTTGAATAGAAGAGGGAGGATCAACATTTGGAGCACTGCTGTCCGGAATGTCCGGGGTTAAGTCCGGACACTCCGGAGATTTTGTCCGGATACTCCGGACATTATCCCGGATACTCCGGGTTGGGGTGCTCGGGATTGCATCCTGCTCCTCCGGTTTCACCTCCCCAATGGCCAATTTCTTGATTGCTTCGCATGGAGGTTCTTCCCTATCAATTTCATCACAATTAACTTGTTCTACTTGAGAATCGTTAGTTTCATCAAATGTTACGTCACACGAGATTTCAACTACACCGGTGGTGTTATTGAAAACCCGATATGCATAAGCATTTGATCCATAACCAAGTAAAAATCCTTCATCTACTTTGGGAGCAAATTTAGAAGACTTAGCTCTCTTGTTGAGGATGTAGCATTTGCTTCCAAAGACTCGGAAGTAGGATACATTTGGCTTCTTGCCGGTGAGGAGCTCGTACGCCGTCTTCTTTAACAACTTGTGGAGATATAGTCGGTTGGAGCTGTGGCACGCGGTGTTGATGGCCTCCGCCCAGAATATGTCGGAGACCTTGTACTCGTCAAGCATCGTGCGCGCCATCTCGATGAGTGTTCGATTCTTCCTCTCGGACACCCCATTTTGTTGAGGGGAATAGGGAGCCGAGAACTCATGCTTGATGCCTTCTTCATCGAAAAACTCTTCAACACCGGTATTCTTGAATTCGGTGCCGTTGTCGCTCTGAATTTTCTTGATCTTCACGTCGAACTCATTTTGAGCCCTTCTCATGAACTTCTTCAGAGATCCTTGAGCTTCACTTTTATCATCAAGAAAAACACCCAAGTGAAGCGAGAAAAATCATCAACAATAACAAGACCATACTTGTTTCCTCCGATGCTTATGTAGGCGATCGGGCCGAACAAGTCCATGTGTAGCATCTCCAATGGTCTTGAGGTGGTCATCACGTTCTTTGCGGGATGAGAGGCTCCGACTTGTTTCCCGGCTTGACATGCGCTACACATCCTATCTTTCTCAAACACAATATTCGTTAGTCCAAGGATGTGGTTGCCCTTTATGAGTTTGTGGAGGTTCCTCATACCAACATGGGCAAGCCGGCGATGCCATAGCCAACCCATGCTCGATTTAGCCATTAAGCATGTTTCAAGGTTAACTCTATCGGTATTGAAGTCTATGAGATAGAGATTTCCCTTTAAACGACCCTTAACGGCTATTGAACCATCAACCCTCTTAATGACATCCACACCCTTATCACTAAACACACAATTGTAGCCCACTTCACATAATTGAGCAACGGACAACAAATTGTAGTTTAGTGATTCAACAAGCAAAACATTATTTATATGGAAATCATTGGTAATTAGGATTTTACCTAAGCCTACCACTTCACCTTTTCCATTATCGCCAAAAATGATACTTTCACTATTCGATCCATTGGCTTCCAAATGTACGAACATCGCCCTTTCTCCGGTCATGTGATGTGTACATCCGCTATCCAAGATCCAACTCGATCCACCGGAGATGTAGGCCTACAAAATAAAATTTAGTTTTTGCTCTTTGGTACCCAAACTTGTTTAGGTCCGCGCACGTTAGTGACAAGTGATTTGAGAACCCAAATAGATCGCACATTGGAGGTACTTTTGGATTTACCTCCAATGGGACATGCAACTACACGACCATGGTTAGTTCTCTTAAGTACATATGAGGCAAAGAAAGTAGAATGAGTTTTGTACTTAGAGTTTTCTTCCCCTTTAATGAAGTGGATGGGCTTGTTCAAAGGAGTGACCACAATGTGATTTCCTTTGCCCTTTGGAGGGACATATCCAAGCCCATGCTTCATGGGGTAACCTTTGCGCTTACCGAGGAACTCCTCTAGTCCCTTGCTAGCCTTATAGGACTTTTGAAGTCCATCTTCAAGCATTCCCTTGAGCTTTTCATTTTCATGAGCTAATACTTGCAAAGTCTCGAGGTTAGTGGCACAAGTATTAACATCTACATTGAAGCATCTAGCACAACCATTGCTAGTAGAGGGTAAAGAAGAATTAGAACTAATGGATGAGGTAATCGGAGGGCTATTCTTGAGATCAACAAGCTTCAACTCAAGAGCCTTGCAAGCATCTTTTGACTTCGCAAGTTCCTCTTGAGTGAAGCGAGGTGATCTCAAGACTAGTCACCTCGAATTTGGTTACTTTTAAGTTCTTAACCAATTCCTCATTCTTCTCTTTTTCAAAAGATAAGCTCTTCTCTAGCTCACGGTTTTTCTCCTTTTCGAGGATGAGTAAATCCTCTTGAGCCTCAAGAGTAGCTTCCTTTTGTTCTACAACTTCCTCCAATTTTTCAATATCTTTTAAGAGCAAGTTTAATTTATGAATGTCGAAGCTCTTCATAGATTTAAGCACAGTGTTAACATCATCATCATCACTATCGCTATCGTGCTCATCTAGACATTCATTAGCAATGGAGGGAGTAGAGTCTTTTGATGATACCTTGTGCCCCTTTGCCATAAGGCACATTGGAGCGTTGTCGTCGTCGTCGCTCAAGTTGTCGAA
The DNA here is from genome assembly GCA_036346375.1 of Guadua angustifolia. Classification (NCBI taxonomy): domain Eukaryota; kingdom Viridiplantae; phylum Streptophyta; class Magnoliopsida; order Poales; family Poaceae; genus Guadua; species Guadua angustifolia. The sequence goes on from JAYEVE010000028.1 coordinate 1,087,070, forward strand.
GAGGCTCTTCGACGTTGTTGAGGTGGTAGGCACGGCGATGGCGACGGAGGCAATTCCTCCTTCCTCGTCGGACTCGGAGCTTGAGTCGGAATCGGAGTTTGAATCCCACTCTTCTCCAATATGCGCTTGTCCCTTGTGCTTGTAGTGCTTGAATTTCTTACTCTTTTCTTTGTCTTTGCCCCGGTATTTGTCTTTCTTGTGAGGCTTCTCATCTTTGCTTTCCTTATGTGGGCACTCGGCAATGAAATGGCCGGTTTCGCCGCATTCATAGCATCTTCTTGTGGAGTGTCTCCCCTTTGATTTTCTTCCATAGTTCCTTGATTGACCTCCTTGTTTGAAATTCTTCTTCTTAAAGAACTTGTCGAACCTTCACACAAATAGAGCCATATCTTCATTTGTCAATGGACTACTAGACTCTTCGTCCTCACTTGTGCTTTCTTCGGCTTGGCGCACAACTTTGACGGCCTTTAGAGCGATGCCCTTTTTCTTCCCGGACTTGAGTTCTTCCACAACCTCAGCTTCCTTTACCATCATCTCGTCCATCATGAGCCGGCCAATGACGTCATGAGGTGTCAAAGTGTCGAAGTTGGGCCGGTCTCGGATCAACTGAACAAGGTTGCGGTTGGTAGGAGTGATCATGCGAAGTATTATCTTCACCACGGCCTTGTCAGAAAGATCAGTGCACCCAAGACCTTTTGCTTGATTTACGAGCACCATCAAGCGGTCAAACATCTTAGTGTATGATTCACCATCTTCCAGGGTGAACCGGCTTAGCTCACCAATAATGAGCTCTATCTTTGATTCTCGGACGCTTGACACTCCTTCATGACTGACTAGGAGTCTATCCCAAATAGCCTTTGCTTCCTCGAGTCCATCGACTCGGTTGAACTCGGAATCACTTAAGGCGTTGAATAAGGCATTGACTGCCAAATCGTTGAAGTGTTGATCTTTATCTTCTTCGGGAGTAAGATTCTCGGGATCATTAGGCTTGAAACCTGTTTGCACAATCTTCCAAATAGAAGGGTGAAGCGATCTCAAGTGCATCTTCATCTTATGTTTCCATGCCGCATAGTGAGTGCCATCGAAGTGAGGCGCTCGACCGGAAGGCACGGAGACATATGAGGAAGAGCTTGGGACATCGAGGGAACGATAATCAAATGGAATTGCAACCCCAATACCGGAGCCCGTGCCCTTGTCTTGGTCATGGACTTCGGTATTCTTATCTTCTTGCGACATATTGATTCTCCGAGCGGTTAAGCCAAACTAAGGAGATTTGGCTCTGATACCAATTGAAAGGACCGATATATCGCCTAGAGGGGGTGAATAGGCGTATTAAAATTTGCAATTAAATAAAATCACTCGAGGGCCAAAACCGGATTGTCAGAGCTAATTGTCCGGATAGTCAGGAGTTAATGTCGAGATAGTCAGGAGTAAATGTCGGAGTGTGGGACAGTGACCTCGAAATGAGATTTTGAATCTTTGCAAATTTTCAACAATCTAGCTGAATACAAATGTTCTAAATGATCTCAGGTACCTTAGAAAAATATAGATCTAGAGCCAAACACTGAGATAAAGTAGATCGGGGCTCCAAAAGATTCAAGAACCACAAACCCTAGCTCAAGCAAGTGAAGAACACAAGGACAACGATTTTTTACCGAAGTTCGAATTCTTGAAGGGAATCCTACGTCTCCGTTGAGGAGGCACAAAGCCTGGGTCCCTCTTGACCCCTTTCCTCCCGGTGTTGCACGAAGCACTCGCCGGTCTTAACTTCTTGCCCCTTTCCTTTTGGAGGCGAGGCTTGCCTTCACAAACGACCGAGGCTCTCCACACGAAGAATTGGAGGCTCCCAGTGACTCCTTGCCGTCTAGGAGCCCTTCAAACTCCAAGAGTAATAAATACACCGCTAAATCAACTTGGAGGATGAAACTTGTGCTCAAGAATCAAACAAGCAAGCTCAAAGCACTTAAATCCCCTCCTTTCTCCCCAAAGATGCAAATCAAATCGAAGATTCAAGTGGGAGAAAGAAGCTAGGGCTTGAGAGAGTGAGAGAGTGAGCTTTAGACTTGAATGCTGCAATGAATGAGGTGGTTAACGGTTAGAAATGGAGTGAGGGTTTAAATAGGTCTCCCAAAATCCAACCGTTACTCATGTGCTGCGCAATCTCCGGAGTGTCCGGACAAATAGTCCGAGTGTCCGGACCTTCACTGTTTTACAACCGAGAGGTGAGCAGGAGTGTCGGACAAAATCTCCGGATACTCCGGATAAAAACCCCGGATACTCCGAACCATAACCCCGGAGTGTCCGGACAAAATGTCCGGATACTCCGGACTTACCAGAGAAAAAACAACCGAGGACCCCAGCCCGGAGTGTCCGGACTAAATGTCCGGATACTCCGGACTGACCCCTTCGGCCAGGAGTACCCTTGATAGGAAATGCATGGTTTTTTAAAAATCTTTTGAGATGCAATTTTCATCCTATGAGCACAAGCATATCCTAGAAGCGATTTTCCGTCGTATCCCCCTTTATAGTACGGCTATCCTTAGACTTAAAGAAATAAAATAATTACAACCAAAGTCTTGATGCCGCCTTTTCAAATTTTAAATATGGGGGGGACTTCCAATCGCCTTTCCAACGATGATATCTTCTTGATCACTGCATAGAATCTCACTTGCATCGTTAGTAAACATAATTGTGTTGCCATAAATCACCAAAACTCTTTGAGGGGCCTAGATGCACTTTCACAACCTCAATCCATATCACTAAGCTTTACAAATCGATTTAAATAGTTTGATAGTGACCGAAGTCGTGTATGTGCCCTACTCCCATTCCGGCGAGCCAGCTTCAAAGAACCTAAAACAGGAAGCAAACAAGCGTGAGTCCAAGACTCAGCAAAGTGCAATCAAGTATAAAAGGTAATAAATTTGACTAGAATACAATGACTTCAAGACATAAAGTAACAGTTCCTTTACTTAACAATCGTAAATAAAGAAAACAGTTTGAATTCCTATAACTTCAAAACATAAGAACACGATTACTTCATCATTTGCTATAACCACTACTTCATTGAAATTATCTAGTAAAAGAAACAGTAACGAACCCCACATATCACATCCAACTCTGAAATGTAAATACACCTTACTCACGCCTCAATAATAAATTTCAGGATGAGTCCACGACTCAATCCTCAACCTGTCATTTCCGTTCTCATCGATTAACACTTATCGATTGCAACACACAATGCAATGCAATGCAATGCTTCTATGCGTTCATGCTCAAAATGCAACCTTTTAGCCTATACCGGTATAGCTGAGTGCACACCCGTCGATGTGCACCCTCAATCCCAACCATCCCGTGGCGGGGCCTACTCTTACTGACTCGCTCCCATCCGTGGATGGAACTACAAGGTAGGACTTTTGTACTCACCTCGTGTGAGTACAGAGGCCCACATCAACATGGGTCGCCTCTTCTGTAATGAATGCGCAAATGCAAATGACATGAATGAACTACATGTTTCATCCTATTTCAACTCCACATCGGTCATGAACATGTTTATAAGCATGACACAAACACGAATATAAACACGCACATTATCATTTAATCACCTTATCAATTGCGTCAACAAAACCATACTCAGTTGTACAATTCCTAATGCATTGCAATACTTGAAATTGAATAACTTACCTTCCAATTGCTAACATTCATCCATCCTCATCATCATACTAAGAACAACTTATAGATACGCTATTAAACATAACCAAATCGTTAGAATTTTCATACTCTTATCGCAAGCAAAGCATTTAACACCCTAATAACGCTCTAGGGGATGCACTTGCCTTTACAGACGGAGAATGGAGTGGCATGCGATTGAGGCCACTCCTACGTAAACTTCCTGCAAATAAACAGTATTCATCCAACTTAAATTTATGCACACTCGGTACAAGCGACAAAAGAAATCAACTCTTTTGCATTTACTCCACTCTTCCTGCCATGTTCATAAATGTTTGGCCATCAATAAAACTCCAACAAAACACGGTAACATAAAGTACAAAGACATATACGCTTCATTAAGTAGAAAACAAAAAGCGGAGCGGTAGCACTACCAATGAACCTACATCCACAGACCAAACAAATAGCACAAAAGACACTACCCTTTGTAGAAGCACTAGAAATGATAAAAGCTAAATGTAAATAAAGCAACAAATGCTGAAATGATCAAGCTGAAGTTCCTTGCAGGCCCCAAATTATAATATTAACGAAATGCATAAAATTTGAACCGATTATAACAAAAAGCTAATGCAAAACATATATGTGACGAGAAAAACTATACACACATCTGAGAAGAATGAAAGCAATAAGCAACCTGGTCATGCAAATATAGAACTCAGACCAAGTAAAACCACGCGTTTGAAGAATAGCAATAGCTATACAAAGGCACCTTTGCTAAGAACACCACACTCACGGTAGCATAATAAGTGCATCATGAGATCCGACAACTTATAACCTTTAACAGTAACTCAAAACACAGTATAGCTACATGCCACAAACAAGCGAGGTGTGTACTTGCATCAAAACAAAATCCTCCTCGTGCATGAAATACTAGAAAGTTAAGCCAATGCACTAGTAGCACGAGATACAAAACAAGACAAATGGCTCATCGAGACAATCACAACACCGATAACGACAAGCGGCACTAGATGCAAGCTAGGCAACCAACTCTGACACAACACGAGTAAAATTCATCACAGACTTCTACTAAGCACAAAGTAGCGAGCACTCGTTTTACTCCAAACCAACAAAACAGTAGCACAGGACATCAGCAAATGCACAAGATCGCAACACCGTCACCGAGCGACCTGCATTAGTACCCCACTAGCGAGCCTATAATCCCGGAGATGCCATCGAAATGTAAAGCAACTACATGTAGGCATTACAACAAACACCTGGCGAGCAGAGCCCAAAACATTGGAGCATTAAAGCAAACACCTTGAATCCACTGCCATGGTTGGTTACCTGCTTGCGTTATTTGGCGGCTGCGATCAAAGAATGGAGAAGAGCACCGTGCGGAGGCGGTGCGGGAAAACAGGCAGGCGGGGCGTCGGCGAGGTGCGTGAGCTCGGGAGGCGGCGGCGCGAGGTCGGCCGAGGGCGCGTGGAGGGCACCAGCGGAGGAGCGGCGCTTCGGGCCAGAGCCGGTCGGGAGCAGGCGCGAACGCCGGGCCGGGCTGCACGGGAGCAGAGGCGCGGGACGCTGCTCGGGAAGGCTCGGCGCATGACGCTAGCTTCAGGGAGCTCTGAGTTGAGAGGCAGTGGGCCTGTGCGGGAGGACGCCGGCTCGGGGGAGGGCACGAGCGCGGTGGCCGGGCACGACGGGGTCGACCGGAGGCGTGCTGGCAACCGAGAGTCGCGGGGAGCAGGGCTCAGTGGAGTCGGCAGGGGGGAACGGGAGGGAGTTGGCAGGGGGCAGGAAGAGGAGAAGAAAAATATCCCCCCTCGAGGAATGACAGCCACACAAAAGAACAAAAAGGAGAGGTCTGGTAAAAAAATAGGTGGAGAGGGAAAGAAAATAAAAGTTGCATAGAATTCTAGAGACCACAAACCCAAAATCTCCAAAGATTTGAATTTAAAATACACCGCGAAAAGAAAATCCTTTGAGAATAAATTAAATTTGTCCGACAACCCATCTTATCTCCTTCCGGAATAAATCCGAAAAGTAAGAAGACAAAAACACCATCGGCCAAAAACCCTGGCCAAAGCTAGCAGTATTACAAGTATATAAAATTTTGACTTTTGGCTAAAAGGTTGATTTTGAAAATATATATATGCACTTATATTAATATGGGTACACGTAGGGATGTGATACACATGGATATGAATTAACACTCCCTCTTAATGTGCCACTTTCTAACTTGCTCAAGATTTGCAATAAGGTAATAGGTAAGAGGCGAGAGCAAGTACTCACAACAAGCAATTAAATTAATTTTTGCATGATACTAATGCATCTAAACCTACACAAGGCTAGAAGCTAAATAGTAATCAATTTAAATTGCTTGTTACCGAGATGGCATTGGCTCATGATGGACTTGATTGTCTTCATGCTTGGTTCCAATTTGTAATTGATGAAGTCCTTGTATTCTTGAAGAAGCCAAGCGTCTAATCCATTTTATATTGCCTAAAAATCTTTTAGGCGATTTTTGGTACCCAATCCTTGTTGGGTCCGACAATGTTAGTCACAATTGATTTATGAACCCAAATGGCCCTAATTTTGATATTATTGAATTGACTAACATAACTAGGAATAGTTTTGCGATAATCATTCCTCCTAAGCAAAGTATTTGGATTTAAGTGAGAGGACTTAGGAGGGCAATTGTACTTTGCAAAACTATTTCTAGTTTGATCTCTTCTAAGCATATGATTATTAAAATTATGCATTGGTTTAGAGGATCTAGTATATCTAGTAAATGTTTTGCTATTGTTATTTCTCCTAAGCAATATATTTGAATTGCTTTGTGTGGGCTTAGGAGTCCTAACAAATTTAGCAAAACCATTCCTAGATTTACTCTTCCTATGCAAATAAATATTATCAATTTTAGCGGGCATAGGGGACTTGACAAGCTTGGCAAACACACTGCCATTCTTGTCCTTCCTAAGCAAATAATTATTATTAACAAGAATAGGCTTAGGAGTGATACCTTTGGGACAATCCTTACCGAAATGTCCCTTTTCCCGGCAATTGAAGCACGTTACGCCGTTTGGTCCTCTCTTGACCTTCTTGTTGTGCTCCTTGCCGGTTTGCCTCAATGTGGATGGTTGTGGCTTGATCTCCACTTTATTAGGGCACACGGAGGTGAGGTGGCCCTTCTCGTTGCACTTGAAGCACTTGATTGTCTTCGTGTCTCTTGCATTGTGCTTCATCTTGCTATTCTCCCTCTTGGAGATGTAGCCGAGTCCTTGCTTGTCTTGAGGCGCCCTTGGCTTGCTCAAGATTTCGTCGAGGATGGCTTTTCCCTTTACGCACCTCTTCAAGTCGTTTTCCAATCTAATGACTTGGGCCTTGAGCTCATTGTTTTCCTCTACAAGATTAGCATCTAAAGACATAGAGGAACTAGAAGCAATTTCATTAGAGCAACAAGGCATATCAATTAAATCTTCACAAGAGGTGGACATGTCAATTTTTGATGAAATATTAGAATTTACATCTAAGCATGGTATTTCATCAACTAAATCACATGTGATTCCTATATCCACCTTAGACTTATAAATTTCTTTGAGAAGAAGGGATTCATGATTTTCTTTAAGCATATTATAATCACTTTGAAGTGATTCATATTCTAGCTTTAAAATCTTATATTTCGTTTTCTCCTTCCCAAGATAACTATTGAGCTCCTCTAACATATCCATAAGTTCATCGTAAGAGGGCTCATCTTCGTCGTCACTTACCTCATTTTTACCTTTCGCCATAAAGCAACGAATTCTTGATGAGAGTGAATTTTCGTCGTCGTTTGAGGCGGAGGTTGAGGTTGATGGAGATGTCGGTTCATCACTTGATGTTGTCGTTGATGAATCATCAACCGACATTTCATCCTCAATGCAATCCTCAATAGATGTGGATGATTCAAATTCATCTTGAAGCTTTATCCACATATCATGAGCGCTCTTGAGATTGCAAATGAGATTAAATATATCTCGCTCTGGCGCTAAATAAAAGCGTTAGTAGCTTGGCGTCGAGATGTAGGCATTTCTCCTCTCCTTTAGTTGGAGCAATATCATTTAGTGGAGAAGAAAAGCCCACATCTACAATCCACCATATTTGGGGGCACCAGGATTTAAAATAAGAAATCATAAATATTTTCCACGAAGCATAATTTGAGCCATCAAATATTTGTGAATAGGTGTAGTGCACTAATCCGCTAGACGCCATCCTTTTTACTCTCTAAACGGTTAAGCCTAAAATGAGAGTGACCGTGGCTCTGATACCACTTGTAGGATCGAGGACGCGCCTAGAGGGGGGTGAATAGGCGTTTTACAAAATTAATCGCTCTCTAAAATGATTCGCACTAATACACCCCTAAGTCAAAACCTAATCAAAGATATATGCGGAAGCGATAAATAGGTTTTGACAATTAAAGCCTAAATCAACTAGGCTCACTAGTGTACTAACTAAATTGAGTCTCTATACTAGAATTGCTATGTTGAACAAACAACTAATACTAAGCAATTCTAATTACAATCAAGCAATTGAACAATATACAAATAAATGTAAATACCTGAAAGTAAAAGAGACAAGAGGCAAACGATGTTTTTCCGTGGTGTTCGGAGACTTGCCGGTCTCCCCTAGTCCACGTTGAGGCAAGCCCAAACACTTGGACCGGCTCCCGCTCGAGCACCCGCCTCGTTCCACTAGTCTTGGTTTTTCACGCTTTCGCGTAGGCTCAACCCGAACCTTCACAAACTTCGTCGGGGCTTCTCCCAACCTTGAGAGCACCCGCGCACGATGCCTACGCCGTCTAGGAGTCGGCAACCTCCAAGAGTAACAAGCCGCTCCTCCGCTTGAACTTCACCAAGCACAACGAATGCGCTCCCGGTGATCACCAAGTGCAACACATGCACAAGGACTCCCTCAAGTGCAACACATGCACAAGGGGTCACTAAATCCACTTCCTAATTGCAACACAAGCAATTAGTCTCACTCTTTAGCTCAAGAGGCAAATGGAGAAGAGCAACACATGCAAATAACTCCCACACACTAGCAACCCCCTGCCCAAGCCCCCCAATGGGTCTATTTATAACCCCACCAAGAAAACTAGTCGTTTGAGGACAAAACGGGCAGAAATTAGCAGGGCCGGTACTACCGCCCTCTGAGGGCCGGTAGTACCGCCCACAAAACCAACGGTCGACTAACGGTCATATATCCGGTACTACCGCCCTCTGAGGCGCGGTAGTACCGACTTTGTGGTACTACCGCTCCCTCATAGCGGTAGTGCTGGCCGTGCCACTCCAGCAAAAAACAAAGCGCTCTCGAAAAAGACTACCGCAAGCTTAATCCTGGTAGTACCGCCCCATAGCGGTACTACCGCCCCCTCAGAGCAGTAGTGCCGGCCTGACAGAGAAATGCAGATTTAACTCCAAAAATCATTTCTCTAAAAACCAAATGCCATTTTTTGAGCCATTAGATGATCAAACCATGATCATACACTTGTGCAAAACACATTTGCACCAACTTAACCCATGCTCAAGGAATTTCAACCAAATTGCAAAAACACATTTTGCAATCAACTCAAAATCTATTTGCAAAACGTATTAAGTAGAACAAACTCGAGTTTATGAAATTAATCCCCCTAGCTATGTGAAGGTCAACACGAGACCCAGTCAACTTGCCAACACCCGTTGCAAACCCTACTCACATGCTCTCGGGATTCCGGACTCATAACACTCAGTTTATTCGCACAACGAACTTGCAAATAACACATTGAACATATTTCATGCTTGAGCACTACTCTTTGCAACACACGCAAAAGTCTAGCTCCAAGCAACACTAAATCAAGGTGCATGAACTCTCTAATTGCAACACATGCAATTCTCTAGTTCCATGCAACCACAAAATCAAACTTCATACTAAAACCAAATCAATCGTATGAGCTCTCAACTTGCAACACATGCAAGCCTCTAGCTCCATACAACCACACAAACACCAAATCATGCTTGAGCTCTCTCCTTTTGCAACACATGCAAAACTTAGCTCCAAGCAACCACATGTTTTAGAAAGATTGTTTTGAAAAACAAAACATGAAGCTTCAACAATCGCAACACATGCAAAAGTGAACTTCACGCAAAAGCCAACGCATATAGCTTATCCTATTTGCAACACATGCAAATCAAAGCTTTATGTGAAAACCAAATGCATATACTCTTCTTCTTTGCAACACATGCAAACCTGAGCATAATGCAACAACAACCAAGCATAGGCTTAACCCATTCGCAACACATGCCGAATGGTTAGTTCTTATGCAAAAACCAAATCCAAATGATTTGAGCTCGAGTGAACGCGGGATTGAGATCATCAACACATGATGAAGTTCAAACTAGGAGACAACCCCTCTTAATAGTACGACGATAAAAACTAGACTCAAAGACTACAAAGTCCTTAGCCTATCTAGTTATACCTTGAGCCGCCGCACGCAAGCAATCCCCTTTGGGGTCTTTATGATCTTTACTTTGACACTCCCCAGGGATCATCACTCTTCTTCTCTTCTTTGTCTTCGGGATCTCCTCTTGACGCCCATCACCTCATGATGTCGTCCTTGTCCCGTTTTCATCATCCTTGGACATAACCTAGCTCAAACACAACTTATGAAAGTAGTTAGTCCAAGATGTATGGTTGTCTCAATTATCTCTTACACTCCATCAACACATAATGGATGCCTTTAGATCAATTGAGCACAACCTAAATCAATTTGAATGATTTAAATGTGTCTTAAGTACAATAATGCAACGCATGCTTCATTATACTTAAGAACTATTCATTTATCCATAATTAATCAAGGAACACCATCAACATATGATGAAATGTTCTTTAATGATTAATAAGACAAATGAACTCAATTTAAATCTTTCATTTAAATTGATATGAGTATATATATTTACTACACAAGTTTTCATATACTCATGTTGATGAGAAGTAATGATCCATAATGTGTGGACTATGTGGAAATGACCATTACTCTTAATTATCAACTATAGAATAAACTCCACATGTATATGTGCATAAATATGATTGACTTGGAGATAATATGCACATATTCAATTTTGATTACTTGGAGTATATCCAATATTACCATGAGTATACTATGACTAGGCAATTCGAATATATACTCAAGGATTTAGTTTCTTTGTCTTGATCCTTATATGTGTCAATAAGAATTAGATCAATACAAAGAGACTTTCAAGTTAAACTACAAACTCCCCCTAAGTATGTGCATCCATGTAATATATGGATTGGAAAACATGATGCACATTTGTGGTTAGTATAATGAGGACATTCATACTTTAACTTGAATCCAAAGTATGCAAATTTAATACTAGAAAGAATACGCATACATACCTTGGGTTTTCCATTTTTCATCCAAATATGAGACTGCTAAATATATGCTTAAAACATGTTAGTCTCATAAAGATTAGGTTTGTCATTAAACACAGATTAAACATTAATTAACATCAATCACCAAAACCAAAGGCGCTTGAACTTACAATCTCCCCCTTTTTGGTGATTGATGACAAACCGACTAATTCACTCTTATTATTGCTTTATTTGACAATATAACTCCCCCTTTTTGGCACTCCCCCTTTTGGCACATGCGAGAATTCAAATAACCACACGAGGGACTAATTCAAATAACACAAGAGGAATAAGAGAGAATTAGTCAAACATTCTCCCCCTTTTGGCATTAAACACCAAAAAATGGGAAAACCAACTTAGAAAATATCTTGAAAACATTTCCCCCCTTTTTGAATTAAGTATTCTCCCCTTTTTGGCATTGAACCACCCCTTTTATTTTAAAGAAGGTCATATAAGAATTTGAGATGAACACTTATGACCTTGGCAAGGAATTGAAAGAAGTTAAGCCAAAATAAAAAAGAAAGGTCATTCAATATACCAAGAAATAAAAACTTATGCCAAATGAAAACTTGTTTTATTTGAAATATGGTCTAAAAGAAGGAAAATTTGAAAAGAGACCATATTGTAAAGATATGCATAAAAAGCAACGAAGGAAGGGTATCACACGGGTTATTTGAAACACATTCAAATAACTCACTCCTCATTTTATTAGGCTTTGCAAATTTTTAATATGATTCTTTTGAAGAATCCAAAAATTTGCCTAATCGGGTTAAACGAGGAACCCAAAAGAATAAATACCACTTGACAAATTAGATACCACTTATAGAAAAGAATAACTTAATGATACCACTTGTAAGTATATGGAGTGATTAAACGCTCAATTGATACCACTTAATATCAAATCACAAAAACTTGATACTACTTGAAGGAATTATCGATAAAATCGATGGGTATCAGAGCAATATATACTTACGGGTATCAATCATAGATTAAACATTAATTAACATCAATCACCAAAACCAAAGGCGCTTGAACTTACAGCGGGCCGCCGCTGGCCTCGGTGTCCATGGTGTCGGCCGCGTCGCCTTCGCTGACAGCGGTCGAGACCTCGTCCTCAACCAGGTCATCGACTCCTTGGTCGAATTCGCCGGCTGCGACCCAGCCTTGTAGGTCAGCAGGGGCGCGACCCTGCCTTGCTTGCCGGCAGCGGACTAGCTTGTAGGAGGCCTCCTCTTCCTCCTCCTCGGACTCGATCTCGCTCTGAACAATAGCCATGGTCAGGATGGGCAAGGGCTTAGTTTGGGTATTCAGGGTCTGCGACAAGGAAAGAATACTAAGCTGAAGGCAAAGGGGAAGGCTTGGTAAGCGAAGAGATAACAATGTACATGAGTCTGCAGCCTCCGCCTCGCAGGGGGCTGGTGAGGATCTTGGCATCCCAAGGGTGAAGAGGCGTCCCTTCCTCGGGAGCCTCGAACTTGAGACCTCGGAGCCCGCGGTGGCTCCAGGTCCTCCGTCGAAGTCCTGGTGGCTGCAGCACTCTGCTGCTGCGAGGAGAAGGGTATGTCAAAAGGCGAAAGAGCACGAGCAAAGTGCTTGGGGGCGCGGCCATGGGAACTCACCATTGTGCGGTTGCCCCATTCGACGTGCTGCTTCTTTGGGCCTCTGCGGCCCGCTCCGTCCGGGGCTCTCCTTCTTGCCCTTGTTCGCCCCGGGCAGAGGCAACATCCTCCTCACCGTTTCGGACAATTCTTGATTGTCCTGAGAGCACATCGAGGGATCAAGGAAGGCCCTAGGCGTATGTAAGCTAGGAGACTCGGTCCAGGGCGACTTACCTTAGCTTTTCGGTGCAGCACGTTCCTCGGAACGGGGTCGTCGACCGTGTAATCATGTGCCGCCTTCCCGAACATCTCGTTCATCCTAGCGGCTATGCAGGACTCTTTCGGCGCTGCTGGAAAGACAAGTTCGTCAAAGAAACCCAAGGATCAAAACCCGAACAAACTTCGGAGGAGAAAGACTTACCAGACGTCCCTTCACGGGTAAGGTCGTCGCGGCCCTTGATCTCGAAGAACGGGTGCATCCTCTTCCGCAGAGGGAACACCCGGCTCCTCAGAAAGTCGTTGGCAATGGCCTGCCCGGTGAGACCACGCGAGGTGCAGATATGGATGACGGCGATGGCCTCCTGGTTGATCTCCAGGTCGTCCGCCTCCAGGGTCTGCTTCTTCCCGGTGATGGGGGTTCCGTCGTACGCCAGCGCGCCGTCTTTGCCCCTCTTCAGGTAGAACCACCGCTCGGTCCATGGACCGAGGGAATCGAGATCGGTTGAGGAAGGACCAAGGAGCCCGCTTGCGGTAGGAAGTAGAAGCATCCGACCACGGGGTCCTTCCCGGTGCGGAACAAGGAGAAGAAGCGAAAGAAAAGAGAGGGGGTGGGGAGAATCCTAAGGAACCCCTTGCACAGATGAGAGAAGATGGAAAGGAGAAGGATGGAATTGGACACCAGATTGATAAGCTCAATCTCACATTGGGCGAGAACTGCTGCGAGGAAGTCACTCTCCGGCATCCGCAAACCGAAGAGCATGTAATGCTCTGTACTGACGAGCTCGTCGTCCCGTGGCTGCGGCTCGGTCTCTCCCCCTGGCAGCCGCCACGTCGCTGGGTCCAGTAGTCCTAGGCTCTCGAGCTCTTTCATCCTCGCCGCTGACAGGGAATTTTTTTCCGAGTTTGGCCATGGCGGTTGAGGGGGTGTTTGGTCGACAGAAGAAGAAGGGCCCGAGCGAGGGGTTAGGAGGAGAAGACTGCAAGATGGTCGAGAGTTTTTTGAAGTTGCAATAGGCTCGGGTTTTATAAGCCCAGAACGCTACTGGCTGGAGGTTAGGGCATCTCAAAAGGCGCACCAGTCAGGCGATTCGACAGATGCAATTAAGGGTTGAGTGGCGGGATCGAGGCGTCGCAGACGGTTCCGCTGCTCGATCGTGTCCGTATCGGAATTTTGAAGATCAAGGGGTGCCAGGTGTAACGACACCGAAACCCATCCGTAGGTCTCCTTCCGACCTCGACTTTGGGTTCGGAGTTTCCAGAAGACCGTCCCATCTATCCATACTGAGAGGCTCGAGGTCGACCCAAGTACTTACCACGACCTTGAGCCTCGAGGGCTAGTGTAACACCCCGACGCCAAACGCACCGCGAATGCTACCCAAAAACCCTAAATGATACTTACAACACTCCGGAACCATGCTGGTCCAAAGTGTCATCCATCAAGACCCAAGAAATAAAACTTGACAAAGAAATCCAATTGAACTAATAACTCAACGAATGAAACACTAAACCTTTTACCATTACTAAAAGATTGAAATCGACCTTGAACCTCTCTAAACCAGATTAAAGCTAAGTCACCGAAATTTACAAAATTTCGGCATGACCTCTCTAGAACAGAGGACATCCACTCAGCAGGCAAAAGAAATAATAACAGGTATAAGATATATCAATCACTCACAACAGAAGGAAACATTCTAACAGGTCCTTAGGTAATCAATCAAATATCCAACCGGCACTTAACCAACTACACCACGACGATCTACACAATACTATCTCATTAGTTACAACCAGAATTAATCGAAATGATTGAATTGGTTGAAGGTGACCGAAGTCGTGCACGTGCTCTACTCCCATCCCGGCGAGTCAGCTTCAAGGTACCTAAAACAAGAAACAACAAGCGTGAGTCCAAGACTCAACAAAGTACACAAGCGTAACAATTCCAGTTTATCGTAAGTAAAACAAGAACTTGACCATAAGAGCAAGTAATACAAAGGAAGCAACATCCGGAAAATACGCATTTGTACCCATTTAAAACAAAACTTGACTAAACCAAAATTCATCGCAATCAAGTAATAAACTTGATAATAAAACCATTCAACGCCAAAGAAACATTACTTGACTCTAAATCCAACGTCTCCCGACTTAACTACCCCTTGTTGCAACTCAAACCATTTTCATCAATTGAATTTGAGTTCATAACTCGACTTCACTCCACGATATTCATACAACATAATTAGCAAGACAAGGAAATGCGCTAATTCATCAAATTCAATTTAATCTCCCCTTTTTGGGTTGAGTCCACGAATCAACCTTCAATTACCACAATCACCATCCAAATGACACACCATTTACCACAACACTCATTATGAAAGATGCAATGCACATGAATGCTCATTTCCATGCACGTACCGGTACTGCCAGTGCCCACCCGTCGGTGTGTACCCTCACGTCCATTCCATCCCGTAGATGGAAGGTGCCTACTCTTACTGTCTCGCTCCCATTCACCTCGATGAATGGGACTACGAGGTAGGACTTTCGTGTTCACTACGTGTGAACACAGAGGCCCTGTGATCGGTATGGGTCGCCTCTTCCATTATGAATGCACAAATGCAATTTTCATGAATGAAATGCAACTTTTCATTCAATGCATACACAAACATACCATATCCACATACACACACATAGCCAATTCTCACATTCCTAAGTCACTAGCGGTACTTGTACAAGCAGATTCAACCGTAAGGCATGGCAACTCATGACAGCGTTTCTATCATGCAACCACATCCTACGGCCACCAAACCATGTTCACACAATACACTTGCAGTTAAATGCTCACGTATACTATCTTTATAAAGGACTTAACCGTTTGAACCAAACCCATGTTAGTCCCAATCACTCGAACAATCTACTCACTATAATCAACCTTACTAAAAGCTCGGTCTCACTTAGAGTTCTTCTAATTAACAGAGCAACAATTAAACTAAGGAGCATCACATATGAACACACATCCACACTCAATAACACGGTGTACTTGCATCAATTTCCTTAAACTTTTAATCATCATAGACATTTTCATAAGAGGGAGCACTTTCTAGTTATATCCAAGCAAGGCTTACCTCTTGCGTATGCATCGACAATTACTTAAGCTAAGAGCAAACAATCGTTTAATCCTCCTAGCCGCAATCTAGGGAATGCACTTGCCTTTTACCGACGCTTGAGGCAACGCGGGGTCGTGACCACCCCCGAAGACACTTTCCCTGAAAACAACGTTACGCACAAGAATGGATCAAGGTCCGACTCAATACCTCAATACGCGACGAAAATTCAACTCTTGACAAAAACAGTCCCAATTCACACTAATGGAAACTCCGAGCAACCCACTTGACAGCAGACATTAAACCTTATTAATAGGAGAGCACACTGACAACTCCCTCAATTTGGGATCTTATGCAAAACCATTAACAAATTAAACTAATATACAATAGTATGCTCATAATCAAATGGCAGTAATAAACTCTTAATTCATTGAATTGGGCCATGCTGTCCAACTTTAAACACTCAATTTAACAAACAATATATAGAATTATCAAAGAAATATATATATATTCTCATAAACAACAATATGAAAGGTGAGATTATCATATTCTGGATGATGGCAGAGGCATGATCTTGAATGTAACTGCAAGAAGAACAACCAACTGAACGATTGCTTAACCTTATTCAATAGCTGAAACTAAGTATGATTTATCTCAAATGACAAGTAAATGAGTGTGCATACAGTGTATGAAAGAGGAGTCTAGCTCATCATATGTTTTGGGACTGATACAAGAACACTACCTCCTGAACAATTTCTAGCATGTAAAGTTGACTTTATCTAGAAATGCACGTGAGATTATTTCAGGTGATTACAGAACTACACCATATTCAGGTCATTATAGAACTTGTAAACACTCATCTAAAGGCTAAAGCATAAAACCACACAAAGAAATGCTCATGCAATTATGTAAATTAAAACCTCTCCATGACTAAAGACTCTTCATATCAAAAGAACCAATATGCTACTTATACCTATCCACCTTTTGGGCACCAAATCGAATCCATGACTTTGATGCACACCACATCAAGCGGCGACAAACCGCATAAAAGCGGTGAGCTAATACCATACAATAACTCTTTTAAGCATTTCAACAAACACCTAGTATGCACAGAAGGTACCCAAGCTAGAATACCTCAAATCTTAATTGCACACGGATTCATGGAGGAAGTGGTAGAGGAGCGGCTGCAGCCCGAGAGGAGCTGGCCGGAGGCGGAGATGGCCGGGGGAGGCGCTGGAGGAGGCGCCGGAAGAGGTGCTTGGCGGGAGGAGGTGAGGAGGCAAGACTGGCGTGTGGCGTCGGCTGGGAGCACCAATGAGGAAGGCGCTAGGGAGGAACCGCCGAGCAAGCACGGCAGGCAGGCAGGCGTGGAGTCTGAGTCGGAGTCTTGGAGGAGGGCCTTTGCTCGGTGGAGAGCACGAGACCTGGCCGGGCGCGACGGGTCGGCCGGAATGGCTGGCACCAAGTGGGGTTGGCGGAGGCGACGTCGGGCATGGGGCGGGACCGGCCAGGGAAGACGGGCTAGAGGCGGGCCAGTGCAAGCGAGGAGGGTCTAGGGCGGCGGCTGGGGAGGAAGCCCTCCTGGCTCTCCCACTCTCTCTCTCTCTCTCTTTATTTTTTTCCTAGGGTTTTCAATTAAATCCTCTCTTCCTTTTATACTCCAACAATTGGGTGCTAAAATAAAAAGGCTAGGGGGAAAAATGTGAATAACACTACATAACAATTCTAATGGTCACAAACCCTGGTAAAAAGCTTTGCAGTATTACAGCTAGCTGTCGGGGACTAAGGAATCTCTGACAAGTCAACGCATAGTCAACAGGGTCCCTAGATCAGGGCTGATTAGCATGGGACTTTGACCACGACCTAAGCCGCGTGCTCCCCACACGACCTCGAGCTTGGGGAGTGGGGACTCAACTCCCGCACGACCTCGACCTTGGCTTAGAAGTGTTCGCCTACTCGACAGTTACCAAGACCGGGAATCTCGGAGTTAAGGCAGATGTGGGCGTCAGATCCAGGATGGTTGTACCATGCACTACTCCGAGAATCTCTCCTGGCCGTTTCTGGTAACGGCCAGGAGGAATATAAAACCTCTTGAAGCAGATCGGCAAAGGACACGACATCAACACACAAGCAATAGGACAGTAGTCATAACCAGAGCGCTCAAGCTCGAACTGTAAACCGCCTCTGTACTCAAGAATAGTGAGCTCCTCTGCCTTAGGGGAAGACTGAAGTAGAGCTATTACCCTCACGGGGGCTCGAACCAGTATAATCCACTGTGTCTCGCTCTTTGTTGTTTCGTCCCGACCAACATCGCAGCAAATCTGTTCCTTCGTTGAGCGTAGCTCATTTTGGGTCCCTCATTCACACTAACCCCATTTCATATTTACGGTCAGGTGATCCCGATCGTCGACAGGTAGCCATAGGAGTATATGAAGATATTTGTGGATCTCATCAATAGGCTTATAAAATGAAATGGCAGTTAAGACATATGGGGTATTTTTGGTTGACAATATTAGAAAATTGTTTCAAGTATTAAAAAAGATGCCAGACTTATCAGAAATTTGAAAACATGCAATTAGCTCTAGCATTAGCTTTATACCCGATCATCAAGCCTTAACCATTTAGAGGTTAGGGGATAGTTGTAATCGGTAAAATATTTTCTGCATCAAGTAAGGCCATAAGTTTGTATTGGCCACGACTGATTATTTTTCTAAATGGGTTGAAGCAATTTCACTCAAAAAAGTTATGAGTGTTGAAGCCATCAGATTTGTTACCGAACATATTATCCATCGGTTTGGGATTTTGCAAACTATTACAACCGATTAGGGTACTATGTTTATGTCCGATGACTCTCAGAATTTTGCCAAAAATTTGGGCATCAAGCTATTGAATTCATCGCCATATTATGCTCAAGCTAACGGTCAAGTTGAATCATCTAACAAAATGTTTATCAAGCTGACAAGAGAAAAAATTGATGAAAAACCAAGGAATTGGCACTCAACACTATCAGAGTCGTTGTGGGCTTATCAGCTTGCTTACCATGGGGTGACAAACCTTTCACCTTATCAATTAGTTTATGGGCAGGAAGTCATTTTCCTGTAGAAATAATGATTCCATACGTACAGCTAGGCAAAATGGGTTGTTAGCTTAGGATTACAAGAGTTTAATGGTTGATAATTTAGATGATTTGGTAGAATTATATTTGCACACACTAGATCAGCTTAAAAAGAACCAATATTCACGAAAATTTTTAGAATAGATAGAAATTTAAAATAAGATTATATTTTCAACTCATTTTTATTAATTGTTTATTTCAGGAGAAAGTTTTGATATTGAATCTTTACCTTACTTGAAACTGGAATTCAAGGTTTTAGGACAATATAACATTTCAATTGAAAATCTTGATTTAAAATAAAATTTTTATTTAATTCCATTTTTGAATTTTTATTTTTCTTATTTCTGAAATTTTCAGGATTAACACATCGCCTACTTGACTACACAAAAGTGGACGTATGCTTCCTTGCAATAACCCTAAAGAAATTGCAAGAACAATGGTGATAAGTTTCAGATTGTAACTCCCTATTCTAATGAAGGCATTGGAACACGAGCTATAGAATCAAGAGTATATCTTTAATCTAAAAATTCATGGTTACATTTACAATGGATGGCACGTGTATAGATATTGGTGGGGGCCTATGAATAGTGCACATGAATAGCACACACCTACTATATACACTCTCCCATCTAATTGGAAACAATATTAAAAGTTTGGAAAGAAATTATTATAATTTGGATACAATCTCTTCTTGCTAAGTCATGGTGATGACTTCTTTGAAAATTTCTTAAATCTCTTCTTGCAAGTCATGGTGATGATTTCCCTTGCTTGAAAATTGCTTAATCTTTCCTTCCTTCCCTTCTTGCTTCTTTCCTTTGCATGAAGATTGCTAAAATCTCTCCTACCTTCTCTCTTGCTTCTTTCCTTTTCCCCTAGAGTGTATACATGGAAGGAGATAGGGATAAACAGTGCATATGAATAGTATATCCCATGTAGCTCTTGTTCTTCCTTGCCTCCCGCTAGTGTCCACCATGACACATTGACATAATTTTACTCCAACATATTTTTGTGTAATCTTCGTACCTAATAATAATTAAGCACTCTCTGTCAGGTAGTATATAATTCTCGTGGAAATATAACGAAGATTGCTTAAGGAAATGAGTCACCTATTAACATTTGATGCGACTTATTAATTCCTTCTAGTTAATTAAAATATTAAAATAGAAAGTATTGGACATATGCATATATCTGCATCATCCTCCCCTTCAGGAAAAGTTGTCCTTGGCTTTTACCTTGTCTTTTGATAATATGAAAATGTACTAAACAAAGGTGACAATGTGTATGCATGGTATATGTATTTATCATTGCTCTTGATATTCCCTTTCAACATAGGATGAAAATGCACTGTTGAAAGGTTGTGGCAAATAGCTTAATTTAGTCATGTGCAATTGTCATGTTCACAATATCAAACTGAAGTACTGTGGACAAAAGGATTTTAGATGCCTTCCATGTTTCATCTACGCTACTCTGATTATTATATAATTGCATAAGCAAAGATGAATAAGTAAACATCATATATCCTTCCGAGCAACAAGCATTAAAACTCATCTCATAGTGTTCATGATATGGCTTAACATAGAACTTCAATTCGGCAAATCTATCACAAGTAATGCATATTTGATGGACATGAAATTTATGGTCTACACCATAATCTCCAATCAGATTGAATTTATAGTAGGTGTAGAAACTAACTAGTGATTTTAAGCATGCAATTTTAGCAACTTTTTCAATCACGCTGGATAGCTCTAATGGTTCATCAAACATGATACAACATATAGAATCATCAAGGGGCATTCTAGTAAGAACTTATTTATGAGCAATCAATTTAACAGTATGTAAATTAAGCATATCAAATTTAGAATGTGGAATCTCTAATTGGGCACAAGGATTCACATTTTCACTAACCTTTTCTTAATATACTACCAATTCAATACCATTGTAATTACCTTTAACGTTCTTCTTAGTTGATATAGTTGTTGTAGTCTTCATAATTTAACCATGGGACATCAAAAAAATCCATCTTCAATCATGGCTATCTCATCATCCACCTCCACTAGTGTGGGTTTTTTTCGCATTCAGCTCCTTATGCCCTTGATCAATATGAACAATGTCAGAAACAACACTAGGAGTAGAGAGTCGGTTGTTAATTTTAGAAATAATCTCACTATTGTTATCATCTACATCTTCCATTTCTTTTGGTATCTCTCACACTCTCAAACCGGATGTTCTCAATCTCATTTGTAGTAGAATCACAGAACTCACTCTATTTATTACTATAACTTAACTTGGCAATTTGGTTCTTATAAATTAGTGCCCTAAAATTAAACCTAGGTATACGATGCTTCTTAAGTTTTCTTTTCTCCACAATAGCACAATCCAAAAAATCAATTATGATACTAAAATATTTATGTTGAAGTGCAACGGTGATATTAAAATTCAAATTTTTTTTGAATTATACCTTCTTTTTCAATGTACTAGTGATACTGTCATGACGTATTGCACATTTCAACATAACATAATAATCTTGGCCTAGTTTACACCCTGTATTAATCCAACTCAAATCAAATGCATATCACAAAATTTCTCCTTTTAGATAGTGCATGGGAAAGAAGCAAGTATTTCCCATTTGCAAAACTTTGCCTGTAATGTATACATGTCAATCTCACCATCATAGCGTACAACCATGGGCCCTCACCAGAAGTTGGAGATCTATGTAGGTTAAGAATCTCTTTCAATTGTTAAATATCTAGAGCCTATTACAGAGGATCTATACATTGCTCTGTACACTAATTGTATGAGGACAATTTCTCGTCATTAGGAAAGAAAAGGACCAAACTAAAAAGAATGCTAGGAAATAGATTGGAATGTAACTGACATTCAGTCCTTAGACCCACGTACTAAAGAAACTGAACTTGAAGTTCGATGGACAATAAATCTGCAACAAATATATAGCAATCTACTATATACCTTTACTGATCATAAGGGAGTGACAAGATCTCATATACATGAAATAAATGCACCTGAAAGAGTAGAAATACCGAGAAGTATATTTAACCCACTGTTACCCCTTCTGATAAGAAGAGGGGGAGCCCTCCAGATGCACGACACTCAATTCCGCAGAGAAGTCTACAAAAAAACAGAACTGAACAAGTGAGAACACTACTCATGACGGTAGAAGAAGCATAACATTATGTTGAGAAAATCTCTGAAGTGAGCTATCCTAAAGATGGTAATCGCATCCCTAAAATGATCCATCCTGAAGATGTTCAACCTTAGTGATGAGACCATGTTCGGCATGGATATGACCAAGGCTATTTCTACTACGCTGCTTTCATCTACATGGTTTCATCGACCTCCACCTTGGCTAGGATGATCACGCAGTTGGCCTTCTTGGCCTTTGGATTTGGGGTCATCATCTAATCAATTCGGCTACCGCCTTGGCCGCCGCCTAGGCTTTTTGACATGGCACCTTCACCTCAAATAGTTAGGCCGCCACCTTGGCCACTCCTGATGAGGACATCACCTCTCTTGATACAACCACGCCTACTACAACTCACCAACGAGCCGATCCTACAACAGTCCAAGGACCGATGACTCGAGCTCGCGCACGACAGCTTAATCATTAGGTGAATGCGTTCCTAAGCCTCCCCATAAGTGATAATCTGAATGGGATGCTATTTAATATTTGTGATGATTTGATTGTACTTAAGAACTATGGAGAAGGACCCTCGTAGACCAAAATTGGGCCAAAAATCAAGTTCAAGTCTGATTGGAAAGAGAAGTTCAAGTTCGAGTCCAGTTCGGCCTCACCAATAGCGCTAACTTTAAAAGGCCATAACTTTTGATTCCGGAAGTTTCTGGAGGCCCATGAGTACTCATTGGAAAGATCTCGGAGTCTAGTTTCCAAAGGATCCAGTTTCACCACAAAACTCCTTCAGATACGTCCGAAAACTGCCAAAAACCACACATTACTTTTTTAGTCCAAGTCAAACTCTAGTCAAAGTAGACTTTGTGCTTTGAATTTGAGTTATTTTACATCTCCTATGCTCTGGCCGACCCCCTCCTACTCCCATAGTATAAATAACCACCCAAAACCTCATCTAGGACTTGGTTTTGTTTAGTTATGTCTAGCCTTTACTACATACCGGTAATCACGCATGTCGGATAGACCGTTTGCTTTATCGTTACAGAACCCCACCGTTTGTGATACTTTCAGATCTGATCTTAATACATATTTGCCAATTTAGTTGGTTGTTCTTCTTGTTCGTGCTATGTTCTTCAATTGCTTGCAGGAACAAGGACCTTCGTGGTCAGGTTGATCGCGTCTCGGCGAGATCAATAACCATCTGGAGTTGGTGTATCGGTCACTAAGGCGCAAGGTCCTAGACGGTTGTAGTCGGGTCGTCAACATCGATTCCTACCAAATCGATAGTTACCCTCGGAACCAATCCTCCTATCACTTAGCAAATATTTTTGTGCATTATTTCATGCTTGGGAGTTGGAATGCCTGGACTCCATCGTTGTGGGAAATCACGAGAGCTCGAAGAAATTAATAAAGTGTATAAGGGAAATACTACAATTGTTGATATATATTTTGCTTCAAAATTTCTTGATGTGGATCCAGAACCAAAGTTCATAGTAGAGTGCCAGAAGAACTTAGATTGGGTTAAATGAAAAGAAAAAAATTAAAGCAGAACTACGCTCCCTTAATAAGAGGAAAGTGTTTGATCCTGTTAACTAAATACCTCCTAAAGTGTTCCCTAAGGGATCAAAATGGGTTTTCATCCGGATGGGAAATGAAAATAACCAAGTGAGGAGATATAAAAGCGAGGCTTCTAGCACAAGGGTTCACGCAAAAACCCAACATCGATTACGATAAAATTTACTATCCTGTCATGAGTAGAATAAAGTTCTGATACTTGATATCAATGGCAGGTAGCTTAAACCTTTCAATGCAGCTGATGGATGTGGTGACCACATATTTATATGGATTACTAGATACGGATATTTATATGGGTCCCTAAAGGAGTTAAAATTAATAAAAGTAATTGCAACATGTACAGTGTCAAATTGCAGAGATTGCTATACGGATTAAAACAGTCTAAGAGAATGTGGTATAACTGAGTGAGTTCCTCTTGAAGAAGTGATACTCTAATAGTAATGATTTGTTGTCCAAAAGTAGTCATTTTTTTTTCAGGTTTGCTAATTCTCAGTTGCCTGAAATTTTCTTATCTTTTGGTCATCTAAATTTGTGCAAGACTAAGTCTAAAATTGAAATGCTAAGTAAATGTAATTTTAGTACCACTCTACTTGTAAAGACCCACATTTTTGCAAATCAGATTGAGCTATATCTAGTGAATAGAATGCTGTACTGCACTTCAGCCCGGTACTATATATAAGGAACCAAAGAAGAATTGAGAACATGTTTTTTGTTATGCCGCACAACACCTCATAAGCAGCGGCAATTTCTCGAAACATGTTTTCTGCTTCCTCTCGGTTGTCCACATTTTTATTTGGATGCCACTGCGATTGCCGACTTCTTGTAGGCATCGTTTGATCTCTGCGGTGATCTTGTCCTTGAAATACCAAGGATTTTGTACCAGTCTTTCCTTTTGCTCGGCTTGAGTTGCTTTTGACTCTCACAAGTGCTTCTCAGATTCTGTGTCCTAAGTGTCAACAATACTGACCACTATTATACCACAACAAAAAATATAGAAGAAAGCCGAAACCAAGTTTGCACGAAGAAGACTAGGCAAATGGTCCACTAAATATGCAAGATCTTATAATTCGACTTCGAAGTTAAGAAACAGGAAAACAAGAGATGGTCGATGATTTCTTGACAAGCTAACTTCCTCTTGTGCCATCTAACGAAGAGTTTGTTCAAACAATTTACATG
The DNA here is from genome assembly GCA_036346375.1 of Guadua angustifolia. Lineage (NCBI taxonomy): Eukaryota > Viridiplantae > Streptophyta > Magnoliopsida > Poales > Poaceae > Guadua > Guadua angustifolia. The sequence continues at coordinate 1,112,102 of JAYEVE010000028.1, forward strand.
ATCATCAATATTAAAGCACAAGTCTGCACCTTATATTATACTAAATTCTAACAGAAGAGTTTGTTCAAACAATTTACATGATCATCAATATTAAAGCACAAGTCTTTATTTTTGCTATATATTTTTCATATGTAAAATAAGTATATAAGAAAATTATGCTATACAAAGTGGACTTCGATGAAATTTGTTTGTAGAACTCACTTTGGAGTATCTTAAAATCATTATTAGAGTATGCTCAAAAAGATAAAGAAGTATAATTTTTTGTTTAAGCGGTATATGCAATGCGAAAGAGTGTGTGTGTGTGTGTGTATGTGACAATAAAATGCAAGTACTGTTTTTTATACATCATCCACCCAAGCAGTTAACTCTAGATGCTTCATGCAATTAGAACTATGAGTACATGGTAAATGGTAATTATGAGCATAATGGACCAATTTGATCCCAACACAATTGCAATCAAAAGCAGACCATTTGATAGGAAATCAAATGGCAAAATGGGAGTTTCAAATGGCAAGACAAATTGATACGCTTACATATGAACTCGGTGATTGCATAATGGGATGACAAAACAAATTGACATTAAATTTACTGTGGAGATTTACGGGCAGCCTCTTTTAGATCTGAATGCTCCTTCCCAATCTTCTGCGATAAGTTTAGCTTCACCTCTCTACAAGAAGTATGAAGGATACAATAAGCAGAAAAATTAATGAGACATGCAAAATCGGCATAATGAGTAAATTCATTCTATTGTATGGTCTTGGTATACGATCTTGATATGAACAATACAATCTTAGGCATGCTATATTTGTTTCTTGAATTTACATGCATGTCCATGTGTAATTCGGACAAGCAATGTCACTGTGTCAATGCATCAACAAGTTCTCCGTCTATGTTGAGTGCCTCCAATGCAATTCTTGATAGCCTCCTTGCCTCTTCCAAGTTTAACCGAGTCTTACATAGCCCAAGATAAAGATGTATGTTGTAAGAAGTATGGTGCGGATCCATTGCTAAGGTTGCCTTATAGTCCTCGTGACCATGCGTAGCTTACCCTTGGTGCATTATCTTGACCTACATTCACACCATTTGATTTCTTGTTATGTAAACTCCAAATTAATAGATCTGAAGAAATAATACTTACGCTCTTCGTCTTCTTCAGAAGATTTTTCAGCCCAAAATACGCTTTCTTCAATTCTGAATTTTCAGGGTCTAGGCGAAGGCCTTTCTGATAGTGCCTAGTCAGAAAGTGTTTTTATCAGTGTAGCAAATACTTAATGGTACAGCATTATCTAGTGCAGCACTATGTGTGCAAACACACTAATTTTCAAATATAAAATATAAGGCATCCTTTACCTGGAAGCAACATCACATTCCAAGAGTGTCTATGGATCATTCTAATGATTTGTTGTCCAAAAGCAGTCATTTTTTTTAGGTTTGCTAATTCTCAGTTGCCTGAAATTTTCTTATCTTTTGGTCATCTAAATTTGTGCAAGACTATGTCTAAAATTGAAATGCTAAGTAAATGTAATTTTAGTACCACTCTACTTGTAACGACCCACATTTTTGCAAAAATGCAAAAATAGAAATCTAATGTGCATTCTGTACTAGTTCCTGGATCAGTAGCAAGTATGCACATTTACAACAATTTGAACCACAACCATACATCATAATATTAATGTGAAGCTATTTATACAATGCATTTTACAACTCAGAGTAAATATTCATATTACAAGAAAAGCAAAGTCTTGTAGTGTGTCCATCTAACCCTCAGGCAACTGACAAGCCACAAATCCCCAGAAAGATCGCTTTATTTGAAATTCCCGTAACCTACGACGAAAATCTATTCTTCGGAGCATCGTTGTCTTATCCACCTAAAACAACATAATAAGTAAGGTTGAGTACTTTCGTACTCAGCAAGACCTTAGATGGTATTTGTAAATGCATAAATGCAGGTCATGTCAAGGGGGCCTTCAATGGGTAATTTGCATAAAGCAACATTTGATTTGTAAGACAAGTTGCAATTGTGAAACAGAATTTGTAAAAACAAGATTGCTGATAAGAAATAAGTAAAGTATAAGAAATACTTACAACTCTTCCCAAGCATTGAATAATCCAATGATTCAGTAGTCCAATAATCAAATCTATAATCCAATCATGCAATCCAACAATGTCAACCCAATGACATAAAAATATCACCATTAATCCAATAATCTAGTTCATATAATCCAACAATGTCAACCCAATGACTTAAAGATATAATCAGTTGTAAAACAAGTTTCAACCCAAAACCCATTTTTAGAAAATATCAAAGTCTAACTCATATCAGTTCACCAAGACACCCATAACTGCGGGTACGGCTAATCATTAGATTTACACTCTGCAGAGGTATACAGCTTTACCTACAAGAAAAGATCAACTTTTTGTGCAAAGCAATTGACACACTTCCTTTGGTGTGCCACAGAGAGATCATAACATAACCGTTACATTACCAAAACTCGACTTTTCACCAGCCCAGTGACGTTAACCTTTGCTATGGAGAGGAAAATGAATAGCAGACATACCATGTCTTTTAAAAATAGAAAAATGAGCAGTACCCCTACAATAAAGGTTTCTTCCCACAAGGCGTACACCGTTATACCGACATGCATTTACCCACACCGAGGTGTGGTAGCCTCCCACAAGCAAACCTAACCAGAGTGCTTCTACTATCTCCCGCCTACCAATGTACAAAGCGAGATTTAAGCAACTTAATAAGTTAAGGCTGCCCCATCCCAGCACTTGTGGTTGCACGAATTTATCTTGGATCATACAACACAATGTTCGGTCCTTAATCCGACACGGGCAATACTCCCCCTACACTACGTACAAGTCCTCTTGTACATCCGACTATTGCCAATAATCGCCCGCATCAAAATCATAGTTTTATTTTGGGTTTTTATTCAAAAATATCCACATCCGACATCATCGTAACCAACATTTTCAATTTCCCAAGTAACAATTTTGATCAGATCATATCCAACGTTGACTCTAAAGCATGGCTAAGCGTGGATAATATGTAATCGCTTATACCCATATTGACATTATTTATTGTCTATCCCTTTTCTATGGTTTATCAAGGTTCACATATCCATACTTATCAAGGAAGTTTCATGAGATAACAGGTATATTCTACCATTACCATAAAGTAGCGAATTTACAAAAAATAAACGCATGCATGAAACCATTTGATAAACAAAATGAAAATTAAATACTGCGATCAATATGATCAAAGGGATGCTTGCCTTGCTTATTTGTCGTTTACGACGAAGTCATGGTCATAGCTGGCGTTGTGGCAACAGAGTTAGTAACATCGAGTTATACACATCGTTTGACGGAAATATAGCAAATAATAAACTTTAATAAGGGCAAAAAGAAAATAGATAGAAAATCAAATAAAGACTTGCTATAGAAATAGGCGTGATTTAGGGTTTGTGTTAAATGACTTCACAATCTTACATTTTAGTTGATTATGTATATTTATACATGTTCATTCCGTTAATAGCTTTCTGATCGAGCAATGCACGATTCTTTTTATGTATTATCTATTTTTATCTTACGAATTCAAGAAGCTAACATTATTTAGATTAATAGAATTAATCATTAGTCAATTTGTTGTGTAATGTGTATGAATAGCATTCATTTCTTAATTAGCATTGCATAAGAATTAGTTTGAATATACTGAACCTATTATGATAGGTTATTGATTATATATTCATGCTTTTTAAGAAGGTTTTAGTGATACAAATATCTTAACTATAGATTTTGTCATTTTTATCGAGTTCGTTTATTCATATTACGGATTTCGAAAATCATACTACTTAGGGTTGTTTAGCGGACAAGATTTATATGCGAAGCTTGGTGAAATGAGATTATTTCAACAGAATAAAATTGTCTATACTTTGAAGAGTATTTCTATATTAATTTTATAAATTTTATGGCTTGGACGACACATTATATTCATCGTTGAAAAGGCTTATGTAGTATTATAAAGTTTACATTATACGGAATCGGCGAAAAGGTGATGTCTGTGATTAACACTCTAGGGTTTTGAATTGGTAGGATCAACATACGCGTCGCCGTTCTCATAGGAGCTTGTTTCGCTGGATTTTGCTCTGGTGTTAAATTCATTCAAACCGGGATCTGAACAAGTGGACATTATGAAAGTTTGCCCCGAAGCGAAACACTCCGAAGACACACCGGATTGCCCCCGTAAGTGTTGTTAGTCTTGTTGGAGCTTGTTTTCGGTCGAATTCGTATTGATGTTAATTTCATACATATCAAGATCCGAATAGGTGGATTTTGTGAAAGCTTGCACCGGAGCGAAACAGTCCGAAAATGCGCCGGGTTGCACTCCTACGTGTCGCCGGTCTCATTGGAGCTTGTTTCGCTCGATTTCGCTCTAGTGTTAACTTCATTCAAACCGGGATCCGAACAAGTGGACATTATAAATGTTTGCCCCGAAGCGAAACACTCCGAAGACACACCGGATTGCTCACGTATGTGTTGTTAGTCTTGTTGGGGCTTGTTTTCGGTCGAATTCGCATTGATGTTAATTTCTAACATATCAAGATCCGAATAGGTGGATTTTGTGAAAGCTTGCACCAGAGCGAAACACCCAGAAACGGCACCGGGTTGCACTCCTACGTGTCGCCGTTCTCATTGGAGCTTGTTTCGCTCGAGTTCGCTCTGGTGTTAAATTCATTCAAACCGGGATCCGAACAAGTGGACATTATGAAAGTTTGCCCCGAAGCGAAACACTCCGAAGACACACCGGATTGCCCTCGTAAGTGTTGTTACTCCTGTTGGAGCTTGTTTCGATCGAATTCACTTTGATGTTAATTTCATACATATCTAGATCCGAATAGGTGGATTTTGTGAAACTTTGCACCGGTGCGAAACACCCCGAAAATGCACCGGGTTGCACTCCTACGTGTCGCCGGTCTCATTGGAGCTTGTTTCGCTCGATTTCGCTCTGGTGTTAATTTCATTCAAACCGGGATGCGAACAAGTGGACTTTATGAATGTTTGCCCCAAAGCGAAACACTCCGAAGACACACCGGATTGCCCTCGTAAGTGTTGTTAGTCTTGTTGGAGCTTGTTTCGGTCGAATTCGCATTGATGTTAATTTCATACATATCAAGATCCGAATAGGTGCATTTTGTGAAAGCTTGCACCGGAGCGAAACACTCCGAAAATACACCGGGTTGCACTCCTACGTGTCGCCGGTCTCATTGGTGCTTGTTTCGCTCGATTTCGCTCTGGTGTTAACTTCATTCAAACCGGGATCCGAACAAGTGGACATTATGAAAGTTTGCCCCGAAGCGAAACACTCCGAAGACACACCGGATTGCCCTCGTATGTGTTGTTAGTCTTGTTGGAGCTTGTTTTCGGTCGAATTTGCATTGATGTTAATTTCATACATATCAAGATCCGAGTAGGTGGATTTTGTGAAAGCTTGCACTAGAGCGAAACACCGAGAAATGGTACCGGGTTGCACTCCTACGTGTCACCGTTCTCATTGGAGCTTGTTTCGCTCTAGTGTTAAATTCATTCAAACCGGGATCCGAACAAGTGGACATTATGAAAGTTTGCCCCGAAGCGAAACACTCCGAAGACACACCGGATTGCCCTCGTAAGTGTTGTTAGTCCTGTTGGAGCTTGTTTCGATCGAATTCACTTTGATGTTAATTTCACACATATCTAGCTCCGAATAGGTGGATTTTGTGAAAGTTTGCACCAGAGCGAAACACCCCGAAAATGCACCGGGTTGTACTCCTGCGTGTCGCCGGTCTCATTGGAGCTTGTTTCGCTCGATTTCGCTCTGGTGTAAACTTCATTCAAACCGGGATCCGAACAAGTGGACATTATGAATGTTTGCCCCGAAGCGAAAAACTCCGAAGACACACCGGATTGCCCTCGTAAGTGTTGTTAGTCTTGTTGGAGCTTGTTTCGGTTGAATTCGCTTCGATGGTAATTTCATGCATATCAAGATCCGAATAGGTGGATTTTGTGAAAGTTTGCACCGGAGCGAAACACTCCGAAAATGCACCGGGTTGCACTCCGCCGGTCTCATTGGAGCTTGTTTCGATCGACTTCGCTCTGGTGTTAAATTCATTCAAACCGGGATTCGAACAAGTGGACATTATGAAAGTTTGCCCCGAAGCGAAACACTCCGAAGACACACCGGATTGCCCTCGTATGTGTTGTTAGTCTTGTTGGAGCTTGTTTCGGTCGAATTCACTTTGATGTTAATTTCATACATATCAATATCCGAATAGGTGGATTTTGTGAAAGTTTGCACCTTAGCGAAACACCCCGAGAATGCACCGGGTTGCACTCCTACGTGTCGCTGGTCTCATTGGAGCTTATTTCGCTCGATTTCGCTCTGGTGTTAATTTCATTCAAACCCGGATGCGAACAAGTGGACTTTATAAAAGTTTATGAAAGTTTGCCCCGAAGCGAACAAATACAAGCGAACAAATACTTTTATTCAAACTGGGATCCGAACTAGTGGACTTTATGAAAGTTTGCCCCGAAGCGAAACACTCCAAAGACGCACTGGATTGCCCTCGTAAGTGTTGTTAGTCTTGTTGGAGCTTGTTTTCGGTCGAATTCGCATTGATGTTAATTTCATACATATCAAGATCCGAATAGGTGGATTTTGTGAAAGCTTGCTCGTTGCGAAACACTCCGAAAATGCACCGGATTGCACTCCTACGTGTCGCCGGTCTCATTGGAGCTTGTTTCGCTCGATTTCGCTCTGGCGTTAATTTCATCCAAACCGGGATCCGAACAAGTGGACTTTACGAAAGTTTGCCCCGAAGCGAAACTCTCCGAAGACGCACTGGATTGCCCTCGTAAGTGTTGTTAGTCTTGTGGGAGCTTGTTTTCGGTCGAATTTGCATTGATGTTAATTTCATACATATCAAGATCCGAATAGGTGGATTTTGTGAAAGCTTGCACCGGAGCGAAACACTCCGAAAATGCACTGGATTGCACTCCTACGTGTCGCCGGTCTCATTGGAGCTTGTTTCGCTCCATTTCGCTCTGGTGTTAGTTTCATTCAAACCGGGATCCGAACAAGTGGATTTTATGAAAGTTTGCCCCGAAGCGAAACACTCCGAAGACGCACTGGATTGCCCTCGTAACTGTAGTTAGTCTTGTGGGAGCATGTTTTCGGTCGAATTCGCATTGATGTTAATTTCATACATATCAAGATCCGAATAGGTGATTTTGTGAAAGCTTGCACCGGAGCGAAACACTCCGAAAATGCACCGGATTGCACTCCTACGTGTCGCCGGTCTCATTGGAGCTTGTTTCGCTCGATTTCGCTCTGGTGTTAACTTCATTCAAACCGGGATCCGAACAAGTGGACATTATGAAAGTTTGCCCCGAAACGAAACTTTCCGAAGACACACCGGATTGCCCTCGTAAGTGTAGTTAGTCTTGTTGGAGCTTGTTTCAGTCGAATTCGCTTTGATGTTAATTTCATACATATCAAGATACGAATAGGTGGATTTTCTGAAAGTTTGCACCGGAGCGAAACACTTCGAAAATGCACCGGGTTGCACTCCTACGTGTCGCCGGTCTCATTGGAGCTTGTTTCGCTCGATTTCGCTCTGGTGTTACTTTTATTCAAACCGGGATCCGAACAAGTGGACTTTATGAAAGTTTGCCCAAAGCGAAACACTCTGAAGACGCACTGGATTGCCCTCGTAAGTGTTGTTAGTCTTGTTGGAGCTTGTTTTCGGTCGAATTCGCATTGATGTTAATTTCATACATATCAAGATCCGAATAGGTTGGTTTTGTGAAAGCTTGCACCGGAGCGAAACACTCCGAAAATGCACCGGATTGCACTCCAACGTGTCGCCGGTCTCTTTGGAGCTTGTTTCGCTCGATTTCGCTCTAGTGTTAACTTCATTCAAACCGGGATCCGAACAAGTGGACATTATGAAAGTTTGCCCCGAAGCGAAACACTCCGAAGACACGCCGGATTGCCCTCGTAAGTGTTGTTAGTCTTGTTGGAGCTTGTTTTTGATCGAATTCGCACTGATGTTAATTTCGTACATATCAATATCCGAATAGGTGGATTTTGTGAAAGCTTGCACCGGAGCGAAACACTCCGAAAATGCTCCGGATTGCACTCCTACGTGTCGCCGGTCTCATTGGAGCTTGTTTCGCTCGATTTCGCTCTGGTGTTAACTTCATTCAAACCGGGATCCGAACAAGTGGACATTATGAAAGTTTGCCCCGAAGCGAAACTTTCCGAAGACACACCGGATTGCCCTCGTAAGTGTAGTTAGTCTTGTTGGAGCTTGTTTCGGTCGAATTCGCTTTGATGTAAATTTCATACATATCAAGATACGAATAGGTGGATTTTGTGAAAGTTTGCACCGGAGCGAAACACTTCGAAAATGCACCGGGTTGCACTCCTACGTGTCGCCAGCCTCATTGGAGCTTGTTTCGCTCGATTTCGCTCTAGTGTTAACTTCATTCAAACCGGGATCCGAACAAGTGGACATTATGAAAGTTTGCCCCGAAGCGAAACACTCCGAAGACACGCCGGATTGCCCTCGTAAGTGTTGTTAGTCTTGTTGGAGCTTGTTTTTGATCGAATTCGCACTGATGTTAATTTCGTACATATCAATATCCGAATAGGTGGATTTTGTCAAAGCTTGCACCGGAGCGAAACACTCCGAAAATGCTCCGGATTGCACTCCTACGTGTCGCCGGTCTCGTTGGAGCTTGTTTCGCTCGATTTCGCTCTGGTGTTAACTTCATTCAAACCGGGATCCGAACAAGTGGACATTATGAAAGTTTGCCCCGAAGCGAAACTTTCCGAAGACACACCAGATTGCCCTCGTAAGTGTAGTTAGTCTTGTTGGAGCTTGTTTCAGTCGAATTCGCTTTGATGTAAATTTCATACATATCAAGATACGAATAGGTGGATTTTGTGAAAGTTTGCACCGGAGCGAAACACTTCGAAAATGCACCGGGTTGCACTCCTACGTGTCGCCAGTCTCATTGGAGCTTGTTTCGCTCAATTTCGCTCTGGTGTTACTTTTATTCAAACTGGGATCCGAACAAGTGGACTTTATGAAAGTTTGCCCCGAAGCGAAACACTCTGAAGATGCACTGGATTGCCCTCGTAAGTGTTGTTAGTCTTGTTGGAGCTTGTTTTCGGTCGAATTCGCATTGATGTTAATTTCATACATATCAAGATCCGAATAGGTGGATTTTGTGAAAGCTTGCACCGGTGCGAAACACTCCGAAAATGCACCGGATTGCACTCCTACGTGTCGCCGGTCTCATTGGAGCTTGTTTCGCTCGATTTTTCTCTGGTGTTAACTTCATTCAAACCGGGATCCGAACAAGTGGACATTATGAAAGTTTGCCCCGAAGCGAAACTTTCCGAAGACACACCGGATTGCCCTCGTAAGTGTTGTTAGTCTTGTTGGAGCTTGTTTCAGTCGAATTCGCTTTGATGTTAATTTCATACATATCAAGATACGAATAGGTGGATTTTGTGAAAGTTTGCATCGGAGCGAAACACTTCGAAAATGCACCGGGTTGCACTCCTACGTGTCGCCAGTCTCATTGGAGCTTGTTTCGCTCGATTTCGCTCTGGTGTTACTTTTATTCAAACCGGGATCCGAACAAGTGGACTTTATGAAAGTTTGCCCCGAAGCGAAACACTCTGAAGACGCACTGGATTGCCCTCGTAAGTGTTGTTAGTCTTGTTGGAGCTTGTTTTCGGTCGAATTCGCATTGATGTTAATTTCATACATATCAAGATCCGAATAGGTTGGTTTTGTGAAAGCTTGCACCGGAGCGAAACACTCCGAAAATGCACCGGATTGCACTCCAACGTGTCGCCGGTCTCTTTGGAGCTTGTTTCGCTCGATTTCGCTCTAGTGTTAACTTCATTCAAACCGGGATCCGAACAAGTGGACATTATGAAAGTTTGCCCCGAAGCGAAACACTCCGAAGACACGCCGGATTGCCCTCGTAAGTGTTGTTAGTCTTGTTGGAGCTTGTTTTTGATCGAATTCGCACTGATGTTAATTTCGTACATATCAATATCCGAATAGGTGGATTTTGTGAAAGCTTGCACCGGAGCGAAACACTCCGAAAATGCTCCGGATTGCACTCCTACGTGTCGCCGGTCACATTGGAGCTTGTTTCGCTCGATTTCGCTCTGGTGTTAACTTCATTCAAACCGGGATCCGAACAAGTGGACGTTATGAAAGTTTGCCCCGAAGCGAAACTTTCCGAAGACACACCGGATTGCCCTCGTAAGTGTAGTTAGTCTTGTTGGAGCTTGTTTCAGTCGAATTCGCTTTGATGTAAATTTCATACATATCAAGATACGAATAGGTGGATTTTGTGAAAGTTTGCACCGGAGCGAAACACTTCGAAAATGCACCGGGTTGCACTCCTACGTGTCGCCAGTCTCATTGGAGCTTGTTTCGCTCGATTTCGCTCTGGTGTTACTTTTATTCAAACTGGGATCCGAACAAGTGGACTTTATGAAAGTTTGCCCCGAAGCGAAACACTCTGAAGACGCACTGGATTGCCCTCGTAAGTGTTGTTAGTCTTGTTGGAGCTTGTTTTTGGTCGAATTCGCATTGATGTTAATTTCATACATATCAAGATCCGAATAGGTGGATTTTGTGAAAGCTTGCACCGGTGCGAAACACTTCGAAAATGCACCGGATTGCACTCCTACGTGTCGCCGGTCTCATTGGAGCTTGTTTCGCTCGATTTTTCTCTGGTGTTAACTTCATTCAAACCGGGATCCGAACAAGTGGACATTATGAAAGTTTGCCCCGAAGCGAAACTTTCCGAAGACACACCGGATTGCCCTCGTAAGTGTTGTTAGTCTTGTTGGAGCTTGTTTCAGTCGAATTCGCTTTGATGTTAATTTCATACATATCAAGATACGAATAGGGGCATTTTGTGAAAGTTTGCATCGGAGCGAAACACTTGAAAATGCAGGGTTGCACTCCTCGTGTCGC